>JARQOC010000004.1:349019966-349480650 GCA_033576535.1 Allobates femoralis | reverse complement strand
AAGCCCAAAAATCTGCTAGAATCCCCAAAAAAAACACTCTGCTATAATAAATAATACAATTAGCAGCAAGTGCTATAAAAAAGTGTAAAAAACAGGGTTCTTGGTTGATACGTTTTTTTGCAAAAAAGGTAAATTAAGCTGCTTCACCACGACACGGTGACCCTGATTGATGCAGTCCTAGCGGGGGACCCAAGATGGCCACTGTTTAGAGAGGACGCAATCACAGAGCTCCACACCATCATCTGTAATCTGTGCCATCCTATCCCACAGGACATCTGCAATAACTCTGACTGGACTTAGCACTAAACCCTTGGCCCCAAAGACACCAAAAAAACCGGTATTGGGGTACCTGGGCCCTGCAGCGTGCTCTCCAGGTGGGTTTTGTTTGGGACCCCATCCTGACCACCAGATCGAGCTACGCTCCAGGCCTGAGACCCACCGGGCCCCCCTGGTGGTCGGAGGCGCAGCAACCTGGGAATATCGCCATGCTCCCTGTTTACTACTGGGAGAAGGGAGTGGATCATCATCGGTACCGGGATCCGTGGAAACGCATAGGTGGGGGGAGATAAAAACTACTTCTGGCCAGCTGCATTGGTGAGTGGGACCGCTCTTCCTGTCGAGCTCCTGGCCCCCGGGCCCGGTTGTACACACTCACATTGTCTGGCGCCTGCCCAGGTGCTGTAAACGCTGGATGCTGCAGCAGGCAGGTGGGTGGTCTGTCAGGGGAGAGAGAAGGGACCCGCACACTTTCAGCAGCACCACCGTTGGAGAGTGTTCCCCGCCTGTGGCGCCATAATAAACAAACAGCAGAGCTGTGTAAAAGAGGACGTGAGCTCTTGCACGACCTAGAGTGCTGGGAATACATACGGACGGGGGGGCACTGCCTTGCACGGGAAAGCCCACACTACATAAAACTGCAGAAAAAACGCTCTACATGCACCCCCCCCCAGGGCCCAACTATCCATAGGGCCCCAAAGGGCTCATACACGATCAGGAGCTGGCCCTAACCTACAGAGATATTTTTTATTATTGCAGATCGATTTATTCCCTTTGGTTTACTGGAACCTGGTGTTCCCCATCGGCCAGAGAGGTGTACCTGGTGCTTCATTAACCTCCTGTTTTATTTTAATCTGCTGACCCATACCATCTATTGCCAGCAGAGGGGGCTGGTGGACTGCCCAATTTATTTTCTTTATAGACCTCACAGATTAACCCTGGAGTTAAGGGTGCTGCGCTCACAGCTTACAACATCTCTGCAGAACTTGATTAAACATCTCATCGGTCTACCAGTTTACTCAGCATACAAACTGTTGGGATATATTCTTTAAACCAGACTATCCTGTCTTCTGGATCTCCGTTTAAAACAGCATCATTAGAATTCTTTAGCGTAACCCTATCTTCACTATGTGAGAACTTTGAGACATGCTGGGGGGGCTGGCGGAGAACAAGGAGCAGATAAGCCTTAACCCTCTACCTTTCCACAATGGTTAAATCAACCACAAAATCTGCTAACCCTCTACCAAATCTACCAGTACCACAAAGGCGGACTTAGATAAATTCTTAAAGAAACAAGCAGGCATGTCATCTTTGTCTAAAGCATCCAGACAACTACTGGTCGAGGACTGTATGGAGCCAGAACTTGAGTGCGACTTTGAGGGAGAAGATGAGGATAAAGAACTCCCGGTTACCAGATCTTTCTTTACGGCAGGGACACACTTGTTCGACAGACATGCGAGTCTGTCGGAGGAGACTCGCAAAGGGCTGGAGCAGTGACCCGGACCGGCCTCTTTCATGTTAGGATGGGGCTGTCAGCTGATTGTGTGTTTGTGCAGCTCTACACTCCCCGTCCTGACAGAAAGAGGCCGTTCCGGGTCACTGCTCCAGCCCTTTGTGAGTCTCCTCCGACAGACTCGCATGTCTGTCGGAGAAGTGTGTCCCTGCCCTTAAAAGAATATTAAACAAAGCAAAAGAATTGCCAGACATTAAACAAGACTTAGTGCAAATGGGTCATAGAGTTGAGACCCTAAAATCATCTCACAGGGAAGTGGCCAAACGGTCTAACTCTAGCCTCTCTGGCCTTCAACACCATGAGGACCATCTCAATAACATTTATACGATATTGGAGGATCATGAGAACAGAGAAAGACGCAATAATTTGCGCCTGAAAGGTGTACCCGAATTGATCAATCAGGATGCCTTGACTCCAACTATCATAGACACTCTTCGCTCGATTCTATTGCCAGATGACCCTACTGATAGGGATTTAATAAGAGTCCATAGAGCATTACGCCCAAAACCGCCACCAGACGAACCTCCGAGGGACGTCATATGCCGTTTTCTGGACTACAGGACAAAGGATCTGGTCCTGAGGAGGGCTAGAGAGAGGGCTAATATCTCCTGTAATGGCTCTATTTACCAGGACCTCTCATTGATAACCTTAGCCAAACAACGTCTTTTAAAACCTCTCATCTCAATTTTCCACCAGAGACACTATCCGTATCGATGGCTATTCCCTTTTGGTATATCTGTCACGGCCAATGACAAAAGACTTCAAGGCAGAACGTCAGCAGACATTAAAAAGATGTGCCAGGAGCTTAGTATAGAACTAGAACACTACCCCAATTTAGAAGAGGTGGGCGCCGCTTACCAGATGACACCACTCCAACACCCACCACCATGGCAGATGAACTTGACACCTAAATCTCAAAGGTCAAAGCGTAAATCATCCAAGACAGCCGAGGCTTGAGAAGGAGACACCCCAAATGGATGAACAGTCTCCTTGGGCCCCCAAATTTTGTTCACCTTCTTGAAATCCATGACCTTAACTCTATTGGGCTTCATGATTACTGATAACTTAGACCGTGTAAAACAGTTTGTCAAAATAATAGTTGTCTTCTTTCCCTCTTCCTTCACCTCTGATTCCAATTTAGCTTTCAATTTAAAGTAATGATGTGAATACCCTGAGCAACGGACAGTACTCCTGAGCACTCCATTGCAGCGAATGAGAACTGCACTGTTGTACCGCTTTGGTGCTCTAAAAGTTACCTTGTCCCCTCGCATCTATCAATAACTATCTAGTACTTATTGGTTCTTGTTGTTGGTCTTGTTTGAGCAAGGTTTTTATTTTTGAATAACCTTTTGAAGATGTTTAAGGCATAGTAGCCTTATAGTTAAGTTACGCGTTATGTTGAGAAGCCCACTCTGTTAGGCCCCCAGCATTGATACTCCCACACTTGTGAAGAATGAACTGGACAATGACGAGTCCGATTGATAAGATTCTCTTTTCCTTACAAGGGTTAAATTTTAGGATGTTTCTACATGCACTAACTAAATTCTGTTTTGTGTTTTCAGAAAAAATACTCTTGCTGTTTCTCTCTCTTCTTTTTACTCTTCCCCAGCTATTCCCATCCCGGAATTCCGCAAGAGGGTCTCCTCTACAACAACCACACTTACCTCATCAACCACCATGACTTCTAACCGTAAGTTATTACACGTAGTCTCGCATAATATACATGGCCTTTACTCGCCAATTCCTAGGTCACAAACATTACATTTCTTCAAGAAAGCCGGTTATGATATCCTACTCTTACAAGAGACACATTTCCTGGAAGCGAGATCACCTAGATTTGAAAAAATCATTATAACACCTGGTTTCACACGTATACGCCTTAAAAAAGAGCCAGAGGAGTCGCAATAGTGTAAGCAAAAAATATCCCTTTTCTTCTAATAGATAAATTGATTGACCCAGAAGGCCGATACATATTTATAAAAGGTTTGCTCGAAGGCACTCTGGTTACGTTGGGAAGTTTATATGCCCCCAATAGAAAACACTTGACTTGGACACGGAGGATTCAACACAAACTTTCTTTATTCACAGAAGGATCAGTTTTAATAGGTGGAGATTTAAACATCGCACTATAACCTTTATTAGACACCTCATCTGGGAAAAGCAACGTTTCCTTGCAAGATTTGGCCCAAGTTACGTCTTCCTTCCACTCAGGGAGTTGACAGATGTGTGGCGCTGTCTTCACCCGCAGGATAGAACTTACACATACTACTCTCATCCACATAACAACTATCATCGGTTAGATTACCTTTTTATATCTAGGACTCTGCTTCCGGCTATTGCAGAAGCTAAAATTCTCCCAGCCTTATACTCGGGCCATGCAGTGGTGTCTATGAAACTGGAACTTGGGAAATCTTTTCAGAACTCCAGGACTTGGAGGCTTAATGAATCCCTCCTATGCTTGAATGGTGTCAAAACCAAAATACAAACAGCCATCAAGGATTATTTCTTAACCAACAATACTCCAGATGTAGATCCCGCTATAATTTGGGAAGCTCACAAGGCGACACTCAGAGGCATAATAATATGACTAGCATCATACCATAATAAACAGAGGAAAATGGAAATAGAGACATTACACAAAGAAATAATTAGAATTAGAGGCTCAACATCAAAAAACGCTAGCTCAGCCCACCATGACTAAACTTACAAAATGTAGACAGCGCCTTAAAGACCTACTTAATAAAAGGGCAGCAAAATACTTTACTAACTGGAGGAATCGCCTTTTGGTACACGGAGATAAGGCTTCTAAACGTATGATCTCATTGATCAAGAGGCGACAGTCCCGCACATTTATTCATAAGGTCAAGACAGATTCGGGCCAACTAACGCAGAATTATGAACAAATAGTCGCACAATTTCTGACATTTTATAAAAATCTATACCAGTTAATTCCACATGAACCGGAGACAACCTTAAATCAAGGGAAGTCCGAAATTGATTCCTTCCTTTCCTCCCTATCTTTGCCAAAACAAGATGTAAATCAGCAGACGTGGCTGGTTAGGCCCTTTGAACCTGAAGAGCTCCAGTTCATCCTGGTAAATCACCGGGGCCAGATGGTTTTCCGCTCCTCTATTACAAGACATTCTATCCAGATTTGAGCACACATTTGTTGAAAATGTGCAACGCAGTCTTAGGGCCCTTTCACATCAGCGTTTTTTTAAATTCGCGGCAGATGCGGTGAAAAAACCGCATCTGCCGCGTTTGCCGCATAACCGATACACTTGCGGCGCGGTTGCGGTTTTTTCCATAGAAAGTATAGGGGGACTTGCGGCAGGTGCGGCAAGTGCGGTTTTGCACTTGCGGCAGGTGCGGCAGCGAAAAAAACCGCGGCTGACTGAGGTTTTTTTCGCTGCCGCACCTGCCGCAAGTGCAAAACCGCACTTGCCGCACCTGCCGCAAGTCCCCCTATACTTTCTATGGAAAAAACCGCAACCACGCCGCAAGTGTATCGGTTATGCGGCAAACGCGGCAGATGCGGTTTTTTCACCGCATCTGCCGCGAATTTCAAAAAACGCTGATGTGAAAGGGCCCTTACATGGAAGTTCTCTTCCCTACCAATCTCTTGAAGCACATGTCTCTCTCTTGCATGAAGAAGGCAAAGACCCAACACTCTGTGGGAGTTATAGGCCTATCTCCTTGCTTAATGTCGATTTGAAAATTTACGCTAGCTTAATAGCAAGACATTTGACGGGCCTGATCCCACAACTGATCACACTTAGGGCCCTTTCACATCAGCGTTTTTTGAAATTCGCGGCAGATGCGGTGAAAAAACCGCATCTGCCGCGTTTGCCGCATAACCGTTCCACTTGCGGCACGGTTGTGATTTTTTCCATAGGAAGTATAGGGGGACTTGCGGCAGATGCGGCAAGTGCGGTATTGCACTTGCGGCAGGTGCGGCAGCGAAAAAAACCGCGGCTGACCGCGGTTTTTTTTCGCGGGCCGCACCTGCCGCAAGTGCAAAACCGCACTTGCCGCACCTGCCGCAAGTCCGCCTATACTTTGTATGGAAAAAACCGCAACCGCGCCGCAAGTGCAGCCGGTATGCGGTAATCGCGGCAGATGCGTTTTTTTCACCGCATCTGCCGCGATTTAAAAAAAACGCTGATGTGAAAGGGCCCTTAAACAGACGGGATTTGTGCAGGAAAGAGAGAGAAGAGACAATGCGAGCAGGATCTTACATTTAATGCAATATGCAAAAATCCACAATAAACCAATGGTCCTGCTGAGCACTGATACCGAGAAGGCCTTCAACAGGGTGGACTGGACATTCCTTCATAGCACCCTGTCGGCTTTTCATGTCCCGCCCCTCCTAATAGAAGCTATATTCAAAATGTATGCCTCACCATCAGCAAAATTGAGAATGAATAATAAGCTCTCAGATCCCTTCTTAATTCAGAACGGTACGAGGCAGGGATGCCCTCTTCTCCTCTATTATTCGTACTGGTTATGGAACCATTACAGAGAAGTATTCAGGTGAATAAAGAAATTAAAGGAGTTCAATTACGCAAAATACACCACAAGTCGGCTGCACTCGCGGACGACTTGTTGGTAATCTTATCTGAAACAGATAGGGGCATCCCGGCCTTTGTACAAACTCTAGAGACGTACGGACGACTTTCTAATTACAAAATCAATCTGTTAAAATCAGAAGCCTTAAACCTAAATATTTCCAAATCCACCATTGATAGATATAAACACAAATATCCCTTTGCATGGCCAAATAAATATATCACATATTTAGGCATCAAAATAGGTCATACAGTTAAGGATCTTCTTACCCTCAATGTAGGACCAACACTAGAGAAAGCAATTGAGACAGTTAAATCATGGAGAACTCCCTTGTTATCATGGATCGGGAGGAAAAACTTACTCAAAAGTATAATACTACCCAAATTTGTATACCTGTCGGCTTTTCATGTCCCGCCCCTCCTAATAGAAGCTATATTCAAAATGTATGCCTTACCATCAGCAAAATTGAGAATGAATAATAAGCTCTCAGATCCCTTCTTAATTCAGAACGGTACGAGGCAGGGATGCCCTCTTCTCCTCTATTATTCGTACTGGTTATGGAACCATTACAGAGAAGTATTCAGGTGAATAAAGAAATTAAAGGAGTTCAATTACGCAAAATACACCACAAGTCGGCTGCACTCGCGGACGACTTGTTGGTAATCTTATCTGAAACAGATAGGGGCATCCCGGCCTTTGTACAAACTCTAGAGACGTACGGACGACTTTCTAATTACAAAATCAATCTGTTAAAATCAGAAGCCTTAAACCTAAATATTTCCAAATCCACCATTGATAGATATAAACACAAATATCCCTTTGCATGGCCAAATAAATATATCACATATTTAGGCATCAAAATAGGTCATACAGTTAAGGATCTTCTTACCCTCAATGTAGGACCAACACTAGAGAAAGCAATTGAGACAGTTAAATCATGGAGAACTCCCTTGTTATCATGGATCGGGAGGAAAAACTTACTCAAAAGTATAATACTACCCAAATTTGTATACCTATTTCAAATGCTCCCAATACATATCCCAGAACAAATTTTAAATAAAATCCACGCCTTTGTTTTAAACTTCATTTGAAACAACAAGAAACCATGAATAAAGTTCCAGACACTTGCATTACCACGAGATCGTGGGGGCATGAGTGCGCCGGACATACGCAAATATTATAAAGCAGCTATGCTGACTAGAATTGTAGACTGGATTAGGAGACCAGCACACAAATTATGGCTCTCAATCGAAGAATCCATGTCGCACTTGCCACTAAGGTCGTTGGCACTATTACCAGATCTCCATAGCAAATCAAGACTGTGTGTAAATACTTTCACAAGAGCTGCCGCTGATATATGGAAAAAAGAATATTACTACTACCCCCGCTGTCTCCCATTCTAACTCTTCAAGACCTTACTGGCCAACTCCTAGCGAGGTCCTCAATAATTAACTCCGCAGACCCAAGACAGACAGCACCAAATCCTATCTCAATTGATCACTTACTAATAGATGGAGCACTCCTCTCATATAGGGAGATACAAAAATCTGAATCTCTACCAGCTATCTCTTTCATTCAATATGGTAAACTAAAAGCTTATGTTCACAAACATTTGAACCGTTTGAATCTAACCCGACCTTTAAACATTGTTTGAGCAATTATGTACACAGTCGCAAACACCAGGCAAAGTGTTTTCCCTCCTCTATAAACAATCAATATTAGACATCGCACACGTCAAGAGAGACTTTTTGGGCCTTTGGGAGCGAGACCTATAGATCAAGTTCTCAGATCAACAAATTAAACAAATATATAGAAAATCGCACGGCCCTTCTCCCTGTGTAAAATTACAGGAAAATTCCTACAAAGTGGTGACGCGGTGGTATCGCACTCCCGTATTGTTACATAAATGGCACTCCCTGACGCCAGAATCTTGCTGGATATGTGGCTCTGCTTTGGGAACGTACTTGCACATATGGTGGCAGTGTCCTCTTATACAGGGACATCGGAAGATGGTGTCGGGAGTACTCACGGAAGTTTTGCAACGTGATGTGGTCTTGACACCCCTTTCAGCGTTACTCAACCTCTTTATTAGGCCGAAACAGACATTCACCTCCAGATTTGCTTCCAACATTTTAGCTGCCAGCAGGATCCTTGTTTCAGCTCATTGGAACTCGGACCGAATCCCAACTAAGTCTCAATTAATTCGGGAGATGGACACTGTGTACCATGCGGCAGAAATAGCAGCCCTTTCGTTCAGCTCCTATGTCTCCTTTGAGAAAACATGGACACCGTGGATATACTATAGAGCAACTCTGGAATTCCTAGGAATTTCTAATATTGACTGATCTGTGATACCAAGAGATCCCTTTCGTGGAGCCTCAATCCCTCCCTCTCATGTCTACTTCTCTCCGTTCTTCATACCCCCTACTTTAGGTATTCCTACTCTTTCAATCTATCACTATTCCTTGTTGGTTCTTTATAACATAAAAACCAGTTGAAGGAGGAAAATTATAAGCTATGTAGTGTGAATGTTCCTACATTTGTTGATACTTTTTGTTAAAACTATTCCATCTATTTCTCTATATGTGGAAGCGGTTCATTGATTGTAAATCTTCAACTGTTTAATAAAAAGAACATTAAAAGAAAGTAGCAGTGCCTAGCTGATTTATTTAAAACCTGCTTATGAATGAACATACCTCTAGACAGGACTCAGGCAGGACTTCATGTAATATGGGCTGTCTGTGAACTAGCTTTTGTGTGCAAAACTCATAAGGGTTGGGCGGGGAACCTCCCTCTACCTGCAAGGCAGGAATAATACTAGGCGCAGATAAATATGAGCTGTGCACACGATGAAGGCGTCATTGTCATTGTGCAGGGCTTTGGCATTGCTCCTCCTGTTCTTCCTTGCACAGGAAGAGGAAGCAGTCCAGCTGTTGAGTTGTTGCCTTTCTATAGCCTACTCCACGTCACCTGGTGAACTGGTCTGTCTCTTAGTATCTGCTCCATGCTCTGGACACTGTGCTGACAGACACAGCTAACCTTCTTGCCACAGCTCGCATTGATGTACCATCCTGGATGAGCTTTACTACCTGAGCAGCTTCTGTGGGTTGTAGACACTGCCTCATGTGGAGAGCAATGGCAAAATGCAAAACTAACCAAAACAAAAGCCAGAAAGGATGAAAACAGAGAAATGGTCTATGGTTACTACCTGCAGAACCAGTCCTTCATAGGGGTTGTCTTGTTAATTCTCTATCATTTCTAACGTTGGTTATCCATTTGCATAACAGCTAAAGAAATTGATTCACAATCAGTTTTTCTTCATAACTGGACAGGTTACTTTCACTAAAGTACGATTGACTTGGAGTTACATTGTGTTGTTTAGGTGTTCCCTTTATTTTTTGAGCGATGTTTATGTCCAGACAACTCCTTTAAATATCTGGGCACAAACTTGTTATTAACTGTGAGAATCAAACTTGTTTCCATCTATAAAATCAAATGAACACACTGGAAAACCAAGGTTTAATCTGAGCACAATAATTTGCATCTAGCTGCCTAAGAAAATAACAATCCAGAGACTGCACATTGTGTACTGGCACAGGAATTACAAACATTCCTGAAAACTTAATGTCCCCCGAGCTGAATGAAATGAGCCTCAGTGATAAACTCTAAATTAATGTACGGGTGCAAAGGCAATTTCTGAATGCTTCAAATTGTGATTTATAAACAGACTAAAACACACAGATTGTCCATAGCATTAAAACCACAAGTGAACAGCGAGTTCTTGAAATTGATGTGTTGAAACTATCAAGAAAAATGGGCAAATCTAAGGATCTGAGCAACTTTGACAAAAGGCCAAATATGGTTTGATGACTAGGTCAGAGCATCACCAACCAGTAGGTTTTGTGGCGTGTTTCTAATATGAATTGGTTACTTTCTACTAAAAATGGTCCAAGAAAGGATAACTGACAAATCTGGTGATAGAGTTATATAAGGCCAAAGTTCATTGATGGCTTGATGAGCAAAGACTGGCATATCTGTTGCACCCCAGCAGAAGAGCTACTGTAACACAAGTCACTGAAAAAGTTAATTATGGCTATGAAAGGTATTAGGACACAGTGCGTTGTAGGTAGTGTTGTATGAGGCTGTGTAACTAAAGACTGGTCAGAGTACTTATGCTCACTCTCTATCCAAAAGTGTCTACAATACACATGTAGGAATCAAATGTAGACCATGGAGCAGTGGAAGATGATGGCCTGACCTTATAAATCACAATTTCTTTTACATAGTGTAGAAGGTGAGGTGTATATGTGTCATCTATTTGGAGACGATATGGCACTAAGATGCACTATAGGAAGCAACTAAAGGCAATGCTATGGCCTGGATGTTTGGTTCCTAATATTCAGTGATAATACTCCATGCCACACTGCAAACATTGTTCAGAAATGGTTTGGGGAATATCATGAGCAGTTTAAAGCACCACCTCCGCATTTTTTTTTATTTTATCTCTGCAGTGTTGCTTCTAAACTAATGCCCCCGTCACACTAAACGAGATAGCTAGTGAGATCACTGCTGAGTCACAAATTTTGTGATGCAACAGCGACCTCAACAGCGATCTCGCTTTGTGTGACACTTAGCAGCGATCAGGCCCCTGCTGTGAGATTGCTGCTCGTTACAAACCATTCTGCCCCATTTTTTGGCAGTCGGGCTCCTGCTGGGCAGCATGCATCGGTGTGTTTGACAGGGACAACGACCAATGATCTCAATACAACAGGTCTGAGAAACAGGGTCCCAACAACCTCTGTATCATTCCGAATCGTTGCTGCGTCGCTGGTGAGATCTGACTGTTTGACATCTCACCATCGATCCCGGCAGGTCAAATCGCTGTTCGGATCGCTGGTGCTTCGCTAAGTGTGGACGGTACCCTTAGATTCCTGCACTTAATCTTATATTAACCTGTGGCTGTCTTCATCATCTACATGCTACCAGTACTGCTGGTATCCAGCAGTTTGTGACCTGCTAAATCTCTCTAGTGTTTGCTGCAGCATGCCAGAAGTCATTCTTCAATGCAAGTCTAGGAGAGCCTCATTCTGGCCTCGTATTGCTCTTACAGACTTACATTGAGAGCTTTTGACCGTTACCTCTGACTTCCGGCAGTAAGAAGTTGCAGGCTCAAAATGATGATGTAGGATCAGAGCAGCATCAATAAAAGATGAAGACTGCAGTGGGTATGTATAATGTATAATGGGGACAGCTTTTTATGCATCATGAAAAATCCATTTATGAGATCAACTACCAACATACGGTTTGCAGACAGTGGCGTACACAGAGTCCGGCGGGCCCCAGTGCAAAATGTATACCTGGGCCCCCCCCTAGCGTGCACGCACACGTTGGTCAGATGAATGGGCCTCATGTAACGTTTTAAATCCTCTAAAGACTCACAAATTGACCCCTATTCCTCTTCTTTATGCATTAATGTCCCTAATCATGTTATAGATGGTCCTCCCCCTGGAATATGGCCCTTATCGTGGTATATATGTCCCCCATCCTGGTTTAAATGGTCCTCCTCCTACCACCATAATCATCCAATTATTATAATGCATCCTCATATTTCTCCATATATTACAATGTACCCCCATAGTCCTCTATGTATTATAATGCATCCCATAATCCTCCATTAATAAGGTAGCCCCCATAGTCATTCAATTATTATAATAAACCCCCATTATCCTCCATGCAATATAATGCAGCCTTACATCCCTCCATATATCATAATGCAGCCTCATAGCCCTCCTTATAGCATAATACAGCCTCATATCCTATCCATATAGTATAATGCAGCCTCATAGCCTCTCCATGTAGTATAATCCAGCCTCATAGCCTCTCTATTTAGTTTAATACAGCCTCATAGCCTCTACATGTAGTATAATTCAGCTTCATATCTCTCCATATAGTATAATACAGCCTCATAGCTTCTCCATATATTATAATACAGCCTAATAGTCTCTCCATATAGTATAGTACAGCCTCATATCTCTCCATATAGTAAAATACAGCCTCATAGCCTCTCCATATAATAAAGCCTCATAGCCTCTCCATATAGCATAATATAGCCTCATAGCCTCTTCATATAGTGCAGTCTCAAAACTTTCCATATATTGCAGCCTCAATACTCTCCATATAGTATAATAGAGCTTCAAACATCTCCATATAGTGCAGCCTCTAAACTCTCCATATGACGCAGCCTCAAAACCTACCATATAGTGCAGGCTCATAACTCTCCATATAGTGCAGCCTTATATGTGCAGCCTCATATCTCTCCATGTAGTGCAATATTATATATGCAGCCTCATATCCCTCCATATAGTGCAGTACTATATATGCAGCCTTATACCTCTCCATATAGTGCAGTATTATACTGTATATGCAGCCTCATATATCTCCATATAGTGCAGTATTATATATGCAGCCTAAAATCTCTCCATATAGTGCAGTATTATATATGCAGCTTTATATCTCTCTATATAGTGCAGTATTATATATGCAGCCTCATATCTCTCCATATAGTGCAGTATTATATATGCAGCCTCATAACTCTCCATATAGTGCAGTATTATATATGCAGCCTTATATCTCTCTATATAGTGCAGTATTATATATGCAGCCTCATATCTCTCCATATAGTGCAGTATTATATATGCAGCCTCATAACTCTCCATATAGTGCAGTATTATATATGCAGCCTTATATCTCTCTATATAGTGCAGTATTATACTGTATATGCAGCCTCATATCTCTCCACATAGTGCAGTATTATATATGCAGCCTTTATATGAACCCCCCTCCTCCCCCCCATTCCCCCATAATGCTCTGGCTTATTTTAAAAAAAATCTGTACTTACCTCGCCTGGTTCCCTCACTGCTCTGACAGTATTCTCTGAAGATTCAAGACTCAGGAGGAGGAGGTGCCGGCCTGTGTTCCCAGTGTGGAATGTATAAAGCAGGAAGTGAGAGGAGGCGGCACAGTGGAACACAGGCCAGGAAGCTGGCAGGTCAGAGGAGAGGAAGCGAGGGGTGGGAGCAGCAGTGGGAAGTAGGAACCTCCCTGACACACGGGCCCTATAGCGGCCTGTGCTGCCGCACTGTCACATGGATGTGTGTCCTCAGGGATGCACATCCATGTGAAGCAGGAGCTGCAATCAGCAGGTGCAGGGGACAGCTGGAGGCGCGGGCCCCTTACAGGACCCGGCCCCGTCGCAGCCGCGACCCCTGTGACCGTGATCGTTACGCCACTGGTTGCAGATACCACAGGACTGCTTTGGCAGCATGGCATAATCTACAATATTAGGTTTAAATAGCTGTTCAGAGTTTTTGCCCAAAAAATCAGAGGAATGATTGTGTTACACCAGTCATCATCATATTCCAAAAATCTTTCCATAGCAGTGCAATCTAGATAGATACTTTTAAATGTTATAAACTTATAGAGTTAGCTTTATTATTACAGTTACTGGGGAAGATTTACTAAAGAAAATGTTGATATTGAGAAAGAATTCTTTCATCCATTTCATGTGACATATTTATCAAAGGTTTTGGACACATGTTGTGCCTAACTAAGCAATTTTCAAAGGTCTATAGAAAAAAGAGTGTGGCTATGAGTGTAAAACACCACAATACTCCACAGTCAAGCTTTCCTCTTGTTCTTTGGCTAAAAAAGTGGTCTAAAACCAGCTAAAAAGTGCATTTTTAAACTGTCTAGTCTTAGTTTACTTTGTCTAACTAATGCACAGGATTAGTAAATCAGTCTCATAATGTTCTGTATCAAAGTAAACTGTACCTTTCACCTCTCATCTGTAAAGTTAGTGCCAGGGACTTACAGTAATGAATACTGGCAGCTGTACAGCTTATATGTGTGATTAAGATTAGTGCCATGTTGCTCTTACTAAAGAATAATTATTCTGTAATAAAAGATCCTCAAGATGTGGAAAAAGAAAAAGATGATAGTATTTATTGAAAAAAAATTGTTTCCCAATGATATTGTTAGACATGTGAAATAACCCAGGTCCTTTTCCATCACGCCTACAAATCCACTGTAATCCACATACATCAAGAGCTATACTAGACTCCATAATTCATTAGCTATACACTCTGTATCTTGGGTCATCGTGGGTTTCATTTTAAAGAAAGGCAACTACAGAGCAAATAGAAACAACCAGGTCCATTATATGAAAGACAAGTAAAGCACAGCAGCACACAATGTGTTACAGTAAGGCAGTGGCGCACCCAGAAATTTCCCAAGGTAGGGGTCCACGAAACACACACCGGCCCTGAAAGGGGTCGTCACCCCCCAGCGGGGTTCCGAGGGGCAAAGCCCCCGGTGTGGGAGTTTGGGGGAGCGAAGCCCCCCTAAAAGCCAAGCGATTTTTGTAAATTTGAATACCTACCTGTGTCTCTCCCCCTGTACCCATTTCCCCCCTGTGCGCTGTGTCTCCCCAATACGCACTGTGTCTCCCCAATGCGTACTGTGCACTTATCCCGTGACAGGGGGGCCCCTGAGTGATGTGCCCCTGACAGGGGGGCCCCTGAGTGATGTGCCCCTGACAGGGGGGCCCCTGAGTGATGTGCCCCTGACAGGGGGCCCCTGAGTGATGTGCCCCTGACAGGGGGGCCCCTGAGTGATGTGCCCCTGACAGGGGGGCCCCTGAGTGATGTGCCCCTGACAGGGGGGCCCCTGAGTGATGTGCCCCTGACAGGGTGGCCCCTGAGTGATGTGCCCCTGACAGGGGGGCCCCTGAGTGATGTGCCCCTGACAGGGGGGCCCCTGTGTGATGTGCCCCTGACAGGGGGGCCCCTGTGTGATGTGCCCCTGACAGGGGAGCCCCTGTGTGATGTGCCCCTGACAGGGGGGCCCCTGTGTGATGTGCCCCTGACAGGGGGGCCCCTGTGTGATGTGCCCCTGACAAAGGGGCCCCTGTGTGATCTGCCCCTGACAGGGGGGCCCCTGTGTGATCTGCCCCTGACAGGGGGGCCCCTGTGTGATGTGCCCCTGACAGGGGGGCCCCCTGTGTGATGTGCCCCTGGCAGGGGGGCCCCTGTGTGATTTGCCTCTTGCTATGGTCCTCTTAGTGCTGTTTTTCCACCCCACTTCTCTCCCTCCTAATCTGAGCCGTGCAGCAGCAGCAGATAACTCTGTCTACTGCATCATCGCTGTGCAGGAAGTAGAGATCTGCTGCTGACGCTCCACTCAGATTAGGTGGGAAAGTAGTGGGGTGGAAGGGGAAGCAGTGCTCAGGAGCCCCAGTAAGGGGAGAAAACATACACAGCTACCAGGAAGGCCTACCTGCCAGACCAGGGCCCCGGGTGGCAAGTGCTGATGACTGGAGCACATGGAGTGTGAGTGATCCTCCTGCTCCTGCTCCACGCTGTAGACCGGAAAGGAGGAGGCGGAGCAGGGGCGCCTCTTCTATGCGTTCCAACTGAGGAACGCACAAAGAACCAGAAATGATGGGCCGGAAGCGGGGGCGGAGCGTGGGCTGGGCGGCCACAGGTTTCAGTTAAGCCACCGTACCGCGCCGCCGGTAAAATAGCAATACTGGCGCGATGCGGGTGGGCCCTTGAGTCAGCCAGGGCCCCAGCAGCGGAAGTGGCGGCAGAGTCAGGGACGTCCAAGGGGGGTGTCCAGACACGTAGGTCCCCCCCTTGGGTGCGCCACTGCAGTAAGGCCACGTGCACACGTTGAGTATTTAGTCAGTTTTTTACCTCAATATTTGTAGCCAAAGCCAGGAGTGGTTGATAAATCCAGAAGTGGTGCAGGTGTTTCTATTAGACTTTACCTCTGATTGTTCCACACCTGATTTTGGCTTATAAATACAGAGTTAAAAAAACTCACCAAACACGTAATGTGTGCACGAGTCTCACAATTGTGACTTTTGCTCAGGTTTTTTTTATACAGCTTTTTATGTTAAAATTAGCTGTGGATAATAGGAGGAGCCCCAAAGCTAAGTTCCAGCAGAAAGAAATCCTGTTTTGATTATCCGAATATATGTGTGTCTGGAAGTGCAATGGGGGGAGTGATAGTGCATGTACAGCTTCTGAACTTCCCTACAACTCTAGGTCATTGACTCAGATGCACATCAGGGAATACAAGGTGACATGAGAAGTCATAAGAGCATTGTCACAAGATTCTCTCAAACCGCTGAATGGAGACCTAAATGGGTTGCCCTTTCTAAATCCATAGGTCTGCAGACACCCTTTATATACAACATTAACTTAGCACTTAAAACATGGAATAAGTTTTAAACATTTACACATGGGCTATGGTTGGAATTGTGATATTCTTACATCTTGATCTATGTCTGTTTGAGTAAGTTCCCCTGTGCTTCTCTGAAGTCTCCTTATATCAGACACTGAAAACTAATTGCCAGGTATCTGTTTGGTTTGGCATTCTACTTTTACACAATGGTTTATTCAGTAAAATATATCACTTTAATTTAAAAGTCAATTTACTCTACAAGAGGCTGCTTAGAGAAACTTTCCATTGTTTGACAGGAACGATTACAGTATAATGTCACTGACTCACAGTAATGTTTAGCTACATTTGATGACCATAGTGCTGCACTTAATATTATGTTGTCATAATTCAGCCCTAAATGTCCAGACAGGAGTCTCAATGTCCTCTTGTATTCTTACCTACTTCCACAACCATGCCCTAAAAAATGATATATCAAGGGCTATAAATGGCGTCATGCCGGCAGCGCTGCAGCCAATCAATGAGCTCTGGATCTCGGATTAGCTAATACCAGCTATAGAAAATTTGGTAATATTAGAGAAAAACTGTCACTACATTATTACTGTTAATCTGGCTGCAGAATGAGCTAATGGTACATTTATTCATAAAGTCTTGATGTTATTATTTTAGTATATATTTCTGCCATTATCTTTACTTAATCAATTGGATGCATAAAAATGTATGGAAAATGCTTTATAAGAATGCATAAAATAAATTTGCCATGTACACCCAACTCCTCCCAACTCTGCATTTTAACTCAGAAAGAAATTCTGCAAATAAGCATTAGGTGGACATTTCTTTACAGTTTTTAAAATGCTAATGCTAATAAATTGAAATCCTTTCCATGATCTGTAAAGTTTCTGGGTAATACATCACATTTCAATGAAATGCTATGTATCTTAGGCTGGTTTAACACTGCGTATTTTTTCCTGTCCGTGGGATCCTACATTTTGTAGGACTCCACGGACAGGAACAGATCCGATTTGGCCCCCATGTTATCCTATGGCCCACGGATCACATCGGATTTGGCCTCATTGCCATCCGAATTGGTCCGATTTTTTGCTGTACCCAAAATCGGAGACTGCTTTGATTTTGGGCACAGCGGATCAAATCGGACCGAATTGGATCCGACATGATCCGTGGCCCATAACATGGGGGGCCTATGGAGCACAGGTCAGAGAAAACATCGGATGGTTTCTCTGACCCGATTTTAGTGTACTGAGCATGCTCAGTACATTAAAACCGCTCCAAACCATCTAATTTCACTTCCGCAATGTATATATACATTGCGGAAGTGAAATTTAAGTGAAAGTGGGGATTAAAGATAAAAAAAAAAACGATCCTCACCTGTCCAGCGATCCCCCGATGTGTTGCATCTCTGGATGTACAGGACCTGGCATGACGTCACAATCACATGACCAATTAACGCGGTAACCGGTCATGTGATCGATGATGCTGAGCAGATAGCCCCGCTCAGCCAGGTCTTTTCATCATCCAGGATCGCAGGACAGGTGAGGATCGATTCTCTTTATTTTTAACCCCTGCTTTCACTTAAATTTCACTTCCGCCATGTATACATACATTGGGGAATTAAAATTACCCCGCACAGCTCATTCTGTGTCCGGGTCCATGATAATCACAGACCCAGACACAGAAATAGGTCACCCTCTGTGGTCTCCGTTCCTGTCCGTGGGATCCTACAAAAAGTAGGACAGGAAAAAAATATGCAATATGAAACCAGCCTTACTTCAAGCGGAAAGGAGGGGACCGGGGAAGAGCGGCCGGGTGCGGGCAGGAAGGGGCCGGGGAAGAGTGGGCGGGTGCAGACAGGAGGGGGCTGGGGTACAGCAGCCTGTTGAGGGCAGGAGGGGGCCGGGGAACAGCGGTCGGGTGCGGGCAGGAGGGGACAGGGGGGCCCCTCTTGCCCGCACCCAGCCGCTGTTCCCCGGCCCCCTCCTGCCCGCAGCAGAGTGCTTAGCAGAGTTTACGGCGGCTCAGTGGTTAGCAGAGTTTACGGCGGCTCAGTGGTTAGCAGAGTTACGGGGGCTCAGTGGTTAGCACAGTATACACTGGCTCAGTGGGTAGCACTGTATATGGAGCCTCAGTGGTTACAACTCTATGGTGGCTCAGTGGTTGGCACTGTATATGGTGGCTCAATAATTAGAAGAGTAACGTGGCTCAGTGGTTAGCACTGTATACAGTGACTCAGTGGTTAGCACTGTATACGGTGACTCAGTGGCGGACCTTGACCCCCGGGGGCCCTGGTGCAGCCATAGTGAGGAGGGGGGTGCTGGCGGCCGTCGGCGTTGTCCAGGGGGGGGTCTGGGTGCGTGTTGGTGCTGGAGGCCGTCGGAGAGGTATTTGCGGCGGCTCTCCTACCTGCAGAGCCGCGCCGAGTGCGCTTCTGGGAGCCGGAGGGGCAGAGGAGAGGAGGGGTGGGATCAGGTAAGGGAAGCAAGAAGCTTTCTGCTTCCCTTGCCTGACCCTCCTCTCTGACAACGGCTTATGGGGGTCGGCTGGGGGCCCCCCTGCAGGCTTGAAGGGGCTCCCTAGCCAGTCGGGGCCCTGGTGCAGCTAAACCAGCTGCACCACGGTAGTTCCACCTCTGCGGTGACTCAGTGATTAGCACTCTATGGTGGCTCAGTGGTTAGCACAGTATGGTGGCTCAGTGGTTAGCACTGTATAGTGGCTCAATGGCTAGCACTGTATGGTGGCTCTGTGGTTAACACAGTATGGTGGCTCAGTGGTTGGCACTGTATATGGTGGCTCAGTGGTTAGCACAGAATGGTGGCTCAGTGGTTAGCACTGAATATGGTCGCTCAGTGGCTAGCACTGTATATGGTGGCTCAGTGGTTAGCACTATATATGGTGGCTCAGTGGTTGGCACTGGATATGGTGGCTCAGTGGTTAGCACTGTGCGGTGACTCAGTGGTCAGCACAGGATGGAGGCAGGGTGGTCAGCGCAGGATGGAGGCAGAGTGGTCAGCACAGGATGAAGGTAGAGTGGTCAGCGCAGGATGGAAGCAGAGTAGTCAACGCAGGATGGAGGCAGAGTGGTCAGCGCAGGATGGAGGCAGAGTGGTCATCGCAAGATGGAGGCAGAGTAGTCAGCGCAGGATGGAGGCAGAGTGGTCAGCACAGGATGAAGGCAGAGTGGTCAGCGCAGGATGGAAGCAGAGTAGTCAACGCAGGATGGAGGCAGAGTGGTCAGCGTAGGATGGAGGCAGGGTGGTCAGCGCAGGATGGAGGCAGAGTGGTCAGCACAGGATGAAGGCAGAGTGGTCAGCGCAGGATGGAAGCTCGGTGGTCAGCGCAGGATGGAGGCTTGGTGGTCAGCACAGGATGGAGGCTCAGTGGTCAGCACAGGATGTAGGCTCGGTGGTCAGCGCAGGTTGGAGGCAGAGTGGTCAGCACAGGATGGAGGCAGAGTGGTCAGCGCAGGGTGGAGGCAGAGTGGTCAGCACAGGATGGAGGCAGAGTGGTTAGCACAGGATGGAGGCAGAGTGGTCAGCGCAGGATGGAGGCGGAATGGTCAGCACAGGATGAAGGCAGAGTGGTCAGCGCAGGATGGAGGCAGAGTGGTCAGCACAGGATGGAGGCAGAGTGGTCAGCACAGGATGGAGGCTCAGTGGTCAGCAGAGGATCGAGGCTCAGTGGTCAGGAGAGGATGGAGGCTAAGTGGTCAGCACAGGATGGAGGGCCAGTGGTCAGCGCAGGATGGAGGGCCAGTGGTCAGCGCACATCCATTCCCCCTCCCATCCGCTCCGGTCTCACCCGCACCTGGTGTTTACATCGCCACCGGAAGCTACAACAGGTAATGGGCGGTCATGTGATAAGCTGGATGACGTGACTAGCACAGAGCCTGTCAGATGACTGTTCATTACCTGCTGTAGCTTCTGGCAGCGATGTAAACACCGGGTGTGGGTGAGACCGGAGCGGCGGGGGGAATGGAGCAAGAAGGGGGGAATGGTGCAAGGGGCGGGAATGGAGCAAGGGGGTGGGAATGGTGCAAGGAGTGGGAATGGAGCGAGGGGGGGATGGAGCAGCGGGTGGCAGTGGTGGACAAGAGGGGGCCGGAGGTGGGGGCACTCGCTCCAGCGAGTGGGTGCGGCCAGGAGGAGGCTGACAGCGCGATGTCTGTGAGGCCGAAATCTCTTTGCTGATTGGATCAAGGCCGCGGCGCGCGGCTGTTTTGCATACGCTGCGCTCATTGGTTGCCGCGGCAGGCAGCGACCAATGAGCGCTGGCGCGCGATTTCGGCCTCAGACGGAAGTGGCCGCAAGACAATTATTTTATAGATAATGTGATATTTTATTTTACAGTGTACATGGAAAACAGATTAACTATGGACAATAATTCAGATTTATTTGAAAGGTAATTGGTTTATTCATATTTCATACGTTTTTAGGTTGACAGTATGTTATGGATTAATATTTTATAATATTAATAAGTTGCCTGCACCTGGCCAAAATGATAGAGACCAAGTACCGGTTTGAAATGTATGACACCAGAAGCACAGAGTCAGATGTACACTCTTCCTTGGTCATTCCAAACTGCACTTCCAAGTAACCTTTATTTTAAAAGGCATGAGGTTTTTCCTCAGTAAAAGACTCGGTCAGCCCTACTCAGATGTATTCATTGGTCAGTGGGTTAGTCCATGGGCGGATCCATGAGGTCATCAGGGGGTGTGGTCTTAATCGAGGGTCTCCAGGTGATGTGCCATTCTGTGATTTCTGTGATTGGTCAGTCCTTCTATGGAATTCAGCTTCCTCCAGGAACTCCTTATTGTAAACAGGATGTAGTCATACAGTTGTGGCCAAAAGTATTGACACCCCTACAATTTTGTCAGATAATACTCAGTTTCTTCCTGAAAATGATTGCAATCACAAATTCTTTGGTATTATTATCTTCATTTAATTTGTCTTCAATGAAAACACACAAAAAGAATTGTCCTAAAGCCAAATTGGATATAATTCCACACCAAACATAAAAAAGGGGGTGGACAAAAGTATTGGAACTGTTAGAAAAATCATGTGATGCTTCTCAAATTTGTGTAATTAACAGCACCTGTAACTTACCTGTGGCACCTAACAGGTGTTGGCAATAACTAAATCACACTTGCAGCCAGTTGACATGGATTAAAGTTGACTCAACCTCTGTCCTGTTTCCTCGTGTGTACCACATTGAGCATGGAGAAAAGAAAGAAGACCAAAGAACTGTCTGAGGACTTGAGAAACCAAATTGTGAGGAAGCATGAGCAATCTCAAGGCTACAAGTCCATCTCCAAAAACCTGAATGTTTCTGTGTCTACTGTGCGCAGTGTCATCAAGAAGTTTAAAGCCCATGGCACTGTGGCTAACCTCCCTAGATGTGGACAGAAAAGAAAAATTGACGAGAGATTTCAATTCGAGATTGTGCGGATGGTGGATAAAGAACCTCGACTAACATCGAAACAAGTTCAAGCTGCCCTGCAGTCCGAGGGTACAACAGTGTCAACCCGTACTATCCGTCAGTGTCTGAATGAAAAGGGACTGTATGGTAGGATACCCAGGAAGACCCCACTTCTTACTCCGAGACATAAAAAAGCCAGGCTGTAGTTTGCCAAAACATACCTGAGAAAGCCTAAAACGTTTTGGAAGAATGTTCTCTGGTCAGATGAGACAAAAGTAGAGCTTTTTGGGCAAAGGCATCAACATAGAGTTTACAGGAGAAAAAAAAGAGGCATTCAAAGAAAAGAACACGGTCTCTACATTCAAACATGGCGGAGGTTCCCTGATGTTTTGGGGCTGCTTTGCTGCCTCTGGCACTGGACTGCTTGACCGTGTGCATGGCATTATGAAGTCTGAAGACTACCAACAAATTTTGCAGCATAATGTAGGGCCCAGTGTGAGAAAGCTGGGTCTCCCACAGAGGTCATGGGTCTTCCAGCAGGACAATCACCCAAAACACACTTCAAAAAGCACTAGAAAATTGTTTGAGGGAATGCACTGGAGACTTCTAAGGTGGCCAGCAATGAGTCCAGACCTGAATCCCATAGAACACCTGTGGAGAGATCTAAAAATGGCAGTTTGGAGAAGGCACCCTTCAAATATCAGGGACCTGGAGCAGTTTGCCAAAGAAGAATGGTCTAAAATTCCAGCAGAGCATTGTAGGAAACTCATTGATGGTTACCGGAAGCGGTTGATCACAGTTATTTTGGCTAAAGGTTGTGCAACCAAGTATTAGCCTGAGGGTGCCAATACTGTTGTCTGCCCCATTTTTGGAGTTTTGTGTAAATGATCAATGTTTTGCTTTTTGCTTCATTCTCTTTTGTGTTTTGTCATTGAAGACAAATTAAATGAAGATAATAATACCAAAGAATTTGTGATTGCAATCATTTTCAGGAAGAAACTGAGTATTATCTGACAGGATTGCAGGGGTGTCAATACTTTTGGCCAACACTGTAAACTTGGTGAGATTATGTAGCCATTGGATATTCCTTGTAGTGTCAAAAGAAGGTCTTTGGGATCCTTGATGTAACAGGGCATAATTCTTACCATAGGTTGCAATATCTCATCCAGCCAGACAGAGATGTGTTCATTGAAAGAACTTATGCCTGCAACTATGAGCTGAAAAAGTGGTGGGAAAATGTCTTTGTGTGTCTTTGGTAATGTCAGAAAAATGGCTGTGGTAGGATTTTTAATCAGAAAATAATTGTATTGTTTCTTGTTTGACATATTCAGGGACATGCCCTGCTCCAGAAGACTTATTTTTGGCGTAGGATCCTGAGATAATTTGTGGTGTGTTTTTTTGTCATTAAGAATCAGAGTGACCTCTCTTTTATAATGTAAGCTGTCAAGTACTACAACAGATTCTCCTTTGTCTGTCTGTTTAACATGGATATATGGATTGTTTTGAAAAGATTTAATAGCTTTATGTTGTTCTCCTGTTAAATTGTAAGGTTGTTATTTTCCCGGGACAAATGGTTTTAATTTCCCGTTTAATAGTTAGTTGGAAATTATCCATAGCTGTCACTCTGGTTTTGATAGGATACAAAGATGGATTTGGAACAAAGTTCTTGTAACAATCACCTGGAGTTAATTTAGGAGAAAAAGAAGTAGATTCACTTACCAAGCTGTTAAGTGATACAAAGGACATTTGTGCCTTAAAAGAACAATGAGATATTACAGAAAATTCTGAAAAAGATTCCAATTCATGATGAATTTCACTAGATTGATCTTCATAACATAGTTACACAAGTTGAAAAAAGACCTGCTGCTGAAGGGTGGAACAGCCAATCACAGACACTGTAACAATAAATGGGAACTCAGATGAGCTCGATGAACTGCATCACAGAATCTGGATCCCAGACATAAAGTGAGCACCTCTCTCACTCACAGCTGTTTACCGGATGCCATGGTGCAGTTAATTGAGGTCATCCGAGTTCACAGCTGATGCGACAGTTTTGAACTCAGGTGACCCTGACTCTGACATAACTGCGAACACATCCAAAGTAATTTACTCTGTGGTGTGCGTGATTACTGGACATTCCAGTGGATTATCGTTGGAGGGTTTTGTTTTTTGGGTTATTCAAAATGGGAACCATGGATGACCTTTGTATTTTACTAAAATTAAAATATTTATTCTTTTTTTAATGTTCACTAAATATTCATAATGGCTGGGTCGAACATTGGCCCAACATTATGAATCAGGGCTTAGTGCCAGCTTCTAATCCAAAGTTGGCATTAACCCCTTTATTACCCAGCATGCCTACACCACCAGGGCCGTTGGAAGAACCAGGTAAAGTGCCTGAAAATGGCGCTATGAAAGAATGTGCCATTTTCAGGGGTGGCTCCAGGCTGCGATTTTCTGCAGGGGGGTGCCCAGAACGCTTGGGTCTTACTGAGCTGAGAATCCCAGCCCCCAGCTGCCTGGGTTTTACCTTGGCTGGCAATCAAAAATAAGGTGAAGCCCACACATTTTTTTAAATTATTTATTTGGATAATTTAAAAAAAATTGGGCTTCCCTGTATTTTGATTGCCAGCCAAAGTAAAGCCCGGCAGCTGGACATTGCAGCCCGTAATTGTCCGCTTTATCTGTGCTGAGAATCAAAAATACAACAAAGCGCTACATCTTTTTTTATTTATTTATGTATATAGTACCATGATGTCAGTCAATGGGTGAAAGGCCCAACAGCCAATCACAGATGCTGTCACAGAAAATGGGTGTCTGTGATTGGCTGTTGTATAACCATTATGTTTAATCTATGTTTTGTTTCTTTTAAAGTTATAGTATAGGGGTTGGGGTACTGTAAAGTCCGAGTTCGGGGTTCAGACTCAAATTTGAGTCATGTCCTGCCCCGAACTCTAAAAAAAAAGTCTGGTAGGGTCCCCCGAAACTGAACATTGGCGGGTTTGACCATCACTATTTATGTGTACTGAGGAAATCATCCAGCCCTTTTTTAAAAGCTTTTATAGTGTCTGCCATTACTACCTCTTGTGGTAGTCTATTCCACAGTCTGACTGCTCTAACTGTAAAGAAACCTTTATTATGTAACTGCTGGAATCGCCTTTCTTCCACATGTAGTGAGTGTCCCCTGATCCTTAGTATTGTCTTTGAGAGAAATAAGTAATTTTCCAGTTCTTTGTATTGACCACAAATATATTTATAGATATAAATAAGATCTCCTCTGAAATGCCTTTTTCCTAGGCTAAACAAGCCCAACTTTTCCAACCTCTCATCATATGGGAGACCTTTAATCCTTTATAATAATCTAGTTGCTCACCTTTGAACTGACTCTAAAGGTACCGTCACACGGGGCAACATCACCAGCAACTCACGGGAGGGCGCACGTTTTGGGAACTTTGCCAAGATTGCTGTGGAGATGTTACACGAGGAGACATCGCCGGCAACGCAGCAGCGATGTTGAAAGCAACTATCATTGCAAGTGTTAAACTCAACCCAGGCATAGATCATTTAACATTGCAGTGAATGGGGGAAGTTGCTTTCAACATCGCTGTTGCGGTGTCACACAGAGCGATGCAAGCAGATCTCCTGAGCAACATTGCCGGGGATGTTGCCGGCGATGTTGCCCCGTGTGACAGTACCTTTACTGATGAATATCCTTTTCAAAATGTGCAGTCCATAACTGGATCCCATATTCGGGATGTGGTCTTACAAGTGATTTATAGAGCAGTAACGATTAGAGATGAGCGAACCTGTCCAGGGATGGATTTTGCGTGCTTTCCACTTCCCAAGCACTGGAGCGAGCATTGCTGTGCTTGTGTGTGCTCAGTGTTTTGCCCAGTGTCAGCCACACACAGTGTTTGATCAGATTGCACAGGGTTTAAAAGCACAGTTTTTGAGTGTAGTGTGTTTCCAACATTAATAAAATATATATCCCCACCCTTGCACCACAGAAGTGTTTGGCTATGGCTGGCTGTATGTGGGCGGAGAGCTGAATTGCCAATCAGTGACTTCCATTGAGGTTTGGGTTTAGTTTGGGTTTGGGTCCTGAATAGAGATGAGTGAACCTTTTGAAATTTGGGTTAATTTCGACGAATTGGTATATATTCGTCAAACAGAGCAGCGAACAGTTTGCCAAAACTTCAGAATCTAATTAAAATCAGTGGGAGGCAAAATTAAAGGCATAGAAAAGACCTAAAAATGGGCTCAAAAGATGCCAAAGCAGCTCACCTTAGGGGCAGACACCAGGAAAAGTGCCATCTATTCTCCAAAGTTAACATTTTTATAATGGTGCATTATGGATGAGTGGGACAGGTCCAGCCCAGTATTTAAAGCTTCAAAATTAATCAGGAGCAAGAAGATGAGTGGCATATGTAGGCATGGTGCTCAGAAAGCCCTGCTAAATTCACAAAACAGACACGAAGTAGACCCCTAGAAGAGTCTCCACATTTCAAAAAATTAGGGCCAGATACCACAAAAGTGGCATCAATTGGCCCCCCCCAAAATTGTATTTTTATAAAAATTTTATGTTTTGCCACACTCAGGTGGCTCCAGTTTAAGCTACACTGACTACTACAGAAAGAATGATTCAGGTGGGTCAGTGACATGTATAGGTCTAGTGGGCAGGAGGCCCTCAAACCTCATGCAACCGCTCCAATAAATATTATGCTCCGCCACACTTAGATGGCACAAGTATAAGCTTCACTGACTGCTACAGGAAGGATTCAAGTGGGTCAGTGACATGCATAGGCCTAGCGGGCAGGGGGCCCTCAAACCTCACTCAATCACACCAATAAGTTGCATGCTCTGCCACACTCAAGTGGCACAAGTATAAACTTCACTAACTACTACAGGAAGAATGATTCAGGTGGGTCAGTGACATGTATAGGTCTAGTGGGTAGGAGGCCCTCAAACCACATGCAACCGCTCCAATAAATTTTATGCTCCGCCACACTTAGATGGCACAAGTATAAGCTTCACTGATTGCTACAGGAAGGATTCAAGTGGATCAGGGATATGCATAGGCCTAGTGAGCAGGGGCCCCTCAAACCTCATGCAACTGCTCTAATAAATGTTAAGCTCTGCCACATTTAGGTGGCACAAGCATAAGCTTCACTGACCGCTACAGGAAGAAAGATTCAAGTGGGTCAGTGACATGTATAGGCATGGTGCTCAGAAAGTCCTGCTAAATTCAGGAAACAGAACAGAAAGAGACCAAAATAACAGTTTCCACATTTCAAAAAATTAAAGCCAGATACCATGAAAGTGGCATCAATTGACGCAGAAGCAATATTGTACAATGGCACAGCCTGCGTGTATGGCACAGGGTGAGGAGCAGGGCCTGGCCTAGCATTTCAAGATTAAACATTCATTAGTAACAGGGGGATGAGTGACACTTGTAGGCTATGTTCTCAGTGAACCCTGCTAAATTCAGGAAACAGACAAGAAGGAGACCATAAGAAGAGTCTCCATCTTTCCAAAAATTAGAGCCATATACTATGAAAGTGGCATCAATTGACCCAGAATAAAAATTGTATATTAGTAAGATAATTGCAGCACACTGAAAAGTGCAAAATCTCCTACCTTGCCCTGTCTGCCACTGGAGTGGAAAACGCTTTGGAGATCCATGACATCTTGATGAAAGATAGGTGGTCTACACTTTCAATGCAGACAGCCAGATGTGCTAGTGTGGCGCCCCGCAACGAGTGCGTCACAAGAGGGTATTGCAGCCATAAATGCAGCCGCAATATTCTCTGACCCGGCAGTGATCCGGTTAACTTAGAAATCCAACCCTGCATGCATCACCTAGAACAGAGGGCCAATCATAGGTCCTGGTGGGTGGAGTGTTAGGGAAGTGTAGTAGAACACACACAATAGTCTAGACAGAACAGAAGAAGAATAGTCTGGAACAGCCTAGAACAAGGTCTGAGGACTTGAACTTGGAGAGGAGCGGGGGCTCCGCACCCCGTGCAGCCCCCGGGCCGTCACCGGTCGGGTGTTAGCACCTGAGGCCTTAACTACCGGGATTGGGCATTATTCACACGGGTTCCCAAAAGACTCCTGTGCCCACAACTCACAGCCGGTTCACTGGTACCGAAGCTGGCAGCAGTTCACCTCTGCTACGCGAACCAGAAGCGTGGAGGAGCAGCTTCACAGGAGCACCCCACCACCAGCCAACTTCCAGTCGTCTAACCAGCGGTGTACCCACCGAGGGATCCAAGGCTCCCCAAAACATCCAGAACGTACATCATGGATAGGGCATTGAAGCAGCCTCCCCGTACCCGACCTGGTATTCCTGGGCGACACTGGCAACCAACTAGTTAGAATGGAGGAACACTGCGGATTTCTAAGGGACACCATCACTGCTGAGTCCACCTGGTCTACTACCCAACCACTGTATGCCATGTACTGCCTGCTGGTTACAGTAAAGACCCATTGCAGAGACTTTCTGTGTCCGTGCTTCCTTATGAACTGTTCATCCGCACTACAAGGTAACCGCAGCTGCCGCACAACATCTTGAGCAGCTCCAGCCTCCGGGGATCACCGCTCAGCCTGTGGGGAGCGTAACATCTTGCTGTTGTCCATCCCCCGGAGGTTCCGCAGCGTCGGTAGCCCTTACCGAAACTACTCATAGGTGGCGTCACGAATAAATTAAAAACCCCTTTAATCTGTTCCACCAAGACGTCTTCAAACCCTTTTGATCTGCACTACACCGGGCCCCACTACCGGCAGGCGCGGTCCACCAGTGACAAGGAGGAAGGAAGCATCGCCTGTCTAAACCGGAGTCCCGGCCACGGTGAGTCACTTATCCATTAGGAAACCACCAGCAGCGCTGGAGACACATTCAGAGGCATGATAGAACCTCCAGTTTGACTGGTGAGCTCAGGCCACTCCTCCATTTTTGAAGCCCAAAATGCAAAGGGTCTTACTACACCCCATGGCGGCATGGATATTGAGCTCTAGATAACCCTGCACCATCCTCTCTAGCTGTTCATTATGCGTCAGACTTGCAGTCAGTTCTGCTGGTGGACAGGCTGGTTTAAAAAATTTGGTGAAACGACTCCCAGAAGTTGTTTTGACAGTTAAACTGCTGCTAAAGTTTCTACACTGACGGTTTGACGTACCCCGATTTGAAAGTTTAGATTTGCAATACATACTGTGTCCCTCACTGCTGTGTTCAAGAAAACCAGTCCTAAGCTTGTCTAGAACTTTTTTATGATACTCCATCCAGGTGCTTCCCTGTCCAGGGCAGGAAGCACCTGGCTAAATTTACTCTTGTACCGACCGTAGGGCTGCTCCCAGGTTCGCACCGTTATCGCAGATGGCCTTCCCTGTCTCCAGACTCAACTGAGAGAGCCAATAAATCAAACTCGGCCTACATAGCTGTCCACAACTCTTCAGCTGTGTGACTGACATGTCCAAGGCATTTTAATATCAACACGGCCTGGTGAGCCCTGGCAGCACAGCACAGAAGTGGGGGGATTCTCTCTGGATTGTTGAAACATTAAGGTAAAGGTCGAGGGTGCAGCTGGAAGCACAAGAAGGGATGAAGCAGGCAGAAGCAGTGGATGAAGCAGTACATACAGAAGTTTGTCGAAAAGTCTTGGGGATTTCAAGACTAGAGGAGTAGCTCTTTCCCGGATGTGTTTCATATCTATTGTCCGAAACGTATAGCAATGGAATATGGCTGCAGTCTGATTTTCGAATTTAAATTGTTCCAATATTTTGTACTCTTTTCAACTATGTCACAATGAAAACTTGGATTTTATGCTGAATTGGAGAGCTGGAATCATTTTCAACAGAAGTTGTCACTTGGCTTGGGATACAACAAGCCAGTGTTTGGTCTGTAGAGCTTTAAGTAACTGCTTTATTAGCAGTAGCACTTTCCCCATGTACACTTTGAACAACAAGCCTACTCCCCCTTCCACCACAACATCTGGATTTCCCACTCATGTTAAATGCACACATATTTGGAAACCACTTGTTTGAGGCCAAGCACAACCTTTTTAGGGGAAACTGAAGGATTTGTCAATCACCGGTTTGAGGCCCAAGGAAGCCTTTTTAGGGAAAACTGAAGGATCTGGCAATCATTGGTCTGAGGCCAAACACGGCCTTTTTTTGAGGACCACAAAGATTTGACAATTACCGTATATACTTGCGTATAAGCCGAGTTTTTCAGCCCAAAAATTGGGCTGAAAAGTTCCCCCCTCGGCTTATACGAGAGTCACTGTATACTGTATACACTGTATACAGTGTATACAGTATACAGTCCCCCCCATCAGTATACAGGCCCCCCCCTTACTGCAGCAATCCTGTAAAGGAAGAGATCATTATACTTATCCCTGCCGCTGTCCCGCTGCCGCTGTCCCGCCGCCGCCATCGCGCTCCTCCATCTTCATCCAGCTTCTTCCGGCTTCCTCCGGTGGGCGCAGGCAATGATGTCATTGTCTGCGCGCCAGAGGAGGAAGCCAGAAGACGCTGAATGAAGACAGAGGAGCGCGATGGCGGCGGCGGGTCAGCGGCAGAGGGACAGCGGCAGGGATAAGTATAATAATATCTTCCTTTACAGGATTGCTGCAGTAAGGGGGGGCCCTGTATACTGATGGGGGGGCCTGTATATACCACTGGGAGGCTGCTGTATACTACCAATGGGGCTGCTGCTGTATACTACCACTGGGGCTGCTGTATACTACCACTGGGGCTGCTGCTGTATACTACCACTAGGGCTGCTGTATACTACCACTGGGGCTGCTGTATATACCTCTGGGGCTACTGTATACTACCACTGGGGCTGCTGTATATACCTCTGGGGCTGCTGTATACTACCACTGGGGCTGCTGCTGTATACTACACTGGGGCTGCTGTTTACTACCACTGGGGCTGCTGTATATACCTCTGGGGCTGCTGTATACTACCACTGGGGCTGCTGTATATACCTCTGAGGCTGCTGTATACTACCACTGGGGCTGCTGCTGTATACTACCACTGGGGCTGCTGTATACTACCACTGGGGCTGCTGTATACTACCACTGGGGCTGCTGCTGTATACTACCACTGGGGCTGCTGTATATACCTCTGGGGCAGCTGTATACTACCACTGGGGCTGCTGCTGTATACTACCACTGGGGTTGCTGCTGTATACTACTACTGGGGCTGCTGTATATACTTCTAGGGGTGCTGTATACTACCACTGGGGCTGCTGTATATACCTCTGGGGCTGCTGTATACTACCACTGGGGTTGCTGCTGTATACTACTACTGGGGCTGCTGTATATACCTCTGGGGCTTCTGTATACTACCACTGGGCTGCTGCTGTATATACCACTGGGGCTGCTGTATATACCTCTGGGGATACTGTATACTACCACTGGGGCTGCTGTATATACCTCTGGGGCTGCTATATACTACCACTGGGGCTGCTGTATATACCTCTGGGGCTTCTGTATACTACCACTGGGGCTGCTGTATATACCTCTGGGGCTGCTGTATACTACCACTGGGGCTGCTGTATATACCTCTGGAGCTGCTGTATATACCTCTGGGGCTGCTGTATACTACCACTGGGGCTGCTGCTGTATATACCACTGGGGCTGCTGCTGTATACTACGACTGGGGAGGCTGCTGTATACCACACTGCTGGGGGCTGTATACTTGTGCTGGGGTCCACCCTCGGCTTATACACAAGTCAATAGGTTTTCCCAGGTTTTGGGGGCAAAAGGGTCGGCTTATACACGAGTATATATGGTACTGGTTTGAAACCAAATAAGGCCTTATAGAGGTAATGAAGGATTTGGCAATCAGTTCTTTGAGGCCAAAAACAGCCTTTTTAGGGGAAAGTGAAGGATTTGGCAATCACTGGTTTGAGGCAAATAAAGCCTTTTTAAGAGAAACAGAGATTTGGCAATCACTGCAATGCAATGCAAAAAATGTAGCTTTGGTAATGCACACAGATTTTGTAATCACACTTCTCAGCAAAAAATGTGTACCCCCAGATGACCCTCTTGCCCCCTATTCTATCTAAAAAGCAATCCAGTAGCTACCTTTTAGTGTAGCACGGATGTAGCCGGATGTAGCAGCATGGAGTGGCAGCAGCACTCTCCCTAAGCAGTAACACTCAGAACATGGTGACGACAGCAAATGGCAAATGTCCACTTCTTATATCTGAAGGGACAAGTGACAGACAGCCTTGTGGTTGTTTTATGTGCCTTGATTGGCTGCCAGCCCAGAACATCCACACAGACAATGCGGGGGTAAAACAAAACGGAGTCCAACACTTCCGACCTTTTCCCCACCCCCTCCTCTCATCAAATATGTACCGCCCACTTTCCTACACAGTCAGAAGGTAGAAGAAAAGCATCACTTAAGTGCAGTAAAGCTTTATTTTCATCCGATCAGTTACCAAAAGCCATGTTTGCTGATATTTTTTAGTAAATTACTCGTGTTTCCGATCACGAACCAAACCTGCAATGTTCATGCCGAATTTGAAATGGGCGAACATGTTTGGGCAAAGTCCAGGTCATCTATAGTCCTGTACAGTGCATGAAAAAAAAGTTTGGCAGATCCGCCTGAACCCGAACTTCCTTGGGTCCGTTCATTTCTAGTAATAATATATTGGGAATAATATATTGGGAATAATATATTGGGATCATGGGATTTTATCCCTCTTTTTATACACCCTAACATTTTCTTTACTTTTACACCTGCTGCTTTACATTGAGTACTGCTGCTCATCTTACTTTTTTTAATTTAATGTATATGTAGCAATAGGAATACACTGTGCTAGGTGCATTACTCTACATTTATTAACATTAAATCTCATTTGCAAAGTGTTTGCCCATTCAGACATCTTATCAAGATTGTTTTCTAATATTGTACTATCATGAACACTTTTCAATATCCTACAGTTTGGTGTCATCAGCACAGACTGACACTTTATTTACAATCCCATCCACAAGGTCTTTAATAAAAAGATTTAAAAAAATTGGTCCTAGGACTGATCCCTGTGGTAAGAAAATGTACCATTTACAGTGACTCTTTGTTTCCTATCTCTTAGCCAATTAACCTTCCTCTAAATAGTCCCTGCTTCTGGAGTTTAAGTATTAAGCTGGCTTCACACTTGCGGATCCCCCCTCGCGTTCATGGTGCGGACGAGAATGTATGATTTGTGCGCAGGCATCGGCCTGCGTACAAATCATACATTGCAGTGAATGGGTGCGTGCAAGGTGCGCACGCCAATCTGCATCAGAGCGCAGGCACCTGCGTGCCCATGTTAAACATAGGGACTTGCGGTGCCTGCGCTCAGCTTGCGCTTCCCTGCCGCAATACGCTGCGGTGGGGAGCGCTAGTGTGGAGCCAGCCTTAGGCTGTTATATGGTACAGTATCAAATGCCTTCGCAAAGTCCAGATAAATCACATCAGCTGCATTTCTGACATCCAGATTTGCACTTACCTCCTCATAGAATCCCAACATGTTGACTAGACTTATGTTTTGTGAATCCTTGCTAATTGTCAAGTTATTATATTATTCTCTGAAATATATTTTTGCATGTCATCTCTTAAAATTCCCTCAAAACTTTACACACTACTGATGTCAGATTTTTAAAAGTAAACACCGGAGCTAGCTTTTGTCTATGACCGAGTTGCAGCTAGAAGCCTGGGTAACACTGCATGTTTCACCCTATGGGATGATATTTACTTGAATTATGGATATTGGCTTAGCCCTAACTTTTTGAATATGGCTTGACAAAAGGAACATACTAAAAGGTATACGGTGAACCCTTCTGCGGGAAGTTTATTAAAACACAGTAAAAGTGATAAAAATATCAACTATAAAAAATAATAACCTTTATTCTAATTATTAGAATATTGGTTATTATTATATTTTATGGTTGATATTTTTATCAGTTTTAATTTGTTTTAATAAACATCCCGCAGAAGGGTTAACTATATACCTTTTAGTACGTTCCTTTTGTCAAGCCGTATTCAAAGAGTTAGTGCTAAGCCAATATCCATAATTGATTTCAGATTCACCAGATGACAGTTGCCGAAATCGACCTTCTTAGCTTTCTTAAATATCGAAACCATGTCAGCCATCCTCGAATCCTGAGGCACCAACCATATTACAAGAGAGTCTAAGAAGAAGAGATACAGCAGTCTGTCATAAGTTACTGTGGTCGGTCATTGAAAAAATGTTTTTTGACAGAACTCAAACAACTTTGTCTTTTGCACACTGTATCTTGCAATGACTTTAGATCTCTTTTTTAAATTAAAACTATTGTGCTGTATTGCTTCTGCTTTGTAGAACATTGAGAATTTAAGAAAAATAATGTGTCATTGTAGTTAAAATGCAGTAGAACAAACACCAGTTACACTATATCACTGATCAACACTGAGTCAGGTACTGCTGCTCTTAGCATCTCTCTCTTCCCAAATCCATTAATTTTTTTCTTCACTGCTACAATTGTACTGCTGCTGTCTTGCAATGTTTGTTCAGAGTTCTCTCACTATAATAAATCACCCTAAATAAGAGGCTACTTATCTCCCTGCCCAGACTACTATACAAGCTATAATAGTCCCTCCTATTGGCTGTATTATACCATGTCACGTGATAGCTGTAATAACATTAAAGATCGAGTGGCGACTCCTATGTGTGAAAGATGCTGGCTACAAAAAACTTTAAGACAAAGGGAAATCTGCTGCTGTTTTATGTTGGGTGCTCCAGGCTCCTAAATATCAAAATACTATTTTTTTTATAAACATATAATGTACATATACATCAATATTTACTGCTGCTGTTCAATCTTCTTTCCCTTTAACTCTTTCAAACATAACTATGTTTTAAAGTAAAGCACCATATTTTTCGGACTATAACACATACCCAGACTTTAGAGGATGAAATTAAGGAAAAAATATTAAGCAAAAAATGTGGTTATAATTAACTGTTATTGGGGGGATCTGCTGCTGACACGGTTATGCTGTTATGGTGGTAAGGTCCCCATTCCTGGCTCCGTCCAGGTTATACATGTCCCCCATCCTGTTTATAGCCTCTCATCCTGACATATAGCCTCCATCCTGATACATAGCCTCCTATCCTGGAATATAGCACCCCCATCACTGAATATGCACCCAAACCTGGGATATTACATCCTCCATCTCTGGATATAGCCCCATCTCTGGATATGGCCCCCATCACTAGATATGTCTCCGCATGCTGGGATACTGCAGCCCCCATTACTGGATATGGCCCCCATCCTAGGATATTGCAACTCTCTTCACTGGATATGGCTCCCCATGCTGGGATATTGCAGCCCCTATCACTTTATATACTCCCTATGCTGTAATATTGCAGCCCCCATCAATTTATATGGCCCCCCCATGCTGGGATATTGCAGCCCTCATCACTTTATATGGCCTCCCACGTTTGGATATTGCAGCCCCCATCATTTTATATGGACCCCCCATGCTGGGATATTGCAGCCCCCATCACTTTATATGGCCCCTCATGCTGGGATACTGCAGCCCCTATCCCTTGATATGGCCCCCTGCTTTCGCTCATACTAAAAAAATAAATGGTATACAAACTTACCTGTCCATCATCCCCTCCATCTCTCCCTCTGCAGCAGAAGCATTGATCTCTTCCTGTGTGAGCCGGCATCCTGTCAAGTGACCGGGATGCTCAGTAATGACATCAATCTGCTGTGCCCGGTCACATGACAGGTACAGAGTAACGAATAGTAATGATTACACTCGCTCATTACTACTAGCCTTCCTTAATAAGCATTCTATGACAATTTCATTGATAAGTGATCTTTAATTAGTGACCAATAATGATTAAGTTTTATTGCTATAACTATACTGGTTTTGTTCTGATAGGTTGATCAACTGCCTTCTGCTGCATTAATCATGACTTCAGGATCCAGTCCTCAGCCCTAACTTACCTATTCATTATTTTATCTTAAAGTCCTTGGTATATAGACATATAAACAGTTTTGGTAATCCTAAATAGGGTCATAGAACCCAACATTCTCTGGAGTTAAATTTATCCTAAAAGTAGTACTGTATTTACTTTAATCATTGACATGGGCAATTTATGCTCACAGAGAGACAATCCAACATAAAGTATTGTTACAGTGAATACAATAAATGTACAATATTTATTTGAGCACCGTGTGGTTAATAATAATGAGAATATAATTTGATACACAAATAAGTACCGTATGTTGGGAATGTGTCTGTCATGGTATAATATATGATTTGGTGGGCATTTAGGTCAAATAGCGTCCTTACAAGAACCTTTAGGGCACAGCTCAATGCTACACTTTTCAGCACCCTTTCTTTTCTGTAGATTTAAAGTTGTGATATCTAATAGACAGGAAGCTTTTAGTATTAGCTGCTCTGGCAGTGCCTGCTGCCCTGTTTGTGCAGGCAAACACATGCAGGATACAACTCCTTGGGCGTGGGCAGTTGAGATTGCAGAAAACAACCTATCTTGTACCGACATGTATAATTAAAGATGATGTGTAAAAAGTTACTGTCAATGTGATACAACTTAGTCATTCTTTTCCTCATTTTACCAAAGTTTACAATGTATATGCTTACATTACTGAGAAATAAATATTACAGTTGAGTATATACAGTTATGACACTTGTTTGTAATTTGATGTATTCCCTGATGCAATTCCTGGTTATTATCTACTGATGGTTAAATTTAAATGGTTTCCTGGTAGAGCATATTTTTTTCTAGTCATTCTATATGACTGCAGATTGTATATGAAACATTGTGAGTATTCCACAATCAGGATTCTGCTCCATTCCCACAGACCTCTTGCTCAAGTTACATGACCACACAGGGGCGGACCTACTGTGGGCCCCGACCGGCTAGGGGGCCCCTCAAGCCTGCAGGGGGGCCCTCAGCTGACCCCCGTTACCCTGTGTTAGAGGGGAGGAGGTTAACTGAGGGAAGCTTCCTGCTTCCCTTGGCTGATCCCGCCCCTCCTCTCCTCTGCTGCCCCAGCTCCCAGGACAGCAATGTGCGGCTCAGCGCAGGTAGGAGCCGCATCACCTACAGCCCCTACCCCCCCCCCCCCGTCAACGACATCTGCTAGCAAAATGTCTACTAGCTCCTTTTTGCTCTATTCTTAGTAGATTACTCGTAGAAGCAGCAAAAGTGTGTTGTCTGCATTTGACACCAGCTATGCAAACTGCAGAAGCCTGACAGAGTGCATATTGTATAATGCCAAGATTTTCTGCATTCTAGTAGGGAGTGCAGAAATTCATGCTTATCCCAGAAAACCCGTTTAAAAATCAGTAAAGTTTCACTGTTACTATTTTTTGCTACATGATATATAAAGTACGAATGGGTATCTTAATAATGTATACATTTTAGTGCTGACTTGTTTCTATTAAATTTTCCTCAAGATAAAGCACACTAGACAGACTCCTAATAATAGACTGCTGTTAAAATTAAGATCTGGATAGATAAACATAAAATACATTAATTAATCAGCATACATCACTAAAGTGTCTCTCTCCAGCTTGGGCAGAACTTAGATGACAGACAACATAACACAAATGAGCTATGTAAACTGTTTTGGAAGACAAAAGACATGGAGCCAGAGGAAGTGTATAGTAACACTCTGTGATCCTATTTAATTTTTGCTACAATTTCAAATTGCTGTAAAAATGTCAGTATGGCTGGAACTTCTGAAATATCTTATGACTTCACATTAGTTATATCAACTGGAAAACATTAATCAATGCCAATAGCGAAGAATGTTCAGTTTCTACTGAAACCAAGATTAGTTCTCCAATAAAAAAGAAAAATAGGTACAGTTTAATTCAAATGCCATATCACTGATGAAAATAGCAATGGCTACATGGCCATAGACTTTGAATCGAGTGGCATGGCAGCCTCTATAGTGCAGCCTTATATATGCAGCCTCATAGATCACCATATACAGTTAGGGCCAGAAATATTTGGACAGTGACACAATTTTCGCGAGTTGGGCTCTGCATGCCACCACATTGGATTTGAAATGAAACCTCTACAACAGAATTCAAGTGCAGATTGTAACGTTTAATTTGAAGGGTTGAACAAAAATATCTGATAGAAAATGTAGGAATTGTACACATTTCTTTACAAACACTCCACATTTTAGGAGGTCAAAAGTAATTGGACAAATAAACATAACCCAAACAAAATATTTTTGTTTTCAATATTTTGTTGCGAATCCTTTGGAGGCAATCACTGCCTTAAGTCTGGAACCCATGGACATCACCAAACGCTGGGTTTCCTCCTTCTTAATGCTTTGCCAGGCCTTTACAGCCGCAGCCTTCAGGTCTTGCTTGTTTGTGGGTCTTTCCGTCTTAAGTCTGGATTTCAGCAAGTGAAATGCATGCTCAATTGGGTTAAGATCTGGTGATTGACTTGGCCATTGCAGAATGTTCCACTTTTTTGCACTCATGAACTCCTGGGTAGCTTTGCTGTATGCTTGGGGTCATTGTCCATCTGTACTATGAAGTGCCGTCCAATCAACTTTGCAGCATTTGGCTGAATCTGGGCTGAAAGTATATCCCGGTACACTTCAGAATTCATCCGGCTACTCTTGTCTGCTGTTATGTCATCAATAAACACAAGTGACCCAGTGCCATTGAAAGCCATGCATGCCCATGCCATCACGTTGCCTCCACCATGTTTTACAGAGGATGTGGTGTGCCTTGGATCATGTGACGTTCCCTTTCTTCTCCAAACTTTTTTCTTCCCATCATTCTGGTACAGGTTGATCTTTGTCTCATCTGTCCATAGAATACTTTTCCAGAACTGAGCTGGCTTCTTGAGGTGTTTTTCAGCAAATTTAACTCTGGCCTGTCTATTTTTGGAATTGATGAATGGTTTGCATCTAGATGTGAACCCTTTGTATTTACTGTCATGGAGTCTTCTCTTTACTGTTGACTTAGAGACAGATACACCTACTTCACTGAGAGTGTTCTGGACTTCAGTTGATGTTGTGAACGGGTTCTTCTTCACCAAATAAAGTATGAGGCGATCATCCACCACTGTTGTCATCCGTGGACGCCCAGGCCTTTTAGAGTTCCCAAGCTCACCAGTCAATTCCTTTTTTCTCAGAATGTACCCAACTGTTGATTTTGCTACTCCAAGCATGTCTGCTATCTCTCTGATGGATTTTTTCTTTTTTTTCAGCCTCAGGATGTTCTGCTTCACCTCAATTGAGAGTTCCTTTGACCGCATGTTGTCTGGTCACAGCAACAGCTTCCAAATGCAAAACCACACACCTGGAATCCACCCCTGACCTTTTAACTACTTCATTGATTACAGGTTAACGAGGGAGACGCCTTCAGAGTTAATTGCAGCCCTTAGAGTCCATTGTCCAATTACTTTTGGTCCCTTGAAAAAGAGGAGGCTATGCATTACAGAGCTATGATTCCTAAACCCTTTCTCCGATTTGGATGTGGAAACTCTCATATTGCAGCTGGGAGTGTGCACTTTCAGCCCATATTATATATATAATTGTATTTCTGAACATGTTTTTGTAAACAGCTAAAATAACAAAACTTGTGTCACTGTCCAAATATTTCTGGCCCTAACTGTAGTACAGCCTTATATCTCTCCATATAGTGCAGCCTTATATATGAAGCCTCTTAGCTCTCCATATAATGCAGTCTTATATATGTAGCCTCGTAGCCTCTCTACACCATGTTCCAAATTATTATGCAAATTGGTTTTAAGTGTCATAAGGTTGTTGTTTTTTGTCAATGAAATCCATTGATGGTATGTCTCAGGGTTCTTTGGATCACTGAAATCAATCTCATATACCTGTGATAATTAGTTTGTCAGGTGAGCCCAATTAAAGGAAAACTGGGTGTTCCACAATATTAAGCAGGCCACAGTTTTCAAGTCACATGGGAAAGAATAAGGATCTCTCTGCTGCCGAAAAGCAACAAATAGTGCAATGCCTTGGACAAGGGATGAAAACATTAGATATTGCATGGAAAACTTACCATGATAATCATACTGTGAAGAGATTTGTGGCTGATTCTGAGCACAGATGTGTTCGTGCAGATAAAGACAGAATGAGGAAGGTTTCTGCCAGGCAACTTTATCGGATTAAGAGAGCAGCTGCTAAAAAAGCTTTACAAACCAGCAAACAGATATTTGAAGCTGCTGGTGCTTCTGGATTCCCTTGAACCTCAAGGTGTAGGATCCTTCAAAGGCTTGCTGTGGTGCATAAACCTACTATTCAGCCACCCCTAAACAGTGCTCACAAGCAGAAACGGTTGCAGTGGACCCAGACATACATGAAGACTAGTTTTCAAGCAGTCTTGTTTTCTGATAAGTGCCGAGCAACCCTGGATGGTCCAGATGAATGGAGTAGTGGATGGTGGGTGGATGGCCACCATGTCCCAACAAGGCTGTGACATTAGAAAGGAGGTGAAATCATTGGGAAACAGCTGGTAGGCGCCTTTAAGGTTCCTGAAGGTGTGAAAATGACCTCTACAAAGTATATATAGTTTCTGACTGAGAACTTTCTTCCATGGTACAAAAAGCAAAAACGTGCCTTCAGGAGCAAAATCTTCAAGCATGACAATGCACCATCTCATGCTGCAAAAAATACCTCAGTGTCATTCTATGGGCATAAATGGAGATAAACTCATGGTGTGGCCATCATCTTCCCCTGACCTCAACCCTATAGACAACCTTTGGAGTATAATCAATCAAAAGATCTATGAGGGGGGAGGCAGTTCACATCAAAACAGCAGCTCTGGGAGGCTATTCTGACATCATGCAAATAAATACAAGCAGAAACTCTCCAGAAACTCAATGGATGCAAGAATTGTGAAGGTGATATCAAAGAAGGGTTCCTATGTTAACATGTAACTTGGCCTGTTAGGATGTTTTGGAGTTAAATAGCTTTTTATTTCAGTGAATGTGACCTCCTAATGCTGCAAATTCAACAAATAAGCATTTTCAGTTCTTTCAAACATATCAAATGTTTAGAAACTCTACTGTGCCTAATAATTTGGAACAGTGCATTTAGAGTTTTTTTAATTTTGAAGATTATACTGTTATCATTGGAAGGTTTCTTCAATAAAATTCCATGTATACTGTAACGGGTGATGAGTTTTATTACACTGACTGTCATTTGCACCGACTATTTAAGAAAATCAGAGAAAAAGAACGTTTGCATAATAATTTGGAACATGGTGTTTATGGTGCAGACTCATATATGCAGCTTCATAGCCTCTCTATATTGTGCAGTCTCATAGCCTCTCTATACGGTGCAGCCATATATATGCAGCAGCCGCATAATTCTCCCTAAAGTACAATGCACCCTCTCCTCCTCCCACAATCCTCTGGTCACTGAGCACTCACTTACTGAAAAAAAAAAGCTGTTCTCACCTCTCACCGTTCCCCCGCTGCTCTGGTCTCCTTGCTGAAGAGAAGACTCAGAAGGCGGCACCAGACTGCTGCATGTGTTCCACACAGTGGAACGCATAATCAAAGAGGAAGTGAGAGGCGGAAGCAGCAATAAGCAGGAGGCACACCCTCCCCTCCCTCCTCTCCCTGACACAGATGCCCCATAGTGGCGTAGACTACCACTCAGTGACATGGATGTGCATCCTCAGTGACTCATATCCATGTGAAGCGGGTGCCCAGCACCGGGATCAGCGGGCGCAGGGGGTGGCTGGCGACACGGGCCCCTTATAGGTCCAGGCCCCTCCGCAGCCGCGACCCCTGCGACCGTGAATATTACGCCATTGAGTATGTACATAATTTTTTACAAAATTCCAAACAGCAAATAGATGCCCTCTGTGTCCTTCACACATGGCCATAATGAACAAAATTCATTTCAGGGTTTGTATTATTTTTTTCAATCCTATTTTTATGCCTGTACTGACAACGTCTCATTATAGCCTTTACTGGTAAGTGCTGGACTGAAATGACAAGTTCCAACAATAAATCAGACTGATGAGACTTGTTGTTTATACAAGCCGGTAAGCTCTAGAGCTGCAGCACTGTCATTTCTGTGCATGTGTGTAAAGCATGATTTACACATGGAGCATGTGTACAACTTATACATAGCAAACAGGATGATGCCACTCACAAAGAAAGGAAGTTTTATCTCCGTACTGGAATTCTGTTCATGGTCCTACATGGATCAAAACCAAGCGCTGGAAAATAAGCTAAATAGATGTAGGTAGTGATAAGCTGATATACTATGGAGGAAATTAAATTCAGATGCTAACAACTGATCAGCTCACCTCATGGACACCAGGATGTACGACAAGGATTGTATAACCTTCATTTCACCTAGCCATGTACTATAATGCATCTCAAATTAGTATTGTTGTCTCTTAGGTTGGGTTCACACCACGGTTTTGTTCCTGTCCGTGAGGATCCTGTTTTTTTGCAGGACCACACGGACAGGAACGGACAGGACTGGATGTTTAACTCTGGATGCCATTTCTGTGTTTGGATCCAGGATTTTGAGGGATCCGGACAGACAGAATCAGCAGGGAGGAGCTGAGTCTGCAAAGCACAGGCAAGCATGTTGAGGCTGTTACTTTCACTTTCACAATGTATCTACATACATTGTGAAAGCGAAATTGAAGAAAGCAATGGATAAAAATAAAAAAAATTCTCACCTCTCTGCAGCGTGTCCCACAATGCGAGGCATCCACATCCAATGGCTGCAGGACCTTAATGAGCGGTTTAAATCACCCACCTATCTGCAGGCGGTTTAAACCACTCAGCTGATGCTGTCATGTGACACATCAGCTGATTGGTTGCTGTCGGTCAGCTGATTAAGTTCCTGCAGCCATCGGACATGGACGTCTCGCATCGTAGGACGCTCGGTGGAGGGGTGAACATTTTTTTTTATTTTTAACCATTGCTTTCTTTAATTTTGCTTTAGCAGTGTATGTCGATACACTGTTAAAGTGAAATTACACACATGGGAACAGAGCAGTGAATGTGTACTGAGAATGCTCAGTACACTAAAACTGGATCCAGGAAACAATCCTGTTTTTTTCCCGAATCTGGCGCCCATAGACTCCCATGTTACATGCGCCAGATCGCTCCAGATTCGTTTCTGTCCGGTTTGGTCCGTTTTCTTCACCGGAGCTTAAAATCGGAGCAGTCTCCGATTTTGGGTCTGGGAAAAAACAGGACAGAAATCAAACCCGGGACTGAATTCACTAAACCGAATGGCCATTTATGTCCAATCCGGCACCATAGGGATACATGGGAGACTAAAAATGATCCTGTTCTGTCCTTTTCAAAACAGACAGAACAGAATGACAAAAACCATGATATGAAGCCAGCCTTACCTTTATAGAAAGATGTTTTATAAGATCTATCACATAACGCTATTAGAATATGTACTTTGAGAGGTCTACACTGTAGCGTTAGAAAGCACCTTTTTTGTCACCATAGAGCTCGGACCCCTACTAAGATGTGTCATGATATAACTAATCATAGAGCTGTGTCCATATTCGCATTGTTATCAGTGTAACATAACTTGTAAGGCTAGATTAAGACACAGAAAATACAGGACCCGATGAAGCCAAGCACTCGCAGTGAAATGGCCGTTGTCCTAGACATTTCCTGCTCTCTGCTTTATTATATTTTATGCCTCAATCAATCTAGCTTAAGGGATGGTGAATGCCACTCTTTTTTTCTGTTTCCTGGACTTAATTTTGTTCTTCAAAGTGCAGCAGCACCACCAGGATCCCGCAGGTCCGAGTGAGGAAATCTGTTAACATGAGATCTAGAAACGTGCCATAATTATATGTCAATTTGTTCTACATCACACAGTAAACTACTCTCCACTAAGGAAACATAGAGATTTGTCAGAATCTGCAAACAGAATTACAAGAGAAATCCTGACAGAACCATTGATTTTAAATGAAGCCAATGTATCCTTTTTAGATGCAGGCATTATGGGTCCATGGAGGATGGGGCAGAGAGGCAGGACCGGAGCTGAGGGGGAAGGGGGGGGCGCGGCGGCGGCATGCGCCGCCATGGTCTTTGTGGCTGGATGCATTCACTCACAGGCTGTAACTAGTCACAAGACGTTAAAAACTAAGAAAATGACTGCAGATCTTCATCCATGGAAAATATTTGTGATTCAACCAGAGCTAAGGGATGGGGTACTCAGACACCGGGTCTGCTGTGTAGGGAGTCACGGGTCACGGATGGTCGGGACCCCGATGCCGTGCCCTGGTGATCAATTATATTAGATATTGTTGTTAAATGGTGGGGGTTAAAAGGGTTATTTACAGGGGAACGTGACGCCACCTGTAGAGTCTGGTAACATGGTACCGGCGTTGCCAGCCGGCCGCTGAGGTGATGATTGAGGCAGCTAAGTGTGGTACAGCTCCCCACAGGTGGAGCTTTACCTCAGGGCAGCTATTGTGGTGAGACGGTGAGGGAGGACAGTGATGGCAATGGTGGTGCTGCAGTTCTTACCCCTCTACTGAGCTGATGTTTATGATGATCTTGAGCCCTCCAGGCTGCGGTGGGAAGAATAATAGAAACCAGTTCAAGTTTAACTCTTCTTTACTCGGTACCGGCTGATGGCATAACAAGACATGGTACAGTTTGGTTTTTAGGGTGTTGTTGCCAACTCAGGGTTTCTCTTATGGAGTCTCTAGATGTCCTCTCTTTGTCTTTCAGGGTTTTCTACTTTCTTTCTCTGTCTTTCTATCTTTCCCACCTTTGTAGAGTTCACCCGCGAGTCCTATGGTCTGTGTCTAGAAGATAAGATCTGTGAGTTACCGGTCCGGTATTTTGGGCCCAAGGACTAAAGCCCCCGTCCGCGGAAATCAGCCTGTCCCTTTTAATTTCTTCTAGTGTCCTGAACCGGTTTTTAGCCCTGAGGGATGAGGTGCCTTTGTGGGGCTGTCAGCAACCCGGTTCTGTTGGGCCTGCAGCTCGTCGGCTTTGCAGTCAGGGTTGAACTCCTGGCTGCCTTAGCTGTCTGTGTTGCCGGTGCTCCCTCAACGTGACCAGCTGGCTCCTACCAGCCCTGGCCTGTTGCCTTCTGTCCTGGGTCCCCACATAAAGAGGAGGTACCCTCCACTCAGCTGGGCTGCCAGGCTCGACCACTCTGTCTGCCTTCCTAGCACCGTCTGAGGTAAACTGTCAACTGTCACTCTTACTCTATCTTAAGCTCCGTCCCCACCTATCTGAGATCTACCAAGTACTGCTTCCCCCTACTCTAGGTGGTGTGGTCCTAAGTGAGTGTAAAAATAGACTCCATAAGATTTAAATCCTAAACTAGCAACTTATAATAATACTACATATAAATAATAATTGCAATACCACTCTGTGGCGCCTAGCCACAGGGGCGCCACATTTGCACTGAATAATATAGGAGTCTGAATTGCCAAAAATAGAGCCTATAACTGTTAAAAGGGTTTCCAAGCAATAATTTCAATATACAGGGAATTGAGACATCAGGAATCCTAATGGTGTTTAATACACACAGATAGGATTCTTTTCTATTTCACAGCTTCACCTGCATCTGGTTTGGATACCGGTTTGGATATTTGTGGTCATGTGCCAACCAACTTTTCTTCCTAGTACTCCGAATGAAACATTGACAAGTGGAAGAGAAGCTGGTCAACATGAGATCACAAGTATGTAGTTCACAAATGAGTGAGCAAAATCAGAATACTATGAACATTACGTACAGACAGGATTTCCGATTTTACATTCGTGACAAGTTTAACCCCTTAACCACCCAGCAATTTTCCTTTTTTTTGAACGCTTCTTCCAACAGCCATAACGTTTGTATTTTTCCATCAATATGAGGGCTTGTTTTCTGTTGGACAAGTTGTAAATTTGAATTACATCATTCATTTTACTTAATAGTGTACTGGAAAAGGGGGGGAAAAAACCCAAAGTGCAGTGGAATTGCAAAACAAAAGTGCAATTTCACGATTTGTTTTTATTTACCATGTAAACTATATGGTAAAACTCAACTGGCAGTATGATTCTGCTGGTTGGTTTGAGTTAGAAGATACCAAACATGTATACTTTTACTTTTATCTAAGTGGTGAAAAAGTGGGCAGAGGAAGTACATCACAGAAAAGTGGGCTCACAGGAAGTACATGATGACACTAATAGGGATCATCTGACCCCTTGCGTTCATGGCAACACATCAGTGCTGCTTGAGTCATTGGGTCCCCGACAGCAGAGAATAATGCAATTCCCGTCGGCACATGTTTGACAGAGCAATCTAACTGGTTGAAAGGCACAAGTGGATCTCTGATCCATCCACACCTATTCGCTGCACATGTCAGATGATCGGATCAGCCGACATGAGCAAGGAATGATGCGAGTTCAGCGCGTGAGCTCGCATCAAAGTCAGGGACAAATATTTCATAGGTCATTAAGGGGTTAAAGGAATATCACGGAAACCCCTTTTAAAGGTTTTCTGGTTTATTAAAAACTTTAATTTAAAAAAATGTCTATTAAGCTTGGGTCACACATGGACTCCTATTTCTGTCTTTCCTCTTTGTTACAATAACTGAAAAAAATATCAATGGTTCTGGATCTATTACATGATGAGTACCAACAGCACACAAAGACTGAGATAGGGTACATGGAAAATTGTAAATCTGCTATATACACCAAGCTTATTGTTATATAAGCAAAAATTAATTTACTGTAGATGACAAATACATTTCAGTGAAGTTAGGAGATCAAATTCATACACTAGAGCACAAGAACCACAATGAGAGTTGAAGTTTGGTTGAAAAATAAGAATAATTAAGACAAGTCAAGCCTTATAGAGATAGTGTCAATATTTTATTGAAGTGTGCCAGGTAAACATTGTACATGCACTACATTGTGTACATTACTCTCTGTACAAGAACTGAAGGTTCATGACTGAAAACGTAGAGAAGTCAAAGCTACAGTTACAAAGTAGTAATTGCAAGTTTGATATATAAATTTTTACATATTTCTGAATACAACTTCTTCCCATCCTGTAGTACACATGTAGGAAATTATACATAAAACAATTTACAGCTATATCAAGACCTTCCCTAAAGAAAAATGTAAAACAAATGCTGACTTGACACCTCAACATACAACATATATGAGGTGAAAGTACCTTAATACCCTGTTAGGAAAATTGTGACATTTATCTGGAAGCCTAGGGTTTCACCATATTTAGATAATAACAGTGTGATTTAACAATTTAAAGTATTAACAGTACAAAAATGCTGACATGAAAAATGTGTCCCACTATAATTTAGGTGACCACTTTAGTCAACACAAGCAAGTAAATATCAATATTGAGCGCTAGAGGCAGTTTAAGAAGAAACAAATCATGTCATACCACTACTAAACCCAGAGAGTAGACAACTAACCCTTTCGCTCTATTTTTGCTAAGAATAGATTTTCAATTATAGAAATTGATGTCATATATGTCATCCCTCTGTTGACAGGCATCTGACAACAGGAACCTCTATCAATACTGAGGCTTCTTGAGGAATATCAGTACATATCTGAGACTATGAAGCAGGGAAGTTTACTTCTGACCTGTATGTGTATTATATCATTGCGAAATCTTGAAAATTAGCTGAGTAGACATTATTCAATAATACAGCTAAAGCACAAAATAGTTGCAATAATAGTGTATAGAATAGAGGAGCATGACAAAATTTAAAAAGGGACTTGATAAAAAGAAGTGGTAGTATGAACAGAATTTGTAATATTTTGAATTTCTGTAATACCAATGGATAATAGATCCAGATTAAGGGCTCGGACACACTCATCCGAGTTTGACGGACGAGTGTCTGAAAGGGCTGGAGCAGTGACCCTGAACGGCCTCACTCTCTCTGGACGGGGAGTCTGGAGCTGCACAAAAACACAAGCAGCCAACAGCCCCGTCCTGACAGGGAGAAGCCGTTCAGGGTCACTGCTCCAGCCCTTTCAGAGTCTCGTCCGTCAAAATCGGATGTAACTAGGAGAGTGGGTCCCTGCCCTAATGAATATACTTTAAAGTCATTATGAAATGCGTCCATATGCTCATTTGGCTATTTCTACAACTCCTCCATACACATGGATAGTTAGTTCAGTCTAGGATTTATGTATAAAAGAAGAGAAAGGCAAGGTCTGACATTTCAGGCATCAGATTCTCTCTCGGTAAACTAAACTAATTTGCCAGAACTGAGAGGTTCAGACCAATAAATCCAAACTGTCCAAATCCTATCTCCCGTGAAAACAGCTTTAGTGAAGAAGCCCCAATGCACATTAAATGGTTGGCCAGTGCCACCTAAATTGTGGGCTTATCTGACTATATGGAGGTCTTTGGAGCTAACAGGATAATGTTCATAAAGGATAATAAAAATAATTAACTTATTTTTCAAATTTATAAGGTTTTTAAGGGATATGTTTGATAATGCTAATGAGTTTAGCTGTGCTATCCCATACTGTAAAGAAAATATATTTTTGTTGGTTTCTTGTTTGATTTAAATCATATAATTACTGCACTTATTTGCTTAAGTATTGTGAGGGTTTTTAATTCTAGAAAATTTGGTTTATTTTCTCAATTATGTTTTTCCTGAACCTTGACATACAGTTTATTGATATTTTCTCTACTGGCGAGGTATATTCTATATCTAAAAGTAATATATGTGTATTATGGCCGAGTGGTGGGTCATTGGAGTATACAAGGTATATTATAATCAATAGTGCTCTAAACAATTATTCAAAATAAAACTTTATGTTACATAAAAACTATGAAATAAAGAGTATAGAAATCAATCTCAGAGACATGCTCATATGATCATTAGTCAATGACGTGGTGTTCAGTGTAGAACAAATCAAGAACATACGGCTCCATTAAATAAAGTGCTTATTCTCATTGTACAAAACATAAGGTTTTCCTCAACACAGCAGCAACTTTCAGTTGTGTGTGGTAATTTTGGGAACAATCATCTTCACGCTTAAGCTGAGATAAAGGAAAAAGGAACAGTTGATATATGTTTGGCCATGAAATGTACCAATATATGTGGAATCAAACAGATTATGTGGTAAAGAAGAAGCAGAAAGTCGCCATATTTTCTGAACCTCAATATTGGCATTTACTCTCAGAAATGACTCACTTTGTTCCACAGCCATTTCTCATTATAGAAAAGAAAATTCTTTATTACAATATTCGATTACAATGTCTCCAGCAGAAATCCAATTGACTGGCTTTATTTTTCTCCCCAATTTGAACAAAAATCTGTATATTAATTTTGCTCATAGTATTACTATAACACTTAAATCATGCATTGCTTCAATAAAAAAAAAAATGAAAGGTGATTTTTATCTTGAGTCAATTACCCCACCCTTTACCCCCCACAGGGCTGAAAATAAGTTAAATGTCCCTTAGTTACTCACAGACTCAAATATATCTCTACTATGCTCAGTATGCACCAATATATTGATAGAAATCTGATATATTCCTTTTAGGTGTATGTGTGAAGGGGCCAAATATGACAATTTCATTTATTACTTGCATTATTTCAGAGCAGTGGTCTTTACCTTCCAGTCTTAACAAAGAATAGTCATATATCTGATAAATAGATTTAGACAATTATTGCTTCCATAACTTCCTTTAATATAGCCAAAGGCTGTATGGAGACATGCAGCAGTAAAGGGGTTGTCAGGCCTAAAACTAATCATTATGCACGTCACTCTACGTGACTGCAAATTTATCAATCTTCCCAGCGAACACACTTGGCGTTGCCAGGATTTGCGAGTTTCTAAGCCGGGAACGGACCACAATTATGCAGTATGCATTCTCCCGTCAACGCAACTAGCGGGTGCAGCCTCGCTCAATACACTCAAGTTTATAGAGCGGGCGTGTCCGAATAGTGAGAGCGACCCTCTAGTGGACACGGCCTTGCTCTATACACTTGTATTGAGCGACACAGCACCCACTAATCAGGGGTCTGAACAGGAACATGCATGCCACATAACTGCAATCTGTTCTTCTAGCACACAGTGCAGGTGCTGGGAGGATTAATAAGACTGCAGTCAAATGGAGTGAACTCAGAATTATCATTTTAGACCGGACAACGCCTTTAAGAAATTTAACCTCACTGTTAATCCTGGCAGATTTTAGTCATGAAAATAAAGAAAATAGCTCTCTTAGGCTGGGTTCACATTTGCAGACCCCTCCGCAGCATTCTGCAGAGGGGATCCGCAATGTGACCGCAGCGGCCGCCTGCTCCTATCTTTATAATGGGAGCGCACGGTGCTGCGCTTGACAGTGCATGACCGTGCGCACCCATTCACTCTCATATGTGATCTGTGCGCAGGCGGATGCCTGCGCACAAATCACACAGTCTCGTCCGCACCAGGGACGCGACATGTTGCATTCCTGGTGAGGACGAGAGTGTGTGATCTGTGCGCAGGCATCCGCCTGCGCACAGATCACATATGGGAGTGAATGGGTGCGCACGGTCATGTGCTGTCAAGCGCAGCACCGTGCGCTCCCATTATAAAGATAGGAGCTGGCGACCGCTGCGCACACATGGCGATTCCCCTCCGCAGAACGCTGCGGAGGGGAACGCTAATGTGAAACCAGCCTTAGACAATGCAAGCTGTGATCCTTTATGCAGATTATGGAGGTTTTCTTTGCATTAAAGAAAAAAATAATATTTATTTCTCATCAGACACAACCTTGTCTTGGTGGCCAAAATGCATCCTTTCTTCAGCCGTGGGATAAAAAAACATGTTTCCAGATGACAAATCTCTTGTTGGATTGACTAAACCATTAAGAAAGTGCAGAAAAATAACTGAATCATTTTGTCCTTCAGTATATGTGAGATATGTAGTGTAATGCAAGGCAAGGAAGTCGTACACATTACATAAAACTAGGTTATTGTTGGACATCCATAAAACAAACAATTGCTATGTTGATACAGCTATACACATTTTACATTTCTGTTGGCTGTTACAAGATGTTCACACTGCCTATTCATGTACAATGGCATCAAGTCAAGGACAAATGCTCTTGCTGGGACTAGTGACTATCAAATAAAGGTTTACACACAGACATCTTTCCACACAATTAAGTTGCGTCATTGGTTGGCTAAAAAGATCTATAAATGTTAAAGTTTATTTGATGACAATTTTTAAACTTGAAATGATCCCCTTGGAACAACTTTAGAAACAAGTATATAACGTAGGTGGGCAGATATAATCACAGTCAATGACAAAAAATCCTACAAAAAGTAAAATGCCGCCAAAACCACTGACTTTATAATTTGTTAAATGTGCCATAAATGAATACAGCAACAGCACACTGTAAAATAAGTGAAGTGCCAATTTAGTAGAATACTCTATAAACTATCCCTTTAAATCTGTTAATGAATTGTAGAATAAAGGCTTTTTATGGCTTTCTACCTAAACAAAGCCTTTAGGTTTTTGTGAAATCCATGGGTTTAAGTTACACCTGGCTGATGACTCATTCATCCAGATTATACAATTCCAGGACCATTCCCCAAATTCCACTAACCTGGGAAAATAGAATACATTTACAGAAATTCTATTTATCTAAATCTGTGCATTTTGTTTCCATTACACAAAGGTGGCCCAAAATACTGTCTAACAATAACTTTTTGAAGAATTTAAAAGTTGTACTTAATTATGTAAAATAATATGTTGCAACATCAGTTCACCAGAAAGTTTGCATATGTTCTTCTAATACTTCATATTGAATACTAAGACATTACTAAAAAAATGATCCTGTACAAGATCACCCACAAACAACATTTTAGAGAAGGTCTATTTTACAAGTGCGACTATTTTGGACTAGATTAGCAAATAATGAACAGGTACAATAACACAAAAACACATGCTTTCAAATTAAAACATTTGTTACTAAGTACATTTACAAACTGCAGCAATGTTCTTTCATGATTGCTTCTAAGTCTTGTAGTGAAGGATAAATAAGCTAAACTTTTCATCTGAGGTGAATTTACATAGTAGAAAGAAATTAATTAAAACGTATCATCTATGCATATTTATGTATGATCCGTTGAGCTTTCTTATATAATTCTGGCCGCTATAAACTGAGATCTCAGGGACCACACAGTAAGGAGGTGTAGTTCTGATATACACAAGCAAGTCCTAAATGCCATGCCTATGAACTCGCTGTATACACAGACCCCTTACATGTGGTATGCCTACAGGCAGAGGTGTATGGATAGGCTATGGCTCCAGGACTGCATACCAGTAAAAAGGGCTCAAAAGGAAAGGAACAAAAAAAAACTACTGTAAATTGGCTATTGCCCACAGAATAATACCCTTACAGCTCCTGTAAACATTTTTAGCATATGCTTGTATGGTCAATCAGAATTGGCTATGCTCCTAGCATATCAGTCTTATTAGAAGGTAAAATTTATACCCAAAGGACCAGGACAGGTACATGTAAACAAATCTTACTTCATTGGGAATTGCAATTACTCAGTCTTTCTATACACACTTTCCCACACTGCAGCACAGCTTTGCTATCCAGTAGTGATAGAGAGAGATAAGACTAGTATTCTATACAATACAGTTAGGAGCATATATCAAGTGACAATCACTGCCCCTTCCAGGAGTGCTGTATTACCAGAATGTGGATGGAGTTTGTGAAATATGAGAAAAGAAACATAGATAGTACATGTAAAGATTAGGACTCTCCAGACATGAGACATTCCTTTTCAGCAAGTAGGTTTGCATTCCTCTTCCTTCACTCTTTGTCCTCGGGGAGTTTATCTAGACGTTATGGGTAGGGCAATTCAGTCTGGCCATTGTACTTTCCTTGGGCACACTTGACTTATGCATATTTAACAAAACATACATATTTCAAGAGCAGCCTCTCCCATCATTGGATGAAAAGAATGTAAAAGATTATCTGTCCAGATATGAAAAAAAATAAAACTTGATTTGCCAAGTGATCATTTTCACGACAGTACAAAATCATGGATGTCTCCGATACATAGAAACCTTTAAAAGCTGGTGCAATTTATTACCTTCAAGAACATAGTCTGTAATAATAATAAATATACAATTCTACTATTTTATCAAATTTTGAAAAGCATTGGGCATACCCCTTCATCGAAGAGGTTGCATTAAGGTCCCCTAAACCAATTTCTACTATGCTACCCCTTAGAAAAAAAAATCAGTAGTGTGTTTCTACAGCAAATTGTCAATTTGTCTTCTATCTCGTCAGCTGGCCAACCACTTTTAGAAGGGTCTTATTTTCCTGCTTTAGCTGTTTATTTTCATCTTCTATGTCATCCAAATCCTGAGGAAGAAAGTGAAAAATAGCTGTCAGTAAAAATAACATTATTTTGGGTAAACATATAGGTTAATCTAATTAATACCTACTGCAAATCATTTAAAAATCAAAAACAGTAAAAATAAAGGCATAAATATAGGGTAGGCCATTTCTAAATAAAATGGGAATGATTGGTGATATCAACTTCCTGTTTGTGGAACATTAGTATATCGGTGGTGACCATGGCAGCCATTTTGCAGTTGGCCATTTTGGATCCAACTTTATTTTATTCAATGGGAAGAGTGTCATGTGACACATCAAACTTATTGAAAATGTCATAAGAAAAACAATGGTGTACTTGGTTTTAACGTAACTTTATTCTTTCATGAGTTATTTACAAGTTTATGACCACTTATAGAATGTGTTCAAAGTGCTGCCCACGCCCACTGTGTTGGATTATCAATGCAAAGGCCTGGGCTAAGCCACTCTAATGTATTAATACATTTCCCCTTAAACCACTTGATTGTTGCTTTAGCAGTAAATTTGGGTCATTGTCTTGTTGTAATGTGAACCTATATCTCCGTTTCAAATCAATGACTGACAAACAGGTTTTGATCTAGAATATCCTTGTATTTGTCACCATTCATCTTCCTCTCGACTCAGACTATTCTCCCTGTCCCTGCTGCCGAAAAACAGCCCAACAGCATGAAGCTTCTACCACTATGTTTCACTGTGGAGATGGTGTTCTTGGGATGATGACCTGTATTGTTTTGGCGCCATTTACCTTGATGGCCAAAAAATTCACTTTTGCTCTCATCTAACAATAGCACCTTCCTCCATACATTTGGGGAGTCTCCCACGTCTTGTTGCAATATCAAAACAAAACTTCCAATTTCTGCCTGTAAGTAAAGGCTGTTTTCTGGGCAGCTCTACGAAGTGTATGGTTTATTGTGGTCATATGGACAGATCTTCCCCATCAGTGGTATACAACCCCCCCATCACTGTATGCAGGCCCCTTATCAGTGGCATACAGCCCCCCATCAATGATTAAATCCCTACATGAGTGGTATACAGTCCCCCATCAATCGTATACAGGCATCTCATCAGTGATATACAGGCCCCTCATCAGTGGTAAACAGGCCTCTCATCAGTGGTATACAGGCCCCTCATCAGTGGTATACAGCCCTCCATAACTGTATACAGGCCCCCATCAATGGTTACAGGCCACCATCAATGGTTACAGGCATAGAGATCACTGGGAAGCTGGATTTAAAGGGCAGACAGTCTGCAAAATGCGTCTGCCAGCCTGAGGACTGCGGTCCTCAGGAATCTGCCCGGGGCCGCAAAAAAGTCATTGAGGGCCGTATTCGACCTTGGGGCCTGAGGTTCCCCACCCCTGGTGTAGTGTAATGTGCGCTGTTCCCCCCGTCGGTGATGGACAGGGGGATGCAGTGCATATTACAATACACTAATGCGCAGGGTCACATGACCTCCTGCTCACTCTGCAGCCTCCCCCACCTCCTCCAGTCCCCAGGACACCACTTCCCCCCCATACTGACTTGAGTATAAGCCGAGGGGGGTACTTTTCAGTACAAAAATTGTGCTGAACAACTCGGCTTATACTCGAGTATATACGGTAACACATTTATTCAAATAATATGTAGGTCTTTGGAGCAACCCATTGTTGCGCAAATGTTTGTAAAGGCAGACTGCATGACAAGGTGCAAAATGGCTGAATTAAAAACCAGAATTCAGTGTATTTCAATAATTTTGTCCTTATATTGTAAGAAGCATAAGTAAAAGAAAGGAAGCCTGAGGTTGAGCTGACTTTATTGTTACAGCTACTGGGAGACATTCTAAAAACAAAAATTAACTTTCATAATATACTATGTGCACAATTTTTAGGCAAATTTGTATTTAATTATTAATTTTATTACGAATAACTACAGTGTTGTTGGGCAGTCCAAAAGGTTAATAAACCTTAAAGGGGAACTCCAGGGTGATAAAAAAAACTGTACTGTCCCTGCCATCCTACATGATGAAGGAGAGCTGGCATCTATAGATAGCTTATAAATCAATATAAACATATCTGCTCCTCAACTACCTCCCTTCGGGGACAGAGAAATCCAATCATGCATAGTGATAAAGTTTCAGGGGATAGGAAGCTACCAAGTTGATACGAGGGAGGGAGACCATGGCAGTGCTGAATCTATTAATATAGAGCTTTGCCTCTGCTCTTAGCCTGATACATGACAGTACACATTATGTACTATTATAAATTGTGCAACAGAAGACAACAGCATGCTTGGTGACATGATTGTTATTTGAAGGGAGAACACCCCTTGTTCTTACATTACATAGGATGGAATATCAGGGGCAGGATTTTAGTATGACCATGGGGCTGGTGGCCACACCCCCAATTCATACAGAAGTATGAGGGGTCAGGAAGGTAAGATGATTCTGGAGCCCCCAGGGTCCATGCCCCCACCACACCTCTGTCACTGCTGCAGCATGAGGCTGAATATCTTTGTCCCCAAAGGGAGGGATGAGAGCTGAGGAGCAGATATGATTTTATTTATTTATAAGTGATCTATAGATCGTAGAACTATAGTGCCCAGCTCAGCTTCATCATGTAGAAAGGCAAGGATAGTACACATTTTTTTAATCTCCCTGGAGTTCCCCATTAATGTTTAAGAAAGCAAAAGTGAGGTTTTGTCTTTCCTAGGAGAATATCTACAGTATGTGTGCAGAATTATCATGACAATTTGTTTTTCACTTAGTTGCCCATCACAATTGTTTATTTTCTTTTGAAAAAGAGAGAATGATAACCAAACACCTCAAAATGTACAAAAATACATTTCTGATACAAATGTATATCAATGACCAATATTGCCACCATTCATAAGCCTTTCATCCATGGAATCTGTCAGTTGCTAAATCTGTTGACTTTTTGGGCAGCATCAATCACAACCTCCTAGACACTTTTCAGAGAAGTATGTTTTATTTATGTTCACGTGAGAAAGGGGCCATGACATTATTATTTCAATCTTTCAGGCCTTTACCAGCTAGCCAAGCAGTGAAGACTTTGAGGAATGGAGCATTGTCCTGCAAAAAAATTATGGTTTTCAGAAGATTCAAACTTTCTCCTGTGCTAGTGCTTTAAAGGGATCCTGTCACCTCCAAAACGCCTCCTAAGCTAGTAAAACATGTCCCTGCAGCATCCCATCACTAATCTCACACTCCTTTTGTCTCCTAAAAGCATCCTGTGAAAGTGCATAAAAACGTTTATAATCACTAATGAGTGAGTATTAAATTAGCAGTGACTATATTCTTTAGTCACCAAGGCGGGCTAATTTCAAGCTCCAGGATCCAACCTGTCTCTGTGTATCCTGCTGTGATGTGCTGCATTGCGCTTCCCCCTCTCTATCACTCACAGAATGCAAATCATTAGTCCTGCCATCAGTTTTAGTTTCACAGCAGCACAGACAGAGAGAGGCTGGATCCTGGAGGTGCAAAAGAACACCCCCTGGTGACTAAAGAATATGGCCCCTGCTAATTATAATCACTAATGAGTGAGTATTAAAACGTTTTTCTCCACTTTCACAGGATGCTTTTAGGAGACAAAAGGAGTGTGAGATTAGTGATAGGATGCTGCAGGGACATGTTTTGGTAGCTTAGGAGGTGTTTTGGAGGTACCAGGATCCCTTTAAGAAAGGTCTTCTGAAAACTGATAGTAGGTTTGGATGTTGATTTTGAGTCCATCATCAACCTGAAGACGTTCAGGAGCTCATCTTTACTAATACCAGATCATAGCAGTGCCCCATCTCTACCTTGCTGTGGTTAGAGTTAATGTGGAGGTCTGTGCCTTTACTGATCCAGCCATGAGCCCATCCATCTTTTCCGTCAAGGGTCACTCTCATCTCATCAATCCATAAAACCTCTGAAAAATCAGTCTTCAGATATTTCTTGGCTCAGCCTTGACATTTCAAGTTATGAATCGTGTTAATTGGTGGTTGGGTTTCAGCCATCCCTACCTTGGCCATGTCTCTGAGCACTGAACACCTTGTACTCCTGGGCATTAACCCCTTCACAACCAAGGACGTATACATACGTTCTTGGACGTCTCTCTCCCCCTGATGTCAGCTCACGCGCTGAGCTTAGATCTTCCCTCGCACATCTCAGCTGATTTCATCAGCTGAGATGTACAGCTAACAGCAGTGATCCGATCGATGCTGTTAACCCTCTGGATCGCATTGTCAATCACTGACAGCGTGATCCAAAAGCCCACAGCATGGATCGTGATGCGATCACAGGACCTCCATCTGTTACGTTGGCAGCCCGGAGTCCTCTGATAATCCGGATGCTGATAGCAATTACTTCCTGTGGATGCCTGGTGAGTGCTACCATGCACATGCACAGATCATTTGTGTTATATAGAGATGTGCTGCAGATCATCTCTACATAGCACAAGCAACTGTGCAGCACTGAAGTCCCCTAGGGACCGGTGTAAAGTAAATAAAAAAAAGTTTTAAAATTATGAAAAAAACAACCTATAAATGTTCAGATCACCCCCCTTTTGCCCCATTGAAAATTAAACTATTAAAAAAAAAAAAAATGTAAACATAATTGGTGTCACTGTGTTCAGAAATGCCCGATGTAGCAAAATATAAAATCAATTAATCAGATCTGTAAATTGAGTAACAGATAATAAAGTCCAAACGCCAAAATTAATTTTTTTTCAGTCGCCACAAAACATTGCAATAAAATGCAATAATATGCAATCAAAACATCACATCTACCCAACAATGGTATTATTAGAAACATCAGCTCAACCCACAAAAAATAAGCCATCACACAGCCCCAGATCCCAAAAAATGAGACCCTATGGGTCGCGGTAAATGGCACAAAAGTGTTATTCTTTTCCTTTAGAAACTTCAGATTTTTTTTTCACCACTTAGATAAACAGTAAAAGCATACATGTCTGATATCTACGAACTCGTACCGACCCGAGGCATTATACCGAAATTTCAGTTTTCCATATAGTGAGTATGGCGATTAAAAAACCCAAAAAACAAACTCGTAATTGCACTTTTTTTTTGCAATTTCACTGCACTTAGAGTTTTTTTCCCATTTTCCTGTTCACTATATGGTAAAATTAACGATGTCACTACAAGGTACAACTCTTGCCACAAAAAACAAGCAATCATATGTCTATATTGACGGTAAAAAAAAAAAAGTTTTGGCTCTTGGAAGAAGGGAGGGAAAAACAATAAACGGAAAATTGCTCAGGGGTGTAGGGGTTAGAGGGAGGTTGCAGTTCTGGAATATGACAGTGTAAGGAGATGCATATATTGTCAAGTTCCCCTTAGAAAGGTGTCTTCAAGGGGGAGCATGACAACATGTGCATCCCATTGAAGACACCATTGTTATTGTTGAGATTTAAAGTGTAATGTATATTATGTCATGCACTATTGTCAAGGTAATGTGCTACAGTATGTGAATTGTATAGTCATGCATTGTAATGTTGTGTACTGTCCTGTGAACAACCTGTGTTGTGCCCAACAGGCAGCAAGTAGGGAAGGTTAGAGTTAAGATTTTGGTACTAGCCCACAGTGTGATGGACTAGGGCATAGGTACAATGGGTGTTTCCTTTTAGAACATCAGATAGGGCCAAGAATGTGGCAGAGTTAGACCTTAAGTCTGAGTAGTTGACAAGATCGCATGATGTGGCTGTCCTTGAAGCGAGAGTAGACCTGAGCAAGAGATTGAGTGATCCAGAGTACAGAGAAGGATAAAGGTGACCATAACACAAAGTGATCTATTGGCTTCGGATTGCAGACTAACCAAAGGAATGAGAGACTGAGTGAGATGGGTCCTTAAGTAGGATGCTCAGCAGCGAGGCCCTAGTCAGTTTACACCTCTTAAATGTAGTGGACTAAGACGGAACAATACGGGAGACAAAGTAAGTGGCTCAGGTGGGAGTCCCGTAGGTGTCTGAAAGCTTGAAGCTAAAGTCCAATCCCAATCATATTGGCAATAGATTTTCTTTAAAAGGAGAACAAGATGCAGAACCGCAGGAGGGAAAGAATGAATCTCACAGACTATACTGCGATTTTGAGCTGGGTGTGGGGGGAAGGGGAACAAGCAAGACTACTAAAGATAGGAACAAACGAGGTAGAAGAAGTAAAGAGACTGTTTATGGAAATAATCTGTGTTAATGAAGAAACATACAAGTAATTATGTGCCTGCTATCTTATATTCATAGTTGTCATCAAACTGCTTTACAGTAAAACAGTATGTGCAAAGAACTGGTGGTCTTCTACAGTTAACTGGCTAACATGTGATTCTGGCCTGCCAAAGTCCACAGCATTATACAGCCTGCAAAGGTTCCAACTACACAAGTGCACATACCCAGCCAGGACCCCATTACTCATGTTGTGCGCTAAGGCACAAGATATCTATACCGCACCCATGACTATCACCCAGCGCAACGTTATAACAGCACTGGAGGATAATGGGTTTCTGGTCACTTCATGTTTGATTCCTAAGAAATCTTGGTGCAGGTCTTTTTTCTCAACATACTTTTTGTAAATGTGCTGATTATTTGCAACAAAACTTTTGAAGGTTACGGTATGTGATCATGTCCAAATATCTTAGAAAGATCAAGATAGCTGCATCCCTATGCAAGACTTAATTTTTTTTTGCTTTTTAGCTACAGTGGTGAGAAAAAGTGTTCTTTCCTGATTTCTTATTTTTTTGAATTTTTGTCACACTTCAATGTTCAGATGGCCAAACAAATTTAAATATTAAACAAAAATAACACAAGTAAACACAAAATGCAGTTTTTAAAAGAAGGTCTTTATTATTAAGGTAAAAGAAATCCAAACCTGGGGGCGTGGCCTAGCGCTAGATGTGAGCGGTCGGGTGGCAGCTCTTCTCCGCCACCATAGGAGATAATTATCCTGCTTACAGCCCGAACCTGTTTGGTGTCTTACCGGGAACTGATGTCTGAAGGTCCCAGGAGCCAGGGGAGAGCGTCTGCGCGACTCAGAGAGTCCGAAATGGGGCGCAAAAGGCAGAAAGATGCCGGAGCTGGCGGCGGTGTCTCAGCTCAAGATGGCGCTGAGAAGGAGAAGGAGGGACGGAGGAATGCAGCTTATGCGCGGAGAAGTGAAGTCTCTGCAAGGTTATGGAGGTATGCGAGGGGCACAGAGACACGTGAAGAAGAAAGTGATTGGAGTGAAAGACACGGAGGAGGAGAAGAGGTTGAAGAGGAGATGTCTGTGCAGGAGGAAGATAAGGGGGCTGCAGAGGAAGATATGGAACTGCAACCTGAAAGGGACAATGATGGCATGCAGGCAGAAAAGAGCATGGATGAGGGAGAACCCACTCTAAGAGACGTCTTCCAAGTGGTCTCATTTTGCAAACTGCACTAACGGCCCTGACAAAGCAAGTGACTGATCTGAAAGAGGAGATGGAGGCATGAAAGCATCGATGCAAAACGTGAATGTCAGGCTAACTGAAATGGAGGACAGAGTAAGAGTAACAAAAGATCACTTAACCTCGGTGCGAAAGACACAACAACAGCCCGAGCAAAAGATAACTGTAGTGGCTAATAAAAATGACGACCTGGAAAATCGGTCAAGACGGAATAATCTGCGCATTGTAGGCATTCCTGAAAGGGCTGAGGGTGCTGACCCTACGGCCTTTGTGGAGAAATGGCTACTGGATAAGTTTGGTGCTGAACACCTGACAAGGGTGTTTGCGGTGGAGCGTTCACACCGAGTACCTATGCGGCCCCCAGTACCAGGAGATGCCCCTCGCACGATGTTGGCCACGATTGTGAATTGCAGAGACAGGGACATTATATTGCGCAGAGTTGGGAAGATGGCAGACCTAAATTTGGAGGGCAAGCGCATTGAAATATATCCTGACTACTCAGCCGAAGTTCAGAAACTACGACTCCGGTATGGTGAGGTGAAGAAACAGCTCCTTTCCCTGAATGTGAAATACTCTACAATATATCCTGCAAAATTGCGAGTGGAGGCCTTTGGGAGGGTTCTTTTTTTCTCTTCGCCGGTGGAAGCCAACTCGTGGTTGGAGCGGAACCGGAGCAAATTGAAAAAGAGGAAAAGGACTTGGCGACATGATTGTTTGTCACTGATTGGTTGACATTAAGGAGATAACGTGGATTAAGGTGCTCTGTCAGACAAGAACAGAGAATATCTTACATTAAGGTGTAGGGTCTAAGGTTAATGAAACTGTTAATGGTTCGGGACTATACATAATATGGATAATGTGGCGGAGAGGCTGCCAATGTTGGAATAGTTCTAGACACCTGAACATGTGTGATGCAATGTCACAGTGTTTAGACTTTTTGTATACCCACTCTCAGGTTGGGGATAGAGAATCGAAAACAAGGGGGGGAAGGGAGGGGGAGAAGGGGGGAAGAGGGGAGGGTGTGGGAGGGAAGGGAGGGGGAGAGGTGGGAGGATGGGATGTATGGGGAGAATGTTTTATACTTGTTATCTGGTTTGGCATAACGGGGAGCAAAAAGGAAGGATACTAATAGCTGGGGTAAAGTGTTTTCGCTATTGTGTAATGAGTAATCGTAAAATTCGGATTTTAAGTTGGAATGTGCGTGGCGTATCAGATAAGGTTAAGAGAGCTGCAGTTCTGAGTCATATTAAATCATGTGAACCAATGATTACGTGCCTCCAAGAAACACATCTTAATAAAGATACAACGCAATGGTTGTCAAGAGCTTGGATTTTGAAGACATACCATTCTACGTATTCATCATACTCCAAGGGGGGGGGGGGGGGGGCAGTTTTGATACATAAAAATGCTCACTATGAGGAGTTGGAAGTGCATGTAGATAATGAGGGGCAGAATGTTTTGATTGCATGTAGATTGTTCGGACAGCGGATGACCCTGGTAGCCCTGTATATTCCCCCACCATATTCTAAAAAGAAATTTCAGGAAATTATGGAACTGACGGGTGGTAGGGGGAATCTACGGTGTTGATTGTGGGAGACGTTAACAATGTAATGAACGACTGCTGGGATAGAGTGCGACCGATTGGTGTGGAGGCCGGCCATGACAGACTGACTGCTTTTGGTAACTATATAGGGGAACTAGGACTGATAGATTTATGGAGAGTTCGAAATGAAGGAAAGAAAGGCTTTTCCTGTCACTCGGCGACACATGGTACACTATCACGGATAGATCTGGCTTTTGGGGATGATAATATGGACAGGATAGTCGGGGAGGTGGAGTATCTAACAAGGGATCTGTCGGACCATAGCCCCATACAGATCACACTTTGGGTGAGACCACAATGGGGACTGAGAGGGGGGTGGCGCCTTCATCCGGCTTGGCTTAAAACTATTGACATGGTTGGTATAGCGAAAGAGCTAGTACAGTTTTTTCAAACAAATGAGGGGAGTACGGAAATGACAATTGTATGGGATGCTATGAAAGCATTTATGAGAGGACTCTTTATTAGAGACATTGCGAGATGTAAGTCAAAAAACAAAATAGCTGATCAGGCAATAGGAGATGACTTGATCAAGGCAGAAGCAGACATGATTTTGGCGCCAACGAGTGAAGCTCACAACAAATTGAGAGAGGCAAGAGAAGCTGCCGCTAAATTGCAGATGACTCAAATTGAAAGGAAAAGAGCATTTCAGCAAATGTTATTTTTTGAAGAAGGTGAGAGAGTGGGTCACTTGTTGGCGGTGATATCAGCGGCGCAAAGAGAGTCCTCTAGAGCAGAGGTCCCCAAATCCAGGCCTCAGGGGCCGCCAACAGTGCAGGTTTTCAGGATTTCCCTAGTATTGCACAGGTGATAATTGAATCACCTGCACTGGTGATGATTCCATCCCCTGTGCAATCCTGAAAACCTGCACTATTGGCGGCCCCTGAGTCCTGGATTTGGGGACCTCTGCTCTAGAGTATATAAGCTGCAAGATAGGGAAGGGAAAGTGTTCACAGACACATTGGATATTTTGGAGGTCTTTAAGGGATTCTACATGGCATTATACACTTCGGAACACAGGCTACGGAGCGGGATGTGGAGGACTTTTCGAGGGCATTGTACTGCCTAAATTGATAGATGAGGTTAGGCTGAGAATGGATGAACCTGTGAGTATGGAGGAGGTGGAGCGTACAATACTCTCTATGTCTAATAATAAAGCACTGGGAGCTGACGGGATACCAGGGGAGGTGTACAGGGAGATGGTAGATTTGCTGGCTCCAAAGTTGAAGTCTGTGTTTGATGAAGCAATGGTGAGAGGGGCACTCCCGAAATCAATGGAAGAAGCAGTGATAGTAGTATTACCAAAAGAAGGAAAGGATCCCATGGATGCGGAGTCTTATAGGCCCATATCTTTGTTAACAACCAACGTCAAGATTCTAGCTAAAATCCTGGCCACCCGTCTCACGGGTGTTGTGCCATCTATCATACACACAGATCAGTCGGGCTTTATGCCTAACCGGTCCACAGCTGTTAATTTGTAAGAGAAAAGAGAAGGAGCACAAGTGTGAAGCACCTCAGGGTAAACCGTATTGCAGGGAAAGCGGGGTTTCCACTCACCTTGTGGAGTTGTACTAGCTGGGTACAACTCCAGTGATAACCTCCTGTGGAGCAATACCAAACAGGGCGTCCCCGAGAAAAATCCTCGTGCCAGGGAGAGAGCACGTCACTTCCACCGGTCACGTGATCCGAGGCGGTGATGTCAGATAGGTCCTAGTAGTCCTCCAGAATTCCACCTGATGAAGGCGGTAACGTCGAAACGCGTAGCGGAGTTTGAGGGACCGTGTTTTTAATAAAGGTCTGTTCACTACAACAATTACCCCTTGCCCTTCTTCCTTAGCGCTATCAGAACCGCAACTATTTTTTTCTTTTCTGCACAGCTGTTAATTTGATACGGTTGTTTCTCAACCTACAACTGCCTGCTGATAATGGTGGCCAGAGGATAGTGGATGCCAGGAAGGTTTTTGACAGCGTGGAATGGAGGTATTTGTGGTAAATTATGTAGTTGATGGGTTTTGGGCCTACGTTCATGGATTGGGTGAAGCTCTTATATTCCTCTCCAAGGGCGGTAGTCAAGGAAAATGGCGAGCAGTCGGGGGCATTTGAGTTACACAGGGGCACGAGACAGGGGTGCCCGCTGTCCCCACTGTTGTTCGCGGTGGCAGTGGAACTCTTGGCGGCAAGATTAGAGCCACGAGGGGGGTCGTTGGATTTAAATTTGGGGAAATCGAGGAAAAAAATAGTACTGTACGCCGATGATATTTTATTGTTTTTGGAAAGTGCGGGGGAGACGCTGGGGACCACAATGGATATAATTAAGAAATTTGGAAACATCTCGTGGCTCCAAAAAATTGGCACAAATCTTATGTCATAGCGGTAGACAGAGTACTAGGGGTGGAGGATATAGATGAAAAGGGAAGACAACTCCAATTGGTTTCACAATTTAAATATCTTGGGATATGGGTAGCGCTCCCACTGACTCGCTTTGTAAATCTGAACGTGACCCCATTACTGGAGAAATTTAAAGGGAAGATAGGAGCCTGGTGTAAATTGTCTTTAACAGTAACGGGCCGGGTTAACCTGATAAAGATGGTGTTGATGCCGCAATTGATGTACATTTTGCATAATTCACCGATTTGGTTACAGAAAAAGAGGTTTCAGGATATCAACTCCATCTTTAGGTCACTCTGATATGGGGCAAGAGGCAGGCACGAATCAAATTGGAAACTTTGCAGAGCGGTAAAGAGGAGGGAGGACTAGCTGCACCAAGTCCCTGATATACTTTTTGGCAGTACAGGGCCAGCATTTTAGGGGCTGGAAAGAGCCTGACTGTGAGGGATCGATGTGCTGGATGTTGATACATGTGACGGGGAGACTACCACTGATCCAGGGGCTGGAGGATGGTACCTTTAAGGGATTGGGAACATTATACCCTACGATTGGTCTGATACAAAAGGTATGGGATACCATCAAAATGATCAGAGGGGTGGACGAATTGACAAGGTACTCTCCAGTGTGGGATAATGAACACCTATCTGAATTCAACAAATTACGACAGATTGACAACTGGAAGGGGGAAAGGAGTGACATATGTATGTCAACTGATAGATGGGAATGAATTTAAAACCTTTGATGCTTTGAGAGAGGAATTCGGCATTCCTTTGGTATAGTGATTTCAATATAATATGCTCCGACACGCATGGTTGGCACAACGTGGAATGGTAAAAATGTTAGTCCAGAAAGATATTGTTTTGGATTTTATGTGTATGATGGGAGGGACAAGGGGAGGCATTTCAGGCATTTATAATGACCTACTACATACATACCTGGAGAAATATAGATCGATGGCAAAGAGTGGATGGGAGAGTGATGTGGGAGACATTACGACAGAACAATAGGACAATATACTTGAATTTATACCAAAGCTATCTTTAAGTGAACAAGCTAGACTTTCACAGTTGTATATAGTGCATAGAACCTATAAAACGCTGCTGGTGTTATATAAAGCAGGCTTGAGGAGAGATTCTAATTTCCTTAGATGTGGGGCTGACCAGGCTGGGCTGCTACACATGCTATGGTCATGCCCCAGACTGACGATATATTGGCTCATAGTAACTAATAAAATTGAGAGAGCATACAAATGTGTGATAGAGAAGAATCCAATTCTGTGTATTCTGGGGGATGTGAAGGGATTGCTGTTTCAGATAATTGTAAAATAGCAATAGCACGATTGTTATATGTGGCACGTAAATTAATTGCAAGAAAATGGATTGACTCAGAGCCACCCTCTAGGAGGAAATTTATTGCTCAGACACAAAAGGTGATGCGCCTAGAGGAAAACATTTATAGACGGGAGAAATAGAGAAAGAACATTTGAGAAGAACTGGGCTGCCTGGCTGGCAGTGTTGTAAATATTACGATGAATATACTTACCCATTATTGGGACATATTCGGGAGGGGGGAGGGGAAGGGATTGGGATATATGTTATATGAAGCATATATTGATTTATTATTTGTTTCTAAAATGTATTTACTTTTGAAACTTCAATAAAAATAATTGGTTAAAAAAAAAAAAAAGAAATTCAAACCTACAGGGCCCATAAAACATACATAAAGTATTATCAAATCTTTTGGAAGCCGAGCTCAATTTTTCTAGCCACACCCGGGCCTGATTACTGCCACACCTGTTCCTCATCAAGAAATCACTTAAATAGGATCTGCCTGACAGAGTGAAGTAGACCGAAAGATCCTCAAATGCTAGACATGCCGCAATCCAAAGAAATTTGGGAACAAATGAGAAACAAAGTAATTAAGATCTATCAGTCTGGATAAGGTCACAAAGCCCTTCCTAAAGTTTTGGTACTCCAGAGAACCACAATAAGAGCCATTATCTACAAATAGCAAAAACATAGAACACCGGTGAATCTTCCTAGGAGTGGTCGGCCGACCAAAATTACCACAAAAGCACAATGACAAAGAGTTCCAAGATGAAAACCAATGTTGAGCAAAAAAAACCATAAAGGCTCTGTGATACCAATGTGATAAGAATGGCGTGTGGATGTGGATAGAATAGGTATTCATAATTAGAATAGTGACCACAGGTCTTATCATTCCATATATGTATCAGTACAATGTTGAAATATAAAAGAGTGAACTCTCTTTGACATTATGCTGCTATGATGAGAACACGAGCTGGCTGCCTTATGATAAATATCTTATGAGAGGCAAAAGTCTTTCAATGACTGTTGTATTATTATACACGGGCTGCATGTCTTATGACATACAACCCATGACAGGCAAGTTATAGGAGAAACTACTGAACATCCAACATCCTGTGGCTGATGGTCACGACGAGGGAAATTGAATGGTACAGTCAGCGCATGATCGTAGATATTCTAAACTGTATAAAAGATGGGAGTTTACGCTCAGTGAGTGGGGAGCTCTTCCAGGAGGCAAGGTGGACGCACATATCCTGCGATGCAAGCCTCGATATTGATCCCTTCTAACTGATCCATGTCCCTGAGAATGGGGACTCTTTGCTAGTTATCATAAATGCTTGATTGCTGTTGTAGCCACTAAGGATGGCAAAATCAGTTATTAGGTTTAGAGGCAATCACTTTTTAACACTGGTTGCTGTAGGTTTAGATTTCTTTTTCTCTTACTAATAACGAAACTTACTTTATACATCTGGACCATATAGCAGCCTCCTGGACTTAATAGGATGCAGCACTGGACAGAATCTAAATTCATATCTCAGGTATGAGGGGTATGTCTGGGCACATAGAGTGGATATAAGAACCCCATTTACATTATGTGTAAGCTGGTGGGCACAGTTTAAAATGTCCAAAGGGGTGACAGGTTCCCTTTAAAATTTATATAGCTTGTAGTTGGAAAACATGCATACAAATTATAATATAATCAAAATACACACTGTGCTGCCTTATAATTATGCAGTCAGTGTAAGTACAATATGGTGCTTATTAGGTATCAAACTTACCCTATTTAGTAAATCAATTTCCTCCTTCATTTTCATAATTAACTCTTCTTTGTCTTGCATCATCTTTACTAATCTCAAATTTTCTTGCCTCTCCTTTGCTAGCTCCTGTGAAGAATGCATTCTTTATATATTAATTTCATTTTAAGCGAGTACATTTTAGTCAGTCATCAGCAATATTTTACCTTTTCAAGTTCCTCAATCTTTTTTTCTAATGAATTTCCCTGGCTAGAGGTTGCATCCTTGCTGGAGCGACTACAAGTTGACCTCTCACTTCGGGAATGGCGATTTAAAACATCATCATCTGGGGCATTATTTACACTGGAAAAGAAAGCAGAAATTCATTATATTCCAAATATGTTTTCATGTAACCATAAGACACTACACACACGAGTCTCATTTCATAGACTAATTCCTAAACATATTCATAAAGTGTAAAGGTTTACAGAAAAGAAATGGAGAAAAAAAAATACCCCTACTTTCAGAATTGTTTGACATGAGATTTTAATGTTCATCATTTTTAACACACAAATGTAAACAGGTAAAATAGTGGCATGAATAGTGATATTGTAGATATTGAACAATTCTGATATAACAAATTATTTATTAGTAGATATGGGCCCAATGCTATCGCATCTGGAGGGCGGTGACATCTCAATGAGAAAAGGCTCTGTGGTGCTAGGTGTCTCTCCCCCCTGTCCACTCTCACTGTCCCCCAAGTGCTGTCTTCTTCCCTCTGTGTGCTCTCTTCCCTGTGTGTTCTTCACCCAGATGCAATCTCTCTCCCCCTGTGCTCTCTCACCTATGTTGTCTTCTCCCCTCTGTGCTCTGTCCTTTGAGCTGTTTCCCCCTCTGTGCACTCTCTCTGCCCCTTGTGTGCTCTCTTCCCCAGTGCTTCATCTCTCCCACATGTGCTTCCTCCCTCTTGTAGTGTCCAAAGATGGCAGCGGCGCAAGTGTGCATGCGCGCACCAGGTCATTCCACCATCTTTGTATACCCAGGTGTCCAAAAATGGTAGCTACCCAAGTGCAAATGCATACCAAGTATACACAAGCATACTTACTCAGGTGGTGATGTCTCAACTGCTGCAGGTAACAATTTCAGGTGGTGGCTGTTGCGGGCAGCTGCAGCACTGCTGGCGGTATTGTGCAATGTACCAATACCACCAGTGGCTGCCATATTTTGCACACCCATCACTCTCTACCCCCCTGTGCACACTCTCACTTTCTCCTGTGCTGTCTTCTCCCCTCTGGGAATCCGTGCACTCAACTTTGAGTTGTGTCTCCCCGTGTGTTCTCTCCCCCATGCTCTCACCCCTGTATGCAGTCTCTCTGCTTTGAGCTGTTTCCCCCTGTGTGCTCTGTGTTTTGTCTCTCCGTCATGTGTTCTCTTCCTCTTGTAGTGTCCAAAGATGGTAGCGGCGTAAGTGCATATGCGTGCACCGGGTCACGCCGCCATCTTTGTATACCCAGATGTCCAATGATGGTGGCCACCTGTGTAAGTGCCAGGTGCACCAGGTATGTGAAAGCACTTACTCAGGCGATGATGTCTCAATTGCTGCAAGTGACTGTTTCAGGTCGTGGCGGTTGCTGGAAGCTGCGGCACCGCTGGCAATATTATGCAATGTGCCAGTAAGCTCCATATTAGCATACCTGTCATGGTCTGCCCCCATGTGCACTCTCTCTGCCTCTCTGCCCCTCTTTGTGCTCCCTGAGGGTTCTCTGTGTCCCCTTGTGTGATACCCATGGGATGAGAATGAAGTGTGTATGTGTATAGAATAGGTATCTTAATAATACAATAGTGACCACAGGTCTCATCATTCCATATATGTATCAGTACAATGTTGAAATAAAAAAGGGAGATCTCTCTTTAACATTATGCTGCTATGACGAGAACACGAGCTGGATGTCTCGTGACCGACATTTCATGACAGGAACACAGATGGACGTCTTGTGACATACATCCTGTGACAGGAACACAGATGGATGTATTGTGACATACGTCTTGTAACAGGCAGTCAGCGCATGATCATAGATATTCTAAAACTGTATAAAAGACGGAGGTTACGTTCAGTGAGGGGGAAGAAACTTTTCCAGAAGGCAAGGTGGACGCAGTCTTCTGTAATGCAAACTGTGGTGTTGATCCCTTCTCACTGATCGTGACCTCCCCGATGAAGAAGGTAAAGCAGCTACAATGCACGGTAAAGGTATTGATGCTTATTCGCTATAATTAAGTATAGCTATGATTTGTGTTAAGTCTGTATTCAATTGATGACAATTCATGTGCTACTTTGCAAATAAATACATTTAATCTGCTATAAAGAATGTTATCATTCATGCCTGATTTGTAAGTCAGTGAATGCTACGCAAGTACGAGCTCTGCCCGATCCAGGTAAATTTAGCAGGACACCTTGTGCAGTCTCTGACCCCCTGTACACTCTGTGTGCCGCCTTGTGCCCTGTATTCATTCTCTCTACCTCCCTGGTGCATCACGCCACCATCTTTGGAAATCTAGGTGTCCAAAGATTGTGGCATTAGTAAGTGGGCATGTGTGTACCAGGCGGGCGCTTGCGCAGTTACCCATGTGTCCAAAGATGGTGGCCGACTCAGTAATTGGCCATGTGCGCTGGGAACATGCATGCGCACTTACTGAGGCGGCGCTGTGTTCTGCAGTGAGAGGCAGCGGGCTGCGGTCAACGGGCTGTAGAAGGTGGATCCTATTATCGGTTTTGGGAGTCAGTGGCACCATTTATGGTACTCTGCAAGGGGCAAATACTGCCAGTGAGCACCATATTTGCACACCCATAACTTGGGTATGCAAATATGGCTGCCATGGGTGCTTGACAGGAGGACACCAGGATGGAAGTGATGATGGATATCAGAAGGTAATTATATAGTTGGCTACATATTTGGGTTACAATGCACTATAAACCCTTTTGTGATGTAGCCTCCCTTCTGAGAGCCCTTCTTACCAGACCTCTCAAATTCTTTATGTGAATCTTCCTTTCTAGATATTTTGGTAATTTACTTTTGACTAGGGATGAAAGTATAAGGCTAGGGCCTCAGTTAATTAAAACCAAGCGTGGGCTTCAAGAAACTTTCTAGGAGTTTGCTCTATCTCTGATTACTTTAACCCATTAAGGACCGAGTCACCTTGTACATTCGTTGTGCCCCTGAAGGTGCAGTCGCCATAGAGGTACTGCACCTCAGCCAGAGGTGTGGTATCCCCACCCCAGGTAAGGAGGGACACTACCCAGTACCCACACACCTGCATCCAACATTAGGCACTCCAGGCCAGGAGGATGGAAAGATTGGGTAACACCATCATCCCTGGCTGGAGATGGGGCTTAGACAGGGAGGTGGGAGGAACTGTAGGAAGGAGGAGCATAGGAAGTAGGAGATGAGATAAAAAGGAAAACAACAGGAAGTAGTTGGTCAGTCCAGAGGAGTAGTTCAGAGTGAAAGGTTGAGCAGCTCCAGTCAGGGAGCTGGGAAGGAGTGAGACCAGGGGACAGGAGCTGGAGGAGGTTGTCCCCGACAGAGAGAAGGAGAGACTGAGGAGCGCAGGAGCTCCAGAGAAGGAAGGGGTCCCAGAGGGACAGGAAGTGAGAGATCCATCTGTGGGGCTGGCATCCATTGCCAGTCGCAGGCAAGTGTCGGGACCAGGGCGGCAGAGGGTCACTGGGCCCAGACTAGTAGAGGAGACTTGATGCCTCAGCCAGTCGGAGGATGTTGCATCTCCAGGAGCAGCAGCAGAATCCACATCATTCGCTGAAAAGGTGGCCAGATAGGGTCAAAGGGGACAAAGAGTGAGTCGCCCGGTAGGGTCCGAGACCACTAGCACAAGAGGGAGACAACCCGGAAAAGTAACACAGAATGGGGTGCCAGCTAAGTGTTTCCAAACTACTTGGGAGTGGCTGGACCTCTGGCTCGTAGCACACAGCACCCGGCTGAACGAGATCTTCTAAGAACCGAGAGTAAACATGTGGAACTGCACCAGCTGTGTCCTTGAATTATTCTGGCGTCCTCTGCCCTGCACTGCAGTGCAACTTTATCACCATTTACACATAGATTTGCACACCTTCCCCGGCGCACCGCTACACCTACGGGGAGCAAGAACATCTGGCTGCACTGTCATGTGCCCTGGAGGTCTAAACTGCATTGCCGGTCATCCCTGGCTGAGCACCGTAGGTGGCGTCACAACATTAATCCCCAAAACCTTAACCCCCAAACTTTTATTGACACCGCCAGGGTCATGGAGTCGAGTCTCGACCCCTGTGACTCCCACAGCAGAACTGTAGCCCGGTTCTGAGTGTCCCACGGCCCTGGGGGGCGTGGGACACTTAGAACCGGGCTACAGTTCACATTAATGACCAAGCCTAGACATGTTGGCTATTGCCCAAAAAAAGAGTTAAGTGCTGTTCATATATGAGTTAATTGAATTGTTTATGATGGAACAAAAATCATTGTTCTCAGCAGCACATCGCAAGGCGCAATTTACAGATGTGCTGCTAATAACATGATACTGTATGGGGACAGATTGATTGACTAGTGATCGTTCTCTGTCCATCAACCTGCGTAAAGAGGTCGAGAAACAAGAGCTGAATGATTTCATTATTTTCAATTGCGCTGTTATTGTTACAAAAGGTGGATCTACTAAATATTAATGTAACTTTTCTGTTGAGGTCCCCATACTTTTGCACCGTCAAATTTTTAAATAATGCATATTTCACATTTTCGGTTAGTACAATAAATCTCATTTCAATCCTGAAATATTACTGTGTCCATCAGTTATTACATATATCACACTGAAATAACTGTTGCAAAAACCCAATTTTAAACAAAAAAAAAAATGAGTAAGATTAAGAGGGGTGCCCAAACTTTTTCATATGACTGTAGATACAGTGCCTTTTGAAAGTATTTGGTCCCCTTGAACTTTTCAACCTTTTGCCACATTTCAGGCTTCAAACAAAGATATAAATTCAAAATTTTTTGTGAAGAATCAACAATAAGTAGGACACAATCATGAAGTGGATCGAAATTTATTGGATATTTTAAACTTTTAACAAAAAAACTGAAAAGTGTGGCGTGCAATATTATTCGGCCCCTTTGCTTTCAGTGCAGCAAACTCACTCCAGAAGTTCAGTGAGGATCTCTGAATGATCAAATGTTGTCCTAAATGACTGGTAATGATAGCTAGAATCCACCTGTGTGTAATCAAGTCTCCGTATAAATGAACCTGCTCTGTGATAGTCTCAGGGCTCTGTTTCAAGTGCAGAGGGCATCATGAAGACCAAGGAACACACCAGGTAGGTCAGAGATACTGTTGTGGTGAACTTTAAAGCTGAATTTGGATACAAAAAGATTTCCCAAGTTTTAAACATCTCAAGTAGCACTGTGCAAGTAATTATATTGAAATGGAATGAGTATCAGACAAATCAACCAAGACCCGGCCAGCCCTCTAAACTTTCATCTCGAACAAGGAGAAGACTGATCAGACATGCAGTTAAAAGGCCCATGATCACTCTAAATGAACTGCAGAGCTCTACAGCTGAGGTGGGAGAGTTTGCCCATAGGACAACAATCAGTCGTAAACTGCACAAATCTGGCCTTTATGGAAGAGTGGCAAGAAGAAAGCCATTTCTCAAAGATATCCATAAAATGTATCATATGAAGTTTGCCACACGCCACCTGGGAGACACACCAAACATGTGGAATAAGGTGCTCTGGTCAGATGAAAACAAAATCGAAATTTTTGGCCACAATGCAAAACGATATGTTTGGCGTAAAAGCCACACAGCTCATCACCCTCAAAACACCAATCCCAATGTCACACATGGTGGTGGCAGCATCATGGTTTTGGCCTGCTTTTCTTCAGCAGGGAAAGGGAAAACGATTAAAATTGATGGGAAGATGGACGGAGCCAAATACAGGACCATTCTGGAAGAAAACCTGTTGGAGTCTGCAAAAGACCTGAGACTGGGACGGAGATTTATCTTCCAACAGGACAATTAACCCAAACATAAAGCAAAATCTACAATGGAATGGTTCAAAAATAAATGTATCCAAGTGTTAGAATGACCAAGTCAAAGTCCAGACCTGAATCCAATCGAGAATCTGTGTAAAGAGCTGAAAACTGCTATTCACAAACACTCTCCATTCAACCTCACTGAGCTCCAGCTGTTTTGCAAGGAAGAATGGGCAAGAATTTCAGTCTCTAGATGTGCTAAACTGATAGACATCTACCCCAAGCGACTTGCAGCTGTAATCGCAGCAAAAAGTGTCACAACAAAGTATTAACTCAAGGGGCCGAATAATATTGCACGCCCCACTTTTCAGTTTTTTATTTATTAAAAAAGTTTAAAATATCCAATAAATTTCATTCCACTTCACGATTGTGTCCCACTTGTTAATTCTTCACAAAAAATTAGAATTTTATATCTTCATGGTTGAAGCCTGGTTGAAGAGTTCAAGGGGGTCAAATACTTTCACAAGGCACTGTAACATATAGATGGTCTAAATGCACTTTCTGCAGAATCTAACTTCTTTTAGTACAGTACATCTAGCACATTAATGCCCAGTGTTCTTAAAGACACCTTGTTACTATTGAAAAGTAATTCAGCTAAGAACTAGGCAATGTAGATGTAATTAACCTATGAACCTGTTTGTGGCAAGCAGCCAATATAACTCAAACCTGTATACCGTATATACTCGTGTATAAGCCGAGTTTTTCAGCCCAAAATTTGGGCTGAAAAGTCTCCCCTCGGCTTATACACGGGTCTATACGGTAGGCTGCGTGGTGGGGGCTGCTGTATGAGCGGCCCCATCACGTGGGGCTGCTCATTATATATGCACTGCTTCCCCCTGTCAATCAGCGGCAGGGGGAAGCAGTGCATATATGCCCCCCAAATGCTGGCACTCTCCCCCCTTGTAAGGGCCCCCCCCCCCCCCGCTGCTTATATTACCATCCCGGTCTTCTGCTCAGCGCCGCTCCTCGGTGCTCCGTCCTCACTGCTTCCGTCCTGCTACATCCGGGATCTCCGGCCGTCGCAGGCATATGACGTCATCGCGCAACGGCCGGGGATCCCGGATGTAGCAGGACGGGAGCAGCGAGGACGGAGCACCGAGGAGCGGCGCTGAAGAAGATCGGGATGGTAAGAGAAGCAGCGGGGGGGGGGCCCTTACAAGGGGGGCGAGTGCCAGCATTTGGGGGCTGCTGGGAACCCCCTGGGGGCTGCTGGGTACCCCCAGGGGGCTGCTGGGTACCCCCTGGGGGCTGCTGGGTACCCCCTGGGGGCCTGCTGTATGTACCCCTGGGGGCCTGCTGTTTCTACCCCCGAGGGCCTGCTGTATGTACCCCCGGGGGCCTGCTGTATGTACCCTCGGGGGCCTGCTGTATAAACCCCCGGGGGCCTGCTGTATAAACCCACGGGGGCCTGCTGTATGTACACCCGGGGGCCTGCTGTATAAACCCCCGGGGGCCTGCTGTATGTACCCCGGGGGCCTGCTGTATGTACCCCGGGGGCCTGCTGTATGTACCCCCGGGGGCCTGCTGTATGTACCCCCGGGGGCCTGCTGTATGTACCCCCGGGGGCCTGCTGTATAAACCCCCGGGGGCCTGCTGTATAAACCCCCGGGGGCCTGCTGTAAGTACCCCCGGGGGCCTGCTGTTTGAACCCCGGGGGCCTGCTGTATAAACCCCCGGGGGCCTGCTGTATAAACCCCCGGGGGCCTGCTGTATAAACCCCCGTGGGCCTGCTGTATAAACCCCCGGGAGCCTGCTGTATATACCCCTGGGGGCCTGCTGTATATACCCCTGGGGGCCTGCTGTATATACCCCTGGGGGCCTGCTGAATACCCCTGGGGGCCTGCTGTATACCACTGGGGGCCTGCTGTATACGATACTACTGGGGCCTGTATACCACTGGGAGGGCCTGTATACCACACTGCTGGGGGCTGTATACCTCACTGCTGGGGGTTGTATACCAGTGCTGGAGTCCACCCTCGGCTTATACGCGAGTCAATAAGTTTTCCCAGTTTTTGGGGGCAAAAGTAGGGGGGTCGGCTTATACACGGGTCGGCTTATACACGAGTATATACGGTACCTTATAATCTAGAAACCTTTGAAGCTACCATTAATCCTGTAATTAACCAGAATACCAAGATGGACGGTCATCCTTCTCACCCACATAAGAATACATAATCAAACCAATTTAGTTTATTGGGTATTCTGGAAGAAATGCTAGATAAATGTAATTACATCCAAACCATCTTTCCCCTCTCTAATTACGAAGAATACCAGTTTGGACACATTGTGCAACCCTTAAAGGTATAGCTCCTATTTGAATATCGTAATTACTTACCTACCTTGCACAATCTGGTGTGAATCAGTCACTCATCTTGTCCATTAATTTTATTTTAAAGTATCCCGCAGACAAATTTAGAATGTCAAGAAGGATCCCAATAATCAGCGCCTGGTGCAGTCATGGAATAGGTACCATGCACATGTGTCAATTTCATGTTTTTAGAAGATTTCACTAGAGCAATTGATTACTGAAATTTAAACCTGTACATTTTTTACAACCCCTGGCAAAAATTATGGAATCACCTGGCTCGGGGGATGTTCATTCAGTTGTTTAATGTTGTAGAAAAAAAGCAGATCACACACATGGCACAAAACTAAAGTCATTTCAAATGGCAACTCTCTGCCTTGAAGAAACACTAAAAGAAATCTTGAAAAAAATGTGGTAGTCCGTAATTGTAATTTTTTTCAGACCAAGCAGGGGGAAAAAAATATGGAATCACTCAATTCTAGGGAAAAAATTATGGAATCATGAAAAACAAACACACAAAAGAACACTCCAATACATCACTATTATTTTGTTGCACCACCTCTGGCTTTAATAACAGCTTGCATTCTCTGAGGCATGGACTTAATGAGTGACAAACAGTACTCTTTATCAATCTGGCTCCAACTTTCTCTGATTGCTGTTGCCAGATAGCTTTGCAGGTTGGGACCTTGTCATGGACCATTTTCTTCAACTTCCACCAAAGATTTTCAATTGGATTGAGATCTGGATTATTTGCAGGCCATGATATTGACCTTATGTGTCCTGTTTCAAGGAATATTTTCACAGTTTTTGCTTTATTGGCAGGATGCATTATCATCTTGAAAAATTATTTCATCATCCCCAAACATCCTTTCAATTGATGGGATAAGAAAACTGTCCAAAATATCAATGTAAGCTTGTGCATTTATTTAAGATGTAACAACAGCCATCTCCCCAGTGCCTTTACCTAACATTCAGTCCCATATCATCAATGACTGTAGATATTTGCATGTTCTCTTCAGGCAGTCATCTTTATAAATCTCATTGGAATGGCACCAAACAAAAGTTACAGCATCATCACCTTGCCCAATGCAGATTCGCGATTCATCATTGAATATGACTTTCATCCAGTAATCCAGAGTCCACGATTTCTTTTCTTTAGCCCATTGTAACCTTGTTTTTTTATGTTTAGTGTTAATGATGGCTTTTGTTTAGCTTTTCTGTATGTAAATTCCAAATTTAGGCAGTTTCTTACTGTTCAGTCACAGACATTGACTCCAGTCTCCTCCCATTCGTTCCTCATTTGTTTTGTTGTGCATTTCCTGTTTTGGAGACCTATTGCTTTAAGTTTCTGGTCTTGACGCTTTGATGTCTTCCTTGATCTACCAGTATGTTTGCCTTTAACAACCTTCCCATGTTGTTTGTATTTGGTCCAGATTGTAGACACAGCTGACTGTGAACAACCAACATGTTTTGCAACATTGCGTGATAATTTACCCTCTTTAAAGAGTTTGATAATCCTCTCCTTTGTTTCAATTGACATCTCTCGTGTTGGAGCCATGATTCATGTCAGTCCACTTGGTGCAACAGCACTCCAAGTTGTGATCACTCCTTTTTAGATGCAGACTAACAAGCAGATCTAATTTGATGCAGGTGTTAGTTTTTGGGAATGAAAATTTACAGAGTGATTCCATAATTTTTTTCCTCAGAATTGAGTGATTCCATAATTTTTTCCCTCTGCTTGGTCTGAAAAAAAAATACCCTTACTGACTACCACATTTTTTATCTTGAATTCTTATAGTGTTTCTTAAAACCATAAAGTTGCCATTTGAAATGACTTTAGTTTTGTGCCATGTCTGTGATCTGCTTTTTTCCTACAACATTAAACAACTGAATGAACATCCTCTGAGCCAGGTGATTCCATAATTTTTGCCTGGGGTTGTATATCTGGTAACCTATGAAGTCACTGATTCTGTCACAAACCAGTTATTGAACTACTCAATCTCAATATCATGTGGTAATTGCCTTTTATTTTTATGCAATACTAGCTGTAGTACCCGACTACACCCGGGTTAATAAATAACTGCTGTTAGCTATAACAAAATAGAATTTGAATATGTCATATTAATGACCTGTAGGAAAATAGAAGCTGAGCTGTGATTGGTTGCTATAGGCAGCCTGATAAATCTCCAGCCAATAGTAAACCCTCCCCCTGCCGGGCAGTATATGTTACCTCACACATACACATAATAGACAGCTCATGTGACTGACATCTGCCTTTATTCCCTATTTGGCACATGTGATGCACATTGGCCGTTTTTAATCAGATGTTTATTTTTGGAAATTAAACATACCAGACGTATGAGGCGATTTGTGCACATCTGTGTCTGTCTGTGTGGTGTGTGTGTCCCTAGGGTGTGTGTGTCAAGTGGTGTGCGTTGTCCTGTGGGGGGGTCCCTGTAGTGTGTGTCCTTATGGGGGGGAGGGGTGTCCCTGTGGTGTGTGTCCATCCCTATGGGGTCTGTGTGTTCCTGTGGGGTGTGTGTGTGTCTCTGTGTGGTGTGTATGTGTGTCTGTCCCTGTGGTGTGCTTGTCCCTGTGGGGTGAGTGCATTTGTCCCCATAGGGTGGTAAGTGTGTGTGTCCCTGTGGGGGGTGTCTGTGTGGTGTATGTCTCTGGGTTGTGTGTGTTCTCTTTGTGGTGTGTGTGTTTGTGTTCGGGTGCGTGGTGAGTATCCAAAGTTGGGATTCCACCTTAGCCGTTACTCTTTGTGTGCATGTGATGTGTATACATGTGCCCGTGCGTGGTGAATATTCCATGTCAGGGCCCCACCTTAGTGACTATATGCTGGTATATGCTGTTAGTCTTTGGTGCTGTCATTAAGCCCCTCTCATTCACGGTCAACTGGTAACTGTCACTTTCTCTCCATTATGTAGATAGGGTCAAAATTGTTTGGTGAATTGGAACACGCGGGGTTAAAATTTTCCGCCTCACAACATAGCCTATGACGCTCCCGGAGTCCAGACGTGTGACTGTGCAAAATTTTGTGGCTGTAGTTGCGACAATGTAGATGCCAATCCCGAATATACATACATACATACATACACACATACATACACACATTCAGCTTTATATATTAGACTAGCTGTACCACGCAGCTACTCCCGGGTTAATAAATAACTGATGTTAGCTATAACAAAATAGAATTTGAATATGTCATATTAATGACCTGTAGGAAAATAGAAGCTGAGCTGTGAATGGTTGCTATAGGCAGCCTGATAAATCTCCAGCCAACAGTAAACCCTCCCCCCGGTCGGGCAGTATATATTACCTCACACATACACATAATAGACAGCTCATGTGACTGACATCTGCCTTAATTCCCTATATGGCACATGTGTTTCACAATGGCTGTTTTTAATCAGATGTTTATTTTTGGAAATTAAAGATCGCACACGTATGAGGCGAGTTGTGCACATCTGTGTCTGTCTGTGTGGTGTGTGTGTCCCTGGGGTGTGGGTGTGTCCCTGTGGGGTGAGTGCATGTGTCCCTATGGGGTGTGTATGTGTGTCTGTTCCTGTGGGGGCGGGGGGGAGTCTGTGTGGTGTGTGTCTCTGTGTTGTGTGTGTCTCTTTGTGGTGTGTGTGTGTCCCTGTGAAGGGGTGTCTGTGTGGTGTGTGTTGTGTCTGTGTGGTGTGTGTGTGGTGTGTGTGTGTCTGTGTTGTGTGTCTTTTTGGTGTGTGTGTGTCCCTGTGGGGTGAGTGCATGTGTTCCTATAGGGTGTGTGTGTGTCCCTGGGGGGGTGTCTGTGTGGTGTGTGTGTCTCTGTGTTGTGTGTGTCTTTTTGTGGCGTGTGTCCCTGTGGAGTGAGTGCATGTGTTGCTATAGGATGTGTGTGTGTCCCCGTGGGAGGTGTGTGTGTGTCCGGGTGCGTGGCGAGTATCCAAAGTTGGGGCTGCTATACACTTGCTGTTACTCTTTGTGTCCGTGTGGCGTGTATACATGTCCCTGTGCGTGGTGAATATTCCACGTCAGGGCCCCACCTTAGTGACTATATGCTGGTATATGCTGTTAGTCTTTGGTGCTATCATTAAGCCCCCCTCATTCACAACTGTCAACTGGTAACTGTCACTTTTCCCCATTATGTAGATAGGGCCAAAATTGTTTGGTGAATAGGAACGCGCAGGGTTAAAATTTTGCCTCAGAACATAGCCTATGACGCTCCCGGGGTCCAGACTTGTGACTGTGCAAAATTTTGTGGCTGTAGCTGGCAGCTGTCGATTTTCGTCCCACACTTTTCCTTTTACTTTTTCCCCATTATGTAGATAGGGCCAAAATTGCTTGGTGAACTGGAAGGCACAGGGTTAAAATTTCGCTTCACAACATAGCCTATGACGCTCCCGGGGTCCAGACGTGTGACTGTGCAAAATTTTGTGGCTGTAGTTGCGACGGTGTAGATGCCAATCCCGGATATACATACATACACATACATACATACATACACACATACACACATTCAACTTTATATATTAGATTGTAAGGAGTACTAGACTAGTATAACCATACCCAGACCATTTCCCTTCTGTGTTTATACCAGGAGCAGTACTTGCCATGAATCCTCAGTAGATCATTGTGCAAACCATTGTACAACTCTTAAAAGGTACAACTTTTAAAGGTACAGCCCCTACTTTAAGAATATGTGGTGTAACCTCTACCTTACTGTAAAATCTTGTCACCTTAGGAACCCTAGATAGAAACCCAATAACTACCTTATGTCAACCGAACACAAAGCCTAATTCATGAACGCCTAGATTGGCACTGTCCTCTTGATATCCTTCCAATCAGGAGCTTGATACATTAGCGCATATTTATTTTCCATTCACAGGTAAAGCAAGAGTAATTGCACGTACAAAAACAGCACCCACTCCTCCAAATAACCCTTTTTAGAGGTAAGTAAATGCTATACACAAGGAATTAATTAAGACTATGAGTTTCCCAACTTAGAGATCGTTTAAATCAATTCTTTGCACTATATTTTAGGTCCCAATAGAACGAGAATTTCCTCAACAGCAGATCTCAATAGAACAATCATCCATGAAATATCGCTAATTTTTATTACGTTTTGTTGACAAATATACCTTCAATTTTAATTTTAATTTTCTAATATTTTAAATTTTACTGTGATTTTAACTTAATTAATTAATAAACAGTCCAAAAATGTGTTTAACGTATTGAACTGTGGCCTCTCTTTTTAAGCCATTGATAGGGGTTATATGTAGCGCTGGGCCTGAACTAATTATTCCTAATATTTTAGGAAGTGGTAGGTCTAAGTTAAAAAAATAATTAAAAAAAACTGGAAAACACCCTTAGGCCAAGGCCACACTTGCGTTTGCAATCCTGCTACTGGATCCTTTTTTTCATCCTGAAAACCTGATCAGGTACATGACCCATAGACTCCAATGTTAACATTTGTTTGCCAAAGTGCAATCCGTCTACTGGATCCAGTTTTTGAGATGGCAGGTTTTAATAGGGTCTGCAACGTTTTTTGGTTGTTTGATCAAAAACTGAACCTTTTTTTTTTGACGTGGGACCCTATGGATCAGGTACCGGATGGCACATATAGGTACCATTAGGATCCGGTAAAAATGCCTCAAAAATGGCAAGGGGAAAAACTGGATCCAGTAATGCATCCAGTTACTGGATGCAGGCTCCCAAGTTTGGCCCTAGCCTTAAAGAGGTTGTCTCATGTTTCAAAATTATCTCCTATCTTTGGGATATTTCACAATCGCTGAGGCTCGACAGTGAAATTCCTATTGATCCCAAAAACCAAGGTTGTGAAGAGCCCTGTGTGAATGGATTGGTACTCAACCATGTGTACTGCTGTTCAATTCATTCTTATGCGAGTGCTGAAAAAGAGTCAAGCACAGTGCTCAGCTACTTCTAGCAGTCTGAATATATTTCGCTCCATTCACATGGGGCTCTTGTGCATTGGTCTGTAATACAGAAATGACATCGTAGACCACCCATTTTATTACTACAGCAGATAATCCTGAGGACAGTGTTTGGCATCAGTAGTCATGTTGGTTGCCTGAAAAATCATTACTACAGCCCAGCGAGACACAATACCTATCAATTAAAAGCAGTGTTTCTCAACTCCAGTACTCAGTACCCACCAACAGGGCATTTTTTTAGGATTTCTTTAGTATTGTACAGGTGATAATTTAATTACCTGCACAGGAGATAACTTCCAATACTGGCCAATACTAAGGAAATCCTGAAAATATGCCCTGTTGATGGGTCATGAGGACTGGAGTTGAGAATACCACCTTATTTGAGATCAGAATGATGTAGAAGCATAGACCCCCATTCCAGTGATATGTCACTTACTTGCCATAGTTTTGACACAATCACTGTTATATCAACAGGATATTACTAAATGACCAGTGACTTTCTGTCAAGAAGTCTTCCATAGTCACTAGCTCTGAATAACCCCACCCCTACTCAGATTGGTTGCTTCCTGTGTATGAACAGTGCACACAGAAAGCTATCCATCAGTGGTGTGAGTGAGATTATACAGAGCTCAGAGTTCAGAGAAATGGTAAATCTGCAGCAGATAAAGTGATTTTATCAAAGCGGCAGTAAGCAGCTCAGTAAGTTATACATCACTGCAATTAGGGTTTCTGGCCCTACATTTTGCTGCTCTCATATAGGATAACAAAAATCTGATGACAGATTCCCTTTAAATAATGTGTCTGAAAACTCTTGGAATCTTGCTGTCAATTGAGAAGTAGATACTATTATATCTAGTCTAGGCAATAGCATGTGTGGTATATGCATAAGCAACCAACATACAAATATCTCTAATAGATTTCTACAGTGCATCAGTTTGATGCTCAGGATGACTCATTTAAGCACCATTGTCTAGACCAGGGCTGGTCAAAGTGCAACCCGTAGGCCACATCAAGTCCTCTGGCTGTTCCAGTCTGGCCCTCAGACCGAGACACTCGAAGGGCTGAAAAGAGTGGACCAGGGGCCACACCATGCATTTTGCCGCTGCTGCCCACAACCTGATGTCACCAGAATCTGTATCATCAGGAAGCAGAGAAAAGTGAATGCATTGGTGGAAATGAAGCCACTGGCTCCTTCTTCCACCAATCAGCATGTGAGACAGCAGATGTGATTGCATCACATCAGTACATCTGTTTGCATGGGGTCAGTAAAGAAGAGTGTTGCGAGAATGGGAACGAGGTGAATATCCTATAGACTGTGAGCCCTTGTGGACAGCATCTCTGCCCTAATGTACCTGTATGATTTATTCGTCGTTATTTATGTTTTCGTCCTTGTGCTGCCCTTACACATGTAAAGCGCCATGGAACCAATGGCGCTATATAAATAAATAATAATAATATCTGGTGTTTGCTTTTTCATATATGTATGAGCTCATACTGTATATAGGGGGCTAAGTGGGGGGTAAAACAATATAGGAGGCTATGTGGGGCTCATGCAGTATATAGGAAGCTATATGGGGCTCATGCTTTAAATAGGAAGCTCTGTGGGGCTCATGCTTTATATAGGAAGCTCTGTGGGGCTCATGCTTTATTATATAGGAAGCTCTGTGAAGCTGATGCAGTGAATAGGAAGCTCTGTGGGGCTCATGCAGTGAATAGGAGGCTCTGTGGGACATATACTGTATATAGGGGCTATGTTGGGCTCATAATAAATATACTAGACTATGTGAAGGCTCACAAAGTATATGGGACGCTATGTTGGGCTCATAATGTATATAGGAGGCTATGTGGGGCTCATGCTGCATATAAGGCTGCGTTCACACGCAGCGTATTACTCGTGTATTCCTGCATTTACGCAGCGCTTTTGAGCGTTTGTGTAAATGCAGTGCCAAACAAAGTTGGATACACCTTCCAGCAAAAGCTATGGCTTTCGCTGAAAGGCATGCAGAAGTTCAACCACATATTTTTGCGTGTGCGCATTCACTGCAAAAGCGCGCGCACAAAAATAATTGACACGGCAATTCTTTGTGCTTTTTTCGGTGCACTTTCACCATAGGCTACATGATAAAATGCCTCAGGAAAAGCACGGTGGGAAAAGCGCAGTATCTAAATGCAGGGAAGCCTTTTTGCGCAAAACACTGCACAATACGCAGCAAAACACATTGTGTGTGAACGCAGCCTAAGAGTACCACATAGCTTGGTGGTTTCGTGAGGAAGAAGTGTATATTTCAAAACGTGACAAATTAAACCACCTTTTATCCACACCAAGTGCATTGGCTCCTTCATTGTCTCTCCAGCAGCTCAGAGATCTCCATGTTGTTTTTTTTATTGGTTCCTTCAAATTGCTTGTTACCATTTAGTCTGGATTCATGCAGCAGCTGATATCATTCCAGGCTAGTTGTATTAGGCACAATCCCACAAGTTTGTCTATAACTTTCTATCCACTGCATTATATTAGACAGCTATTCATTTGAATGGGCACCATGTAATTTTTGCAAGATAAAATGCCTTATCTAGGCGACTTGTCTTATCGGGGATGCCCAACGTTGATCACCCTAGCAGATTTTGATATTTTGATGGGACAACCACTTTCAGGCAGAGTAATAGAAAAATCTTATAATACTACAGTAAAAATATGTTATTACAATTTTCCAAATATAGTTAGTAAAAAAAAATTCAGTATAACATTTGAGATTTTCTGTAGATACCGCATTTTTCGGACAATAAGACACACTTAGTTCCCCCAAACTTTGGGTGAAAGTGGGGGGTGCGTCTTATAGTTCGAATGTACGGAGGGTGGGGGCAGCTCTGGAGTGTGTCTGGTGGCTGGAGCCAGCTGGCTGCGGGCTGCAGGAGCCAGCAGGTCACGTGCTCCCACTCATTTAATATGCACTGCACCCGCTATCCATCACTGCGGTGCTGAAACCGCATGGTAGTGATAAAATGGGGGAGCGGTGCATATTAAATTGCCTGCGCCCCCCTGTGATGGCACATGCAGCACCCGTGCTAGATATGGCCCCCCATGCTGCTGCCCATAATACCCATAATAAAACAACAACCACGTTACTCACCTTTTCCAGCGGTGTCCTGTCTCCCACCATAAGCATTGCGCTCCCCCACTTCCTGATTCTTCTCCGTAAAGCTGGTCAAGTTATCCGCTCAGCAGAGTGATATCATCTCTGCACGCCCAATCACATCACTGGCGTTACAGAGAAGAACCAGGAAGTGGAGGAACGCAACGGGCATGGAGGGAGTCAGGACACCACTGGAAAAGGGGAGTAACGTGGTTGTTATATTATGGGCAGCAGCATGGGGGGGCCATATCTAGCATGGAGGGGCATGTGCCAGCCCTGGGGGACGTGTGCCAAAGCTGGGGGATGTGTGCCATCACTGGCGAACATATGCCAGCCCTGGGAATGTGTGCCATCACTTGGGGACCTGTGCCATCACTGGGGGATGTGTGCCAGCAATAACCAGATTAATGGGGCCATATCTAGGATGGGGGGCTATATCCCAGGATGAGGGACATGTACCAGGATGAGGGGGCTATGAGGGACACATACCCTATATGATTTGTGAGATGGACACTGACATTATAAGACAGACCCCATTTAACATTAAAAAAATTTTTTTTTCTCTTTTCCTTCAACAAATTTGGGGGTGCGTCTTATAATCCGGTGGTCTTATAAAGCAAAAAATATGGTGTTTATTTTTTACTGATTTCAAAGCAAAATCCAAATTCAAGTATGTTTTGAAAATATAAATAATATTGTTCTTGGGCAAATATCTAAAGCACAACTGGATTGAATAAAGTCTGATATTCATTGGCAGTGAATGATCTACGTCCAGCACAACATGTGTGGTTTACTGATCAGAAAATGTAATTCATGCCTAATTTCACTATGTAAATAAATGTGGTAATATGATTACTACAGTATGAACAACAACCATTGTATGTTGCTTGAAGCCATTTAACCTAAACAGAAGTAATGACTATTGTTAATGTAACTATGCCAACTGGCTAAACAGTTTGTCTTAATGTAACTTGGAGACAGGGTGTGCAAAAACATCAGTCAGAATATTTGTCTTCTACAAGGCAGATGACTAATCATAATTGGGGCAATGAGGTATAAGTGCTGGCAAAAGTGGGACAGCTGTGCCAAAGAAAACAATTATAAAGTCATACTGGACAATTACTATTTATCTTTGTAAAATGTCTCGTTTGGACACTGTGGATTGTCTTATCCTATTATGCCTGGAACATTTTATTTTTAGAACTGTTATCAAGCCAAACAAGCTGTAAAACTATCTGGTTTGGAAAAGAAAAACAGATAGCAATATTTCCCACAAATATTTCTTAGCTCAATATGAACAGCTGTCACGTAGTATGTGAAGCTGTGACTTTAAAACTATTAGCAAAGAGCAGAAAGAAAACTAAGTTCTTAGTTATAGCAGTAATGTAAGAAAAAGAACCTTCCCCAGCAGCACTTTTCAGTGCATACCGTAATACCAGATTCTTACACTGATGCTCAAGAGTCAAGCTCACCAATGGCAACTCTACATATGTGCACAATATATCCACGGTACATCTCTCCATAATTCAAGAGGGTCTTGTCCTTACTAAAGTACTGAAGATGGGCAGGAGGGAGGAGGAGAAATTGAATCCTGAGAGAGTACATGCCTGCTTAACCACCTGCTCAATATGATTTACATATTTTGGGAAGACACCTACTATATAAAAGCCCTATCCAGTCTGTCTGTCTTGGTGTCTGTAAGTTTGTCTTGAAAACAGAGCCACCTATAAGACATTGCATACATTACAAAATGCAGCTAAACTGGGACGTGAGAAATTAAACTAAGTTTGTTGATCAGTCAAAATTTACACCAAGATTGGGCATCGCAAAAAGTACACAGATGATATGGAAAGGAAAGAAGCAGCACAAAGCAAAAGGCGAAGATGCGCAAACAAGACTAATGAACAAAGAGAGCATTGCCTTGGCCAAGTCATTACACAGAAGCACATTTTGCAGCGACAGAGCCGACAACATGAATCTTCAGTTTCAACATCAATGAGAGACACTCTCAAGATGCTGCATCACAGTGAGCGCGCCACGCAGCCGAATGTCAAAGGTCTAGGAAGTTGACAAATAATGCAGTATCAGAATGCAAGCAACATGAAGAAGACTCTTCATTGTCCAGCAATACGACACTTATAGGATGCATCATTACATTGCCGGCATTATGACAACAAATCTCCGCAATCCAGATCAATGAGACTGTCATAGGATGCAGCATCTCACAGGAGCCGCTGTAATGACTAATCTATGGAGTACAGATCTATCAGACTGTCACAGGATGCAGCTTCCTACTAACAGATCTGAAATGACCAATCTACGAGTCCAGACATTATCTTATCACATGTTTATTTCTGTTACTCCACCATGAATAGCAGCATTTTCATCTATAACAGCATTCATGATACTTAACATGATGTTTAACATACACATACCTAATTTATTAGTTATATGGTTTGCAATTCTATGGCTATCCCTGAGGCTAAAATGCAGGTTTTTTTTTATTTAATTCCGTAACCTAAAACATTAAAAATATAGTTCAACTAATATATAATCACATAAGTTCTAGAATCGCTCAATGCGATAGAATTGTGCCCCCATTTAGTGTTTTATAAAGGATAGAATCAAAAACATCCCAACAAGCAATTAAAGTAATGTCTAATAAACACAACACTGATTACTTTCGATAGGCATGTTTAGCCACTGACAAATGCGTTTTATGGCATGTGTTTTTCGGTCACCGATTCTCTAAAGTGCACATATGCTAAAGTTATGCATTTATTGCACAAATGTGGTGTCAACTCCTTTTACCACAGATATTTTAAAAAGCAAATAAAATAAGATTAAAATGAAGAACAACAATGAAAAAAAATCTACTTAGAACTTTCATTTGTTACATAAATAAAACTCTGTTCATACTTGCATTAGTATTTTTCTAAAGTTTATATGTTTTCCATGGCAAGAATAAAAGGTAACACATTGCGCTATAAAATTTTATTAAAAATAAATTGAAAATTTTGCAAGACTTTTTTATTCATAAATGCATCATAAAAAAACATAATGAGGTTACAGACTGACCCTTGATAATAGTCAAAAATCCTATGAAAATGTAGAATGCCAGTGGGAGCAATCTTATTTAGGCCTTTACCTTTCTAGGAAGGATACTGACCACCAGTGGCGCACCCAGAAATTTCCAAGGTAGGGGTCCAAGAAACACACACCGGCCCTGAAAGGGGGGTGTCACCCCCAGCGGGGTTCCGAGGGGCAAAGCCCCCGGTGGGGGATTTGGGGGAGCGAAGCCCCCTAAAAGTAGCCTCTTTTGTGGGCTCTTGGGTGCTGTGTAATTGTTCCTATCTCCTGACATAGGGGCCCAGCTCCTTGTGTACTGCACCACTTCTCAGGGCCGTCCAAAGGGGGGGGTCCAGACACGTAGGTCCCCCCCCTTGGGTGCGCCTATGCTGACCACAACAACGAATCAAGGAACTCTGATATTTCCTGCACAGAATTATGCCATGATTGGCTGCCACAGAGATATGCATGATGTCTTAATGAACACTAAGGGCCTGATTCATTAATTCTACCATTGTACAAGTCAGTATAATTGAAGGGGCATAGTGGAGTGATAGGCAATGAAATTATTAGGAGGCACATGCCATTGAACAAATCAGGCACATCTTTTAAGTGCCTGGTATTCTTGTCAGAAATCTTACTCAAGTCTAAGTTTCCTCAAGATTTCTGGTTTAAAGTACGTCACATTAATCATGAATTATACAGGCGCATGTTGCCCTGGCCCTGTCCCACCTTAACTCTGTCCATTTTGGCTAAGGTAGTTTAAACTGGAGTGACTTTTTAAGATGTTTTACAGCCAAACTCTAGAGTAAACATCTTAATGAATTAGGGTTGTAGCTGTGATCTATTAATGCATCTAATAATAATTTTAAAAGACAAAGTATATTAAAATATGCCTTCATATGCTGCAAAATACCCACATTAAAAAACCCAACAAAAAAAACTTCCATTCTTGCCAAAGTTATGAAATGTTATCATCTTTTTTAAACCATCTAAATGCTGTAAGGAAAACTATTAGATGCTTTGCTTACAGCTTAAGAGACAAAAGTAGGCTGCCTGTCTCCTAATGAAAAACATATTTTGGCAGGGAGTTCTGTATATAAATACTACTTCACTGCAATAAATGTGAGGTTCCAAGCATTTTAACATAACAGGAATTTAGGACAAATCATTTGACCATATTTAGGATTGTTCTCTTCTTTTTTGATATTTTAAATATATGTTGAATGTAGGCAGAAGCATGTGCCAAAATGTGCAGACATTCATAGGAATTTTCACAAAAACTAAAAGGCTTTAGTTAAAAACAGTAATGAACACTGTGAAGAGAGTGAGACACAAATGTACACATGCAATAACAGCACATAATAATGCTCTGATTTACAATGATGCTTGAAAAAACAACATCAATCTTTCAGAATTGTTAATATTAATGCATAAATCTTATCTCATACTAAATCAGATTTTCACACAAGTCCTTAAAGTAGTCCAACAGAACAAATGAGTCAGATATATTAAACTTTGCCATTTTTAAATTTAAATCTGCTCCTTATTCCCCAATATCTGCATCTAAACATCTGCAGCCATGCCAGAAAAAAAAATAAATTCCTAGAAAGGCTGTTGTGTAAGGACAGGGACATGGACATGGACGTGGACGTGGGCGTGGGGTTGTCAGTGGTGCCCGACAAGGCACAGAGTTTGGGAGACCGAAGAAGGCTGATGCATCTTTGTTCATGGTGAAATTTCCTGGTCTGGAACATAAACGGGTCTGGAAGCCAGAAGAGCAAGAGCAGATAGTGTCTTGGATGACTGATAAGGCCTTCACGAAATTTTCTAGCAGCACCCAATCGTCCACAACCACACAAGTCTCCTGTCCATACAGAGAACGCTGGGTCATCCATTCTCAACCTGTTCCTAGTTCATCACCCCATCAGGAGTTATAGGAAACATTTGACCCCAAACTTGGTCACTACTAGGATCTGTTTGGTCCATATCCTTTCGTAGCCTCTGGCCTCTCACCACGTGACATTGAAGAGGAACGTGAGGAGGTATCATCTGTTCATGGTCAAATATTTGAAAACCCATGGCCAGAAGAAAGCCATTTTCATCCACGTGATATACCAGCTAAAGAGGTGGAGGCTGATGGTGATGACACACAGTTGCCATCTGGCCAGCCGACAATATCAACATGGAAGGAGGATGACATGGACAACGAGGTGGTTGATGAGGAGATCACCGATGCGACATCGACTACTGGCACGCACAGCCAGCACAGCAGCACAGAGGAAGAAGGTGGATACGAAGCACCAACAAAGGCACCAAGGGCTACTGGTTTGAGCAGAGTGCGAAGTGTGTCAACTGTTGCCAAGAGCAATCCCTCTGTGCCCCAAGTCAAGGCAAGGGTGCATTCAGCCGCTGTCTAGAATTTTTTTTCAGATAGTCTTTCTGTACCAAATGTTGTCATCCGTGGCATCTGCCATATGAAGCTGAGCAGCGGCCTGGGCAAAAGCAACCAAAGTGGAAACACATGGCAGCCAAGCACCCTAGTCGGTGGGTGGAACAACAGGACACCAAATCGGTGTCTGCAGGTCAAACCACTGCCATGTCGCCTGTGAACTGTCCTTCCCAATCTGCTGGCCAGGAAGCAGGTGATCATACCTCTTGCTCACAAGCTGCGGTTGCACAGAAGCAGGACACAAAAGCTCATCCACTTGTTGGTCCCAGCCAAGAGTCCAGTTGTCCATGCCTTAGATATATGAAAGGAGGTATTGCTACCTTCCACAAAGCACTAACTGCTCCTTGTTCCCCAATATCAGCAAGAGGAAGATGGGGGGGCTGCAAGAGGAGGATGGGAGCTGCAAGAGGAGGATGATAGGGGCTGCAAGGGGATTATGATGAGGGATATGACATTGGGGGCTACAAGGGGATGATGTGGATATTATGGGCTGCAAGGGGATGATGGGGATACCATATTGTGGCTGAAAGGGGATGGAAAACTAAGACATCCCCTGAAAAAAGTATGTAACGCATCTTTTGGGGAAACAGGATGCTAAACTCCAGCTCTGCTCCATAGCCCCACCCAATATGACCAAAGCCCCACCCCCAACCAGGCCACGGAAGAATGGTCTTGCATGAAGCCGGTCCCAGGTCAAAAAAGGTTGGGGACCACTGATCTAAAGCATGCTCTCACCAATGCCATAACTGGGAAGGTCCACCTTACAACAGACGCGTGGACAAGTACTTGTGGATAGGGATGATACATCTCTGTCACGGCAAACTGGCTCAACCTGATGGAGGGTGGGAAAAAGTCTCAAACTAGATCATCACATAGCCTACCCACGCCACGAATAGCGGGCCCAACCTCAATCAGGGTTTCTGCCTCATCATACACCTCCTCATCATCATCCTATGCTGAATTACCCTCCACATCACTCCCAAGTTGAGAGCTGTGCGGCAGCACCAGCAAAGCGGCAACATGCTCTGCTGAAGCTCATCTGCTTAGGTGAAACACCACACACTGCAGCAGAGTTGTGGCAAGAAATAAAACAACAGACCGATCAGTGGCTCTCACCACTGCAACTTCAACCCGGTTTGGTTGTCTGCAATAATGGGCGTAACCTGGCGACAGCTTTAAAGCGTGGAATGCCGGTACACGTGCCATGCATGACTCACGTGCTGAAACTAGTGGTGCAGAAATTTATAAAAACATATCCTGACCTGCCGTACCTACTTGAGAAGGTGAGCCGTATTTGCGCCCTTTCCGCCATTCCTCAACCGCTGTTGCCGGTTTTGCAGCACTTCAAAAGCAATTAAGTTTGCCAAATCATTGACTCATTTGCTACCTGCCAACATGGTGGAACTCAACATATCATATGTTGGCAAGGATAAGTGAGCAGCAGAGGGCACTTGCTGAATACCAGCATAAACATGCCCTTCAGACTAAGACTCAGCTAAGACACATAACTGTCGAATCGGTGTGGATCGCTGACATTTTTGAGGTGCTTGATGACTTTGAGTACTGCACCAAGCTTGTGAGCGGTGATCAGGCTATTATTAGCGTAACCATCAGGCCGGGATGACAGCTAGGCGAAACTAGGCGATCGCCTAGGGTGCCATCTTGTGCAGGGCGCATTCCCGCCTGACTGGAGTCCAGACCCGTGACCCCGAGAGCAGTCATCAGGTGACTGATGGGGCCCCCCCCCCCCATTAATCACCGCCGCCGGGCCTTGGAGTTGCGGGGAGAAGCTGCGGCAGGGAGCGGTGGGCGCCGCATGTTCTTTGTGGCTGGCGCCCACTAACTGTACAGCCGGTCAATAGAGGTTGAGACTTCTACACAATGGCCACGGTCTCCAATTAGCCGCGGCCATTTTGTTGAAGTCTAAACTTCCACCGACCGGCTGTACTGTTAGTGGGTGCCGGCCACAAACAACATGGCGGCGCCCACCGCTAGCTGCCGCAGGCCCGCAGCTACCCCCCGCAGGCAGCTCCAGTCCTGCAGATGTGCCCTCCGGGCTCCGGCACCCCTGCTCCGCATCCACAGCTCCCCCCAATGGTAAGTTATGCTGGGGTCCGGAGTAGGGATGGGGCAATGTACAGAATAGGGGGCCATATATAGGGAAGGAGGCTGTGGGGATAGAGACAAGGAGGCTGTGGGGGATAGAGACAGGGAGGCTGTGGGAGACAGGGAGGCTGTGGGGAGACAGGGAGGCTGTGGGGAGACAGGGAGGCGTGGGAGACAGGGAGGCTGTGGGGAGACAGGGAGGCTGTGGGGAGACAGGGAGCCTGTGGGGAGACAGGGAGCTGTGGGGAGACAGGGAGGCTGTGGGGAGACAGGGAGGCTGTGGGGAGACAGGGAGGCTGTGGGGAGACAGGGAGCCCTGTGGGGAGACAGGCAGGCTGTGGGGAGACAGGCAGGCTGTGGGGAGACAGGCAGGCTGTGGGGAGACAGGGAGGCTGTCAGGATTGAGGGATGCAGTCAGGATGGAGGGAGGCTCTTGGTATGGAGGAAGGATGGAGAGAGGCTGTCAGGATGGAATAGGCTATTGGGATAGAGGGAGGCCATCAGGATGGAGGACCGCTGTTGGGATGGAGGAAGTATGGAGGGAGGCTGTTAGGATGGAGTGACGTTGATGGGAAGGAGGGAGGCTATTGCGATGGAGTAAGGATGTAGTGAGGCTGTCAGGATGGAGGAAGGATGAAGTGAGGCTGTTGGGATGGAGAAGGATGAAGTGAAGCTGTCGGGATGGAGGAAGGAAGGAAGGAGGCTGTCAGAATGGAGGAAGACTATCAGGATGGAGGGAGGCTGTCGGAATGGAGGGAAGCTGTTGGGATGTTGTCTATATGGCTGGCAGCCATCTCTATTGCGTACGGCCAGCGTAGTCTCATTGTATCTCTATTGTGTATGGCCAGCAGCAGTTTCTATTGTGTATTCTCTATTGTATGTATAGCCAGCAGCAGTCTCCATTATGTATACGGTCCACAGCCATCTCTATTGTGTATACAGGTAGCAGCGGTCTCTATTTTGTATTCTCTATTGTATATACAGCTATTGTGTTTAGCGTTATAGAAAAGAAATTGCAACACACAATCAGCGGTGTTTATTCACTCTTCGTGGGGTGGCGCTTCAACAGGCATATAGTCAACAGGCATATGGTGGACTATATGCCTGTTGAAGCGCCACTTGCGGTGTGAAACGGCCATCGCCTTTGAGAACCCCCCCGTCCTCCCACCCGCACCATGTAAGACCACACGAAGAGGGAATAAACACCGTTGATCCTACGATGTTGCAACTTCATGTATGTTGACATTTTTATTCCTAGACATATTTCGGAGGGGGGGGTGGGGGGCGCCGTTTGCCTTACCTGCCTAGGGCACCAAAATGCCTTGTCCCGGCACTTGTAACCATCCCTATGCGATGTTTGCTGAAAGAATCACTGCATAACCTAAAAATGGAATCTTTATGCTTGCCCACCAGCTGGGTATGGAGCAAGATTTCACAATGGGTGATCCTACCCAGCCCAGCCAATCTCATCAGGCAAAATTGGGGGATGAAGATGATGAGAAAGATGAGGAGGTAGAGGACTTCTTTTTCAGTGGTACCGAGGGGACCCCTCATGCTACACAGGGGACTCACAATCCCAGCTTCATGTCTGTCCAGCATGGGTGGGCTTTAGAGGGCGAGGTGGAGGAGGGGACTCAGTGTGGGGTGAGCATGGTTATTGTTCCTCCTTCTGGGGTTACAGAACATTTGCCTCTTTGCAGCTTGGCACCCATGGCACACTTCATATCTAACTGTGTGCCAAGACCCTCGCATGATCCACATTTTCAACAGCAACCTATACTGGTTGGCAACATTTCTAAACCCACAGTGCAAGGACAAATTTCCTTCGCTACTGTTGCAGTCACCAAGGGGTTTCACAGTAGAATCCTTTAAGAGGGCCATTGTTGATCATTTGATGGCAACATCACCCTCAGACACCGCTGACAGCAGAGGTACCAGCTCTGTGCAACAGCATGCATTATTGGAGAGAGACATGGCCAGTAGGTCCAAAAAAGGTGGTGTCAAAATGTCCTCAATTAAGGCTATCTTCTGTACAGCTGCTCATCAGCAAGGCTACCTGGACCGGTAACAATGTCAAGGAGGGAGAAGTTGCACAAGATGGTCAATGACTATGTAGGTGACCATGCCTGCATCCTTTCTGACGCTTCTGTTCTGTTTAATTACTGGGTATCCAAGCTACATAGTTTACCATACCTATCCTTATATGCCTTGGAGGTGCTGGCCTGCCCTGCTGCTAGTGTGATGTCAGAGCGTGAGTTCAGTGCCGCTGGGGCAATCATCACAGATACACACACAAGGCTGACTACAGAGAATGCAGACAATGCTGACTCTGATCAAATTTAACAAGGACTGGATTTCACATGAGTATTTAAGCCCTCCTGATGACAGCATCCCAACCTAAAGTCACCCAAAATTTTATTTTATGCAACTAGTGATCACATCCATCCCTTTACATACAAACCCCTTTTCTTCTTCTTACACATGGTTTATACTCCTGCTTCTGCAACAAGTATCGGATGCACTTTTTGTGATGAGACCCTCCTTCCTTCATCAACCATAATACAGCCCCTTGGTCTAATTTTTGGAGACACTATGGCTATGCCTGCATATTGGGCACTGCAACTACTGTGCTAGTTTTCCTAGCTTCATAATTGTTTGGTCCTAGAGGCCTGCTTCTTTCATCAACCATAGTACAGCCCCTTGGGCTACTTTTTGGAGACACTATGGCTATGCTTGAACATCGGGGACTGCAACTACTATGCTAGTAGTCCTAGGCTAGCTTCATAATTGTTTGGCCCTTGAGGCCCGCTTCCTTCATCAACCATAATACAGCCCCCTTGGGCTAATTTTTGGAGTCACTATGGATATGCCTGGACATTGGGCAATGCAACTATTGTGCTAGTAGTCCTAGCTTCATAACTGGCCCTTGAGGTCTTCTTTCTTCATCAACCATGGTACAGCTCCATGAGCTACTATTTGGAGACAATGCCAGTAGTCCACGCTTTATAATTGTGAAGCCCTTGTGATGATGATGATGATGATGATGATGATATGGTGGCTTCTTCTTGCGTTAACCCTTACACAGCCCCTAGGGCAGAGCGCCCTCTTTACACCACTTACACACTGAGCGGTCATAAGATCTTGTGGCGCCCCTCTGGCGGGATGCCACAGGGATGTACAGCATCCCAAACAGAAGGGGTAGTGCCTCCATAGTCACAGGTAAAGGGGGAAGCTACAGAGTCTGTATTCAAAACCACAAAATCCCGATCATAGACACCCTAGCACCAAGGACTGTATATTTAGTAGGTCCCGGAGGGTGGAGCTTAGCTGAGCGGGAGACGTGACTTAAGTGACAGTGACATTTTGACTCAAGTAAGTCAGACGGTGTGAGGCGAGCAGAGAGGATGGATGCAGGAGACCCTGCGGGCGTGACAGGAGTGCACCTCTAAACTGAGAGGTAACCCAGACAACGAAGGGAACACTCCAGGACTGGTTGGAGCTGGCTGGAGAGTCCAGGTCAACACCGGAAAACCGGAACCGAGGCGGTTTGTTAAGGTTCATCCCAAACTGCTGACCGGCAGGCTGTGGACCTTACCAAGAAGATGCCACAGCACCCATCAAAGTAGTCCAACCTCTGTCCCATAGCTGGGTTCAAGACGCTGACAAGTAAGAGAGACTTTAGGCAACAGACTCGGGGACCAGAAACCAGACTCAAGAGTGGGAGTGTAAGGAGCCAAAAGAGCCCATAAAAGAACAGGACTAAGAAAGCATTTGAGAGTCACCTCTGACAGACTCTGTGGAGAACCCCAAAGCCTGTGGTAACAAATTTCCTGGCAAACTAGACTGTACCGTGTACCTATTGATCCTTCTGGTACGAGTAAAGAACTGTTTGGGCTAACTTGGTGTCAATGCATCAATTATTCGTCGTCTGGGAGGCTCCTACAGCACCACAAAGCCAAGGATTAGTACTCCTCTCATCCACCCCGCAGCCCTGAGGTAAAGCTCTGCCTGTGGGGAGCTGTACTACCCAAAGCTGCATCAACATCGCCTCAGCGACCGGCTGCAGCGCTGGTAACTACACTACCAGGTACTACAGGTGGCGTCACGAATAATAATCCTCCATCCCAAATACTTTTCCCCTCAGCCATTTAGTGTCCAGGGCATGGACCGGGACCTGACCAGCCGTGATCCCCACTGAAGTAGTAACCTGTTTTGGTATCCGAGTACCCCCTACGCTGTTGACCGACTCATTTCTGGCGTCATGAACAGGATTGAACCAGACTGGTAACACCAGGTAAAGTGTGCCTATTGCCTTTATTAACTATTAAACTGTGAACCGAACCGCCATTGCCACAGAAATTAAGCTAAGTCACAGAGAGGTTGAAAAAGAGTGTGAAAATAAACTCCGCCCCTTCGCTCTGCTGAGGATTGACAAAATGAAGTGGCTGGTTCCGGAAAGACCAGAGGACTGATTGACTGAACTGTAGGAATAGACAGGTATAAAAATGTAAAAGACTATGTGTGCTGGCTTGGGGGCGTGCTTCAGCCCCTAGTGAAGGAAAGCCATGCAAGATGCTCAAAAGTGTCTCCCCCCCCTCTTGCCAACAAACAACTAAAGGGGCGGGGTCAAAAACCGAACCGCACCACTTGGGTCTATAACAAGTGAACAGGGTGCGGCAGGAAGTCTTATCAAGAGACATTGGCAACTAGACCTGTTACCCGTCAGCGGCCTGTTCACGATGTCGGTGTTAAAACTTGCTGAATTGATCCGGGAAGTCGAGGAGGATGTGAGGGCCGACCATGCTGCCCCAGGAGTGCCTACCCTTGAAACTGAGGGTGAGGCATCGAGTTTTGGGGAGCAGCCTTGTGGGACCTGCAAGCCCGACTCCAAGAGACCATGGAATGGACCGTCCAGCATTGGAGTGCTGAGATGGTCTTAAAACTGAGCCGCAGGATAGAAAGACAATGGGAGCATGAGTTAAACCCGGTCCGGGGGTGTCGGTAAGACCAGAGACCGAACACCGGTAGCCGGTGATGATTCCGCCCCCACAGAGCATGACTCCATTACCATCACTGAGGCTGAAGAACCTCAGTCCAATAATCTACCACCCGTTCAGGAGAATTCAGCAGTAGCAATACCAGCAGCTGTGGAGCCTGGAGAGGAGGAGGCCGTCGAATCGGAGGATCTGATCCGGTTCTCCGAGAATCCCGACCTGATTGTGGAGGAATTCATACAAGAAGGATCTAACCACCAGGCGAGTTCTGAGGAAGATCAGGAAGAAGGAGCAGTCAGCGGCGCAGAGGCGTCCAGTCCCCGCGAGCAATGGTCGGCCTATTGCCAAGAAGAATGACCAGTCGGTGGAGGAGAGGCGTCCGGGCCCGGCGAGATATGGTGAGCTGATCGCCTGGAGCAGGTGGAGTCTGACGACGGCGCAGAAACATCCGGGCCCCGCGAGCTTTGGAGGGCCGGTCATTCAGAACAACCACCAGCACGGGTTGGCGTAGACACAAGGCAACATGCAAGTCAGCCTTCAACCGCAGCTTATGGCTCCTGGCAACCCAGGCGGGAGGCCGTGGTTCACCCAGCCTGCATGGGATGATGAAGCGGAACAACAGAGGCAGCGGGAAGCATGGTGGGTCAATGAGATGAAGACCCGCCAGGCCCGTGCCTTTGCCCGAACCCAGCCACCATTACCTGTAGACCAGCGGAAAAAGGGGTCAATCACCATGTTCAATCTGGTTACCGGGTAGGGAGTTTGCCCGGGAGGAAGGCCTCTATGCTGAGGTCTTCGTAGGAAGGAGAGAGGTCGAACACCATCTCCCAGAAGGCCACCTGGACCACGATCTATATAAAGGTGACTAGTCACATATAAACACCAAGCGGGACCCCGAGGTTGGTACGCGATCCGGGTTAGTAAATGCTAAAATTGTTAAAGTGACCCGGTATTGTGTGCATTGTATAAAGTTGTACATTGTGTATTTTTCTTAGAGAACCTAAAGAGACTCACATGGACTTAAATGTGAATTTGTTGTTTTGGAGCCTGATTAAAGTAAATCAGAGGCTCAATACCTGGCCCCCGTTGGACCAATGTGGACTACAATCCAATTTAGTTGTGCAACGGTCTAAGTATAATTGTTTGATGTGATGTTGATGTTTAAAAGTTACCCAGTTATATGTAATGAAAATTTAAGCCCGAACCTGGTATAGTCCAAAACACTTAAGCTTGTGATCAACTTCACAGGTCCCGACTTATCACAAGTCCTAGCCACTAAATCAGTGTCCAAAATCCGCAAAGGACAAAGTTAGAAAAAAAATTCTCACGACAGCATTACTTTGGTCAGTTGACCATTGCACTCATGCAAGGTGCAGCTTTGCCTTGATAAAAAAGGGAAGGCATTACTAGTGCAGGACACCAGGCTCCAATCACTAAACACCTCCTTAATCTGGTAATGTATTTACCAGTGCTGCAGTCGGCCGCTGAGGTGATGGTGATGCAGCTTTGGGTAGTACAGCTTCCCACAGGCGGAGCTTTACCTCAGGGCAGCGGGGTGGATGAGAGGGGTAGTAAACCTTGGCTCTGTGGTGCTATAGGAGCCTCCCAGGTGACGAAAAATTGATGCAGAGACACCAAGTTAGCCCAAACAGTTCTTTACTGGTACCAGATGGATCATTAGGTACATGGTAAAGTCTAGTTTTGTTGCCTCAAGATTACCACAGAGTCTGTCAGAGGTGACTTTCCAACACTTTTTTAGTCCTGTTCCTTTATGGGCTCTTTTGGCTCCTTACACTCCCACTTTGAGTCTGGTTTCTGGTCCCCAGGTCTGTTGCTTTAAAATCTCTCTTACTTGTCAGCGTCTTGAACCCAGCTATGGGACAGAGGTTGGACTACTTTGATGGGGGATGTGGCACTTTCTTGATAAGCCCCACAGCCTGCTGGTCAGCAGTTTGGAATGAACTCTAACAAACCACCTCGGTTCCAATTTACCGTTATTGACCTGGACTTTCCACCTGGCTCTGACCAGTCCTGGAGTGTCCCCTTTGTTGTCTGGGTCACCTCTCAGTTTAGAGGTGCCCTCCTGTCACACCCGCAGGGTCCCCTGCGTCTATCTCTGCTGCTCTCCTCACACCGTCTGACTGACTTGAGTCAAATTGTCACTGTCACTTATGTCACGTCTCCTGCTGTGCTAAGCTCACCCCCTGGGACCTACTGAATATACAGTCCCTGGTGCCAGGGTGGCTGTGATTGGGATCTTGTGGTTTTGTATACAGACTCTGTATCTTCCTCCTCTACCTGATGACCATGGAGGCACTACACCTTCTGTTTGGGGTGCAGTACCTCCCTATGGCATCCCGCCAGAGGGGTGCCACACATTGATATAAGTTATGCAAGGAAGGAACTGGACTTGTAATAAATCACATGCTATTGATTCATTAGTACTATTCTAAGAAGATAAGGTGGGTCCAAATCTTTACATCTTCTTTCTGTACACAGTTTTGTTTGTTTTCTTGCTTTCCATTTTGAATAGGGAATATGAATTCTAAGTAATGTAATACCTAAATTGTGTGTTTACTGTGTCAAATACCAATACCATAGAAGCTTCAGTAATGAAGCAGTCTTGTGAAATATGTTTACTGCACTTGCCAACACATTGTTAGTTTCAATTTATCTGTGAAATTGACAGTTTGTAATTCAGTGTTTTTAATGTGTCATAGAAACGCAAAAATAGCTTTAGCTGACGATATAAGCTTTAAAAAAAAAAAAAAATAATAATATTAATTAAAATGAACAGAACTCGATCAAGTGATCTAGAGTTCTTCATTAGCATTGACTGGCCACCATGCTATACTGTACATGGTGCTGACACAAGCTTGACCAATTTTCATTATTTTTTCAATTACCGGTAACTCTGACTAAAACAATAAATGTAACTATATTATATATAGGAAAATAAAGTCTGCACACTTGCATTAAAATGTCAGCTTTTTATAGAGCAAAAAATAAAATCATAAACCTTTCTGCATTTCAAGAGGTGGCCAGTGCCCAAAATGTCCTTTTGAAATATGTATCCTAAGGCTATATGCCCACTGGATGTAACTTCTTGTGCTGCGTTTGAACTACGTTTGTAAGCTGTAAAAAGAAAAAGCACCAGAAACGTATTATGTTTGTGCACATACAAACTCAGCACAAAAACGCAGCACAAATAAGGGGACACACAAAGACACACTTTCTGATGTTCCCTTGCGACCCCACAGTGATCCCTGGGGATTTCTTCCTTCCAGGCATCAGTAGGACCTGTGGGCATCGTCTTTCCAGGCCCTGCGCACCATGTGATAGCCTGAGTCACACAACCAGTCACATGGTGCAGGTCCTGTAAGCCAATCGCAGCTTCTTCCGGTGAATGGAAGAAAAAATTATCAGGGCTTACCATGGGATTGCTGGAGGGAGTGAGTATTGCAGTGTTTTTACTGTGGAAATAGCAGGAAAAAAGCATCACAACTTGTGGGAAAACCCATCCATTTATGATGCTTTTTTGGCGGGGTTAGAATAGAGTCAATAGGGAAAACACAGCCCAAAAACAGGCATGTTAATTAACAGGGACTTTTGTAAAAGCTTTCTGCAGCAAAAATGCAGCACCCACAAGCACACTTGTGGGCAAAGTTTTTTGAAAGTCACATTGACTTTAATTGTAAAGTATTCACTGATCTCAGGGAGACCAGTCCAAGAAAACACTGCGGGCAGCTGGCTAAAGCGCTCAAACACAGTGAATTCCTAGGCACATTGCCCCCTGGGAAATATGAATATGCAAATAGAGTCTGTGGAGCCTCGGTTAGGAGTCTCAAACACAGGACTAGCCATATATCCCTCCAGGGAAGGACCCAGCCAAGGGGTGGCTCCTTGCGGAGAACACCATAACCACCATATGAAGTGGCCCTTTAAGTCAATATCCAACTCTTTTACAAGTTTACAGATATGACAAGGGAATACCAAGGCCAGGTATCCATCCACATACAGCTGTTTCGGGGTGTTGCCCCTCATCAGTGTGGAGTAGGATTCTGGCTAGGTGGGAGCAAGGCCTAGTAGACCAAGATTGCAAAGTATTCACTGATCTCAGGGAGACCAGTCCAAGGCTGGGTCCTTCCCTGGAGGGATATATGGCTAGTCCTGTGTTTGAGACTCCTAACCGAGGCTCCACAGACTCTTTGCATATTCACATTGACTTTAATGACAAAGCTGTGGCAAAACACAGTAAAAATTCACAGTACTCATGTAGCCTTACACCCTAACCACTTTTGTAATTAGCTTTATTATACATTACCCTACACTTCCACATAACTACCTAATCCCTAAATGTGTTTTTATTTTTACTTCCAGCAACATTTTGTTTGAGAAGAGTCTCAAGCGTCATGTCATAGGAAGCTGGGGCTGCACTCACTCACTGCAGTGTCTATTGCCCCTTATGGAACAGGATGTTAGTGGTGCTGCAGTTACCTACTACAGTTTCTTGCATCACCGCCCTCTGAATACGTCCTGGATCCAAGGTGATAGACGCTGTTGGAGATGCAAGTGCAGCAACAGCACTCTGCTTCTGTCTCCAACACTGTCATAGCTTCTGTTACAGAGGATGTCAGAGGGTGAAGAGGAAAGCAGTAAATGATACAAGCACCACCTCACAGCTTCTAGCACTGTCTTCAAACAAATCATCATTAGGAGTGGCACTGCTATCACTTAGGGCCCCTTTACACACGGCTACATTTCTAGGGTGGCTACAGGTAACTTACTGGTTGCAGTGAAATCATGGAGACAAGGTTCTATCTTGTTGCTGTGTACAAATGGAATAATCTCTCCATGATTTCACTGCAACCAGTAAGTTACCTATAGCCACCCTAGAAATGTAGCCGTGTGTAAAGGTACCCTTACTGCTTCTATCACTACACCCTGATGGTGATTTGTTTGAGGATAGTGCTAAAAGCTGTGGGACGTTTCTAGTGCCACCCCCCTCAATCCCTATGCTTCAGAAGCAGAAATCGCTTGGTACAGGAGCTTATAAGCTTGGATTCCTTTGTATTTGCTAACACCCACAATATACTGTCCATTCTTTTAGGCTATGTGCACATCAGTCGGTTCTGCATTTCTGCAGACCGACCGGGAACCGGTGGACACTGGCAGAAACTGAGTTTTCTGTGCTCAGCAGTGTCCTAGTTTTTTGCTCGTTTTTTGCTCGTTTTCCGCCCGGTTTTACAGCGTTTTGTCGGCGGTTTTTCTGAGCGGTTTTAAAACTGAGTTTTTAGTGCACTTGTTCAGCTGAAACCGGTGGAAAAACGGAGGAAAGAAGTCACTTGCTCTATTTTTGGAAACCGGTGAAAAAACTCAGTTTTGACTGAAAACGACCAGAAGAAAAACGTTGTAATGTAGACAGAGTTTTCTAAAATCCATTGACTAGCATGTTAATCCAACCGGAGGGTAGGATTAACATAAATTAACATAAAACTGAGCGGAAAACGCCGACGGAAAACATCCAAAAGCAGCCCACAAAACGACTGATGTGCACATACCCTTATAGTGCTTTGATGTGAGTGTTGACTAAATGCATATCACACCATTGTTCACACTCTACCCTTACTACCCAGTGAGTATGGGGACTGCAGTATCCTCTACAATATAAAAAATTAGGTGTTAAGTCCCCACTATTAGACGACATATATAAATGCCTTAGCATCTCATGTAGTTATCCATCCCTATTGCGGCAGTATTTCATCTTCAAACTGATAGAGGTCATGCTAAGAAATATATATGTGTATATATACACACACACACTTATATTAGAGGCATTTGACACAACACAAATGTTTTAGGCAGGTATGGGTAAAAATGCTGCACTGTAAAAGAAAGCTTTTAAAATGGATTTTTTTTTATTTTTTTTCTATCAATTGAAATGCAAGCTCAATGAACAAAAAAAAAAATCTAAAACAATATTTAGTGTGTGACCACCAATTGCGTTCAAAACTACATCAAAGTATCAATTTTTCTAGCTACACTTGCACACAATTTATAAGGTAAATCAGCAAGGAGCTTGTTTCAAACATCTTGCAGAACTATAGATCATCTGTGAATTTAGGTTTCCTCAAATCCTTCTGTCTCTGTATTTAATTAGATGATGATGAGACCTAGTCTCTGTGGGGGACATATGACCACTTCCAGGACTCCCTGTTCTTTACACTGAAGAAGGATCTTAAAGACATCTGCCTGCGTACAGATCACACACTCTCGTTCGCACCAGGAATGCAACATGTCGCGTACCTGGTGCAGACGAGACTGTGTGATTTGTGCGCAGGCGTCCGCCTGCGCACAGATCACATATGGGAGTGAATGGGTGCGCACGGTCATGCGCAGTCAAGCGCAGCACCGTGCGCTCCCATTATAAAGATAGGAGCAGGCGGGCCGCTGCGGTCACATTGCGGCTCCCCTCCGCAGAACGCTGCGGAGGGGTCCGCAAATGTGAGCCCACCCTAAGTTTGGAGTCGTTATCTTGTTGCAGAATCAATTTGGAGCCATTCAGATGGCTCCCTGATGTTATTGCATGATAAATATCTCCCTGTATTGAGGATCCAAACTAAATCCCAATCTCTTTTTGCTATATGCAGTTCCAAATTTACAAAAAGTCTTGAATATGCTTTATTGTTGCCTGCCCACATTCATTATCATACCAATATCCAGCTCTTTAGAAAACAGACTGACTTGTGATACAATGTTTTTTACATCTTGAGTCATTAGTCCAGACACCTGCTGCCATTTTTGTGCACAACAGTTTTCATTCATACTTAATATACTTGAATTTTTTTCCAGGTCAAATGACTTTTCGCATGACAATTTTTGCATGAAAACTACTATTTGCCAGACTTTTCTGATCAATAGAGGACTGTAGTTGGGTCCACTGGTTGCTGCATGCTTTGAGTTGATAGCATTGTTGGACATATTCAATTTTCGTAGGGAAGTACCGTAAGCATGACATGATTTTCATCTGCTGCACTAGGTTCTCTTGGCTGACCACTGCGTATATTTTCTTCAATGTTGCAGATTTCTTGGTTTCATCAAAACTAAGTAATGCAGGAATATGCTGTACGATTTCATCAAACAATGCCATCAAAAAAGCATCTGATGGGCTCCAAATTTCTACAGTTCAAACTATACATTCCATTATTATTATTATGCACTATATTCAGCGTATAGAAGAATAAGGAGTCATGGGAGTGAAAATTAGACATTCATAGAGCTCTGATCTCAACATGATTGAGTTTGTTTGGAATTTCATGAATAGGAAGAAAGATTTGCATAAGCCTACATCCACAGAATATCTGTGTTTAGTTCCTTTAAAAAAAGAAGAACTGATGCTTTGATGATGTGTTGAAGGTAAATTGTGGTTACAGCAAATATTTATTAGATTAAGATTTCTCTTTTGTTCATCCACTTTGCATCTTGTTAATTGTTAAAAAAGCTACCGTATTAACTCTATTAAGTTCACAAAAAAAGATCCAGAGTGGCACTTCAATTTCCAGTGGCGTAACTTGAAGCTTATGGGCCCTGGTACAAAAGTTCCAATGGGGCCCCCAATTATTGGAAATCTTTAATAGCATTGGTCTTTTACTATAGGCCAAAGGGACTTTTGGGGCCCCCCTAGGCTCCAGGGCCCTGGTGAGATCGCAACCCCTGCACCTGTTGTAGTAAAACAGCTGCCGATTTAAAAAAAAACAAAGTGAATCCTTTATTAAATCTTTAGAAGCATAAAGTCAAGGGAGAACATAGCAAACCTACAGGTACTGCAACCTGTTTTTCGTGTAATCATGTTTCCACCAGTCCCACCTGTTCATTTAACATCAGAAAACTTAATGAATAGTTAAAGGATGTCACATAACCACACCTCTAAAAAGAAATACATAATAAAATATCTATAAAAATTACAGAAAAACTGAAAGATCATTCCTTTCGTTAAATCCTAATGGACCCTGAGCTTCTGTGTGAAGGATCTACTGAGCTTCATGCTTCAATAATAGCCTATGTAGGTTACGTCCACGCTCAGACTGAAACTCACGTTACAGACTAGCAAATCTAATAACTCAGGATTAGATTGGTGAGTCTCATGAACATGATTTATAACTTTACTAACACCTTTCCTAGTTTAAATTGATTTCAACTAGGAAAAGTGTTAGTAAACTAAGAAGTCACGTTCATGATACTCACCAATCTAATCCGAGTCATTTATGGTGGGTTTACACGTTTCAATATCGTTGCGATATCGCAACTCAATGGCGCGGGAGCAAGCATTTAGTGCACGTTTCTCCCGCATCGCATCGGAGGTTTACACGCTGCGATATCGGGATACAACGTCCGTGCGATGTCTACGCCCCCCAACCCAGGAACGACCATTTAACATGGGAGTGAATGGGTGACGTTGAACATCGCATCGTAGTTGGGCTGTCACACAGCACGATCCGGCTCCAATCTCCCTTCAATATCGGGGCAGTGAATAGCACGCTCATTCAATCCCCGATATCGCATTGACATCGTTCCTGCATCGTATTGGACGTTCACACCATACAACGCAGGAACGATATCGGGTCCAACGATCGAACCACGTGACTTTTCATTGAAATTGGACTCCGATATCGCAACGTGTAAACCCGCCATTAGATTTGCTGGTCTTGAATGTGTGAACCTAATCTTGATGCTCAATTAATGTTAAATCTCTCTATCAGATTCACCCCCCACCTCTCCCCCCACCCCCAAAAATTATTATTTTTTTTAACTCCGTCAGCCCCCGGCGATTTTTTGTTTTTTGCTCCCCTGCTTCAAGAGCCATATGTTTTTTATTTTTCCATAAATATAGACATGAGTGCTTGTGTTTTGTGGTACAAGTTGTACTTTCAGATTAAATAATTTATTTTACCATATAGTGTACAGGAAAATAGGAAAAAAATTCCAAGTGCAGTGAAATTGCAAAAAAGTGCAATTACACATTTGTTTTTTGTTTTTTTTTTATTCGCCATCATCATTATATGGTAAAACTGATGTGACGGTGTGATGCCTCAGGTTGGTACGAGTTTGTCGACACCAAACATGTATACTTTTACTGGTATCTAAGAGGTGAAAAAAAATGTATACGTTTGAAAAAAAAAAAAGTATCACACTTTTTGTGCCATGTTCTGCGACCCGAAGCATCCTCATTTTTTGGGATCTGGGGCCGTATGATGACTTATTTTTTGCGGCTTGAGCTCATGTTTCGAATACCATTTTTGGGTGGATGCGCTGTTTTGATTGCTCATTATTGTATTTTATAGCAATCTTGAGGTGATCAAAAAAACGTAATATTGACGTTTGGACCTTTTTTCTGTTACGCAGTATATGGCTCTCATTAATTGATTTTATTTCTGAACGCCGCAATACCAATAACTATATGCCTGATGTAATTTACATGCTAAACATAGGCTGACATTAAAAAGTGATGAAAGATGATTAATTGGACTAGCTTTTTACTCAGTACAATACATTTGGTCACTATCTCAGATAATATTAAAGGGATCCTGTCACCTCCAAAACGCCTCCTAAGCTAGCAAAACATGTCCCTGCAGCTTTCTATCACTAATCTCACACTTATTTTGTCTCCTAAAAGCATCCTGTGAAAGTGCATAAAAACGTTTTAATACTTACTCATTAGTGATTATAATTAGCAGGGGCTATATTCTTTAGCCCCTAGGGCGTGTTGTTTTGTAGCCTCGAGGATCCACCCTCTCTCTGACTGTGTGCTCTGCTTGTGCAGCTGAAGGCAGGACTAATGATTTGCATTCTGTGAATGATAGTGAGGGGGGGAGGGCAGAATCTGCACAAGCAAAGCACACAGAGAGAGGGTGGATCCTGGAGCCTGCAAAACAGCCCACCCTGGTGACTAAAGAATATAGCCCCTGCTAATTATAATCACTAATGAGTGAGTATTAAAATGTTTTTATGCACTTTCACAGGATGCTTTTACGAGACAAAAGAAGTGTGAGATTAGTGATAGGATGCTGCAGGGACATGTTTTGCTAGCTTAGGAGGCATTCTGGAGGTGACATGGTCCCTTTAAAGAAATGGAAAAGGATTGAAAGTGATCATTACCTTACCCATCTTTGTACCGCTCATAAAAAAACTTCTCTACTGTTTTGCATGTGGTTAATTGTATTAAATTTAAGACATTTGAGGCCTACAATCCTACAATACAATATACTAGGTACATTAAAAAGTTATGTACTTTATTATGCTTTTATCCAGATACAACATTTTTACGGGGTCTTCCCCATTCTTACCTTTTATATCTGTTTGGCACATTTCTTTCCTAAACAAAAAGAAACAAACATAAGTTAATAGTACACAATACAATTGAGCACAACAGTATTTAGAAATCTGTACACGTGGGTTTGAAGAGGAACTGAAAACACAATTTCTTTTTTGCCTAAATCCAAAGATTTTCAGATCAGCATAAAAGAAGGAAAATTCGACTATCTCGCAGCTTATCCTATGTACAGCCAATGTAACTCGAGTTTACATGACTTGTTGAATCAAGCCTACATTGACGACTTAAAGGGAACCTGTCACCTGGTTCTAGGCCCCTACACGATCACTACCTGTCCCGACACCTTCCTAGCTGCTCCCTATCTATCCCTCTCTGATCTAAATCCACCCTATAAAACAGCAGAAAAATACGTTATAACTTACAGGAGTCCCTGAGGCTTGGGGACTGGAAAGGTGGCCCCAGGCTCCATTGTGCTTTCCTTGATGGTGCAGCACATGCCCCACTGGGCGGCGTTAATCTTTCTTCCAAGCCGCCTCTTTAATTTGTAATCTCCCGCCCTCTGTAGTACTATCAAGCACCGGCTGCTATGTCACTTGCGGCGCGGTGCATTATGGGCCGCTCACGTGATTCCCCCAGTGCATTATGGGCCTGATCACATGATCGGCCCGGCTTCAATAAGCGTATTGCGCTTGCGTGGAGACGGGCCGATCACGTGATCAGGCCCATAATGAACTGGGGGCGATCATGTGATTGACCCATAATGCACTGAGGGAGGTCACATGAGCGGGAGATTCCAAATTAAAGAAGAGGCTTGCAAGAGAGAATAACGCTGCCCAGCGGGGTGTGCGCTCCACCATCGAGGAGGGCACGATGGAGCCTGGGGCTGCCTTTTTAGTCCCCAACCTCAGGGACTCCTGTAAGTTATAACTTATTTTTCTGCAGCTTTATAGGGCAGATTTAGCTCAGAGAGGGATAGATAGGGAGCAGCTAGGAAGGTGTAGGGACAGGTAGTGATAGTGTAGGGGCTTAGATCCAGGTGACAGGTTCCCTTTAAGGTTCATAATGGAAACCAAAAACAGATTCATCCAAGTGTAGAATTTTTACAGAATACATTAATTATTGTGAAAAAGTTCTATCGGTGCAGAAGCAAGACTTAGCTAGTTTGTGCCATATAAAATTTTGCCAACATTTCAAATAGGTATAAATTCTGGGAACATTAAAGTTGACTTTTGCAGCATATATACAACATAAATATGTATATTGTTTATTTATATTATGTGTTGCCAAAAGAAAACTAGCCACTCCATTTTAATAAGAAGAGTAGTTAAATCCCCTTTGCTTCTTAGGCATACATGCCTTTACTGTGAAATGACAACACCAACAACAAAAGCTGGTGGAATTATGGAAATTACATGATTTATAGGCATATGCAAATAATAAAAAATGGTAACAAAACTTTCAAAACATCTCAGTTTATTCAATATTGAGTATAAGCACAGAAAACAAACACAACTTGGCTTTCTATGAGGTTATTAATGATTTTGATTTTCTGACAAATGTTCTGCCATGCTTAATGTACTTATGCACATAAATCATCAAGATATGTTGATGACAACCACCTTTAAAATTGCCAATGATATCCCATGTATGCTCAATGAGAAACAAGACCAGGGATTCTGCAGACTATAATAGCACATTTAGGCCACACAGGATCACTGAAAAAAGCCTCTTTGTGATGTTGCTCATGTGGGCTCTAGACCAATCTCTGGCTACCTTTGCATGTAGACAAAAGTGAGACTCATCACTGAAGAGGATAGACCTTTACTGCAGCCAGTTTTGCTGTCTTGCTCTGCAGCATGATAGCCTTTGAGGTCAATGATGGTTTGTGTAGAAACACAACTGTGAGGACACAGCCTTTTTCAATGCGTGTTGTGGGTTAATATTATTAATTAGGCCAGGTGTATTGTTCTTTTGTTTGTTAACTCCTGAGAAGTCATTGTTTCTTACAAGGATATTGGTAGCCTCCCTTGTCTAATTTATGGTTTGCTAATTTAATGTAAATTCCCTTTGCTTCCTCTGTGTACATGATTCAGAAGAAAATTTTGCAGTCGGATTGAACTGCCAACGAATAAGAAAACAGCCTTATCCCACCAATACTGTAAGAACACATATACCCTGAGGTGAAGGCTTGGGATATAAAAAGGACTGCTTCAGTCACCAGTGGTTCACATGCTACATGGCTTCAGCCTAGGAACTTTGGTTCCATCTGCTAGGATCACACTGCGTCTTCATATGCTACAGAACGTCAGTCCCAACTAGAAGATCACAACACTGGATCATATCCTGCAGGAGTTCAGCCTAGGATCCTAGGATTCGACTGTAAGATATCTAGATTGAAACAAATTGGTCACCTTATTACAGACTTTGCTGTGCTCGGTTAGCTTCCTAAGCTTGTTGCTATCCCTTTTCAGTGGGTGCCCACTAAAAGTGGACTGGGGTAGTTGGTCCTGGAAGTCCCAAAGGCACAAATATTCTAATCTCTAGTGAACCAGTTGAAGAGTGAGACTCTGTTGCTTGTTACTTTGTATGTTCTTGTTACGTGCCTTTGACTGTTGGGAATCCAATAAAGTCTAATATGTGGTTCACTCACCCTGAGTTGTCTGAGTAGTGTTCTGCTCATGGATAAGGAGTTTGGGTGTTCATTGAGATGAGGCCTGGTCGATGAGGTCTTTCTAAAGGCTAATGGGCCAGAGGACGAGAGCACCCACTGACTCCTGTGTCTTCACAGCTTCTTAGGTTTGATATATGATGTCTAATTTCTCTTGCAGTACAGAATTGATCACTAAGCACCATTCTTTATTAGGGATTGTCACATCGGTCTTACTCATGGGATTAGAAGCCCCTTGGTCTTCATTCCAGGTATACTTAAAGCTTGTTATTACATTAATTTGTTTTTGAAACCAGGGGCACTCTTATTTCTCCAGAGTGTCACAGAAGATATTTCTCAATGCAATAATGTCAAGCTGCACGTAGTTCGATCTTCAGTGAGCAGCCAGTGTGGTCTAATCTAAATAAATCAAGATGTTTTCAACATTTTCTTCAATTTTCCATCTTTTTTATAACATGTCTGCCTATTAAACCTGTAATTTTCATTATTCTGTGATTGCATTTTTGTTGCACAACGTTTGATACATGTATCTTAGAATGCTTGGTTACCTGCCATGCAGAGGGACCAGCATAGTTTTTCTGTGCCCATTAACCACTGCATAATTAAACCTGGCTGTATTGAAACACCTGTGTCGTTAATAGTGTGTGATGTTAAACATGACCGTGTCACACTGTGCCAATGAAATAACAGCATATTTTCTCATTAGTCTCATTGTTGTTCTAGTGATGTTCCTCGTGTGCACTTAGTAATAATTTGACAACCGAGCATAAAGATATTCATTGGTAAAGGAGTGTGTTTTAGAAAAGTCAAAAAAGTGTCAGCACTGATTGGACATTGTCTGGGTGTACAGGGACAAGCATTTAATTAGTAACACCGAAATATACATTTTTTCATTAATTTCTAGTATAAATAACAAAGGAACATTACATCAAACATACAAATATTTACTAAGGGCCCTTTCACATCAGCGTTTTTTTTCAAATCGCGGCAGATGCGGTGAAAAAACCGCATCTGCCGCGATTACCGCATACCGGCTGCACTTGCGGCGCGGTTGTGGTTTTTTCCATACAAAGTATAGGCGGACTTGCGGCAGGTGCGGCAAGTGCGGTTTTGCACTTGCGGCAGGTGCGGCCGCGAAAAAAACCGCGGCTGACCGCGGTTTTTTTTCGCGGCCGCACCTGCCGCAAGTGCAAAACCGCACTTGCCGCACCTGCCGCAAGTCCGCCTATACTTTGCATGGAAAAAACCGCAACCGCGCCGCAAGTGCAGCCGGTATGCGGTAATCGCGGCAGATGCGGTTTTTTCACCGCATCTGCCGCGATTTCAAAAAAACGCTGATGTGAAAGGGCCCTAAGACAGACAAGTAAGGATTGCCGACTTAACTCCTATTTCAAGAAATGTACTACCGTAGTTACATTACATTTTGCCAGCTACTATTACATTGTAGTAAATATTATAAAATATCCATTCAGTGTTCTATGACAGCCCTGCGTATTAGAGAAATCAGAGCAGAAAACTTTGCCATCAGCTTCTTTCTCCAGAAATCTAATCCAATTTCATCTAATTTCAAGTCCTATTTTATTATTCATGTAAAACATTTGAAATATGCATGAAAGGGCCTTTTTCAAATTTTTTACCACAGTTCCACGTTATAGGAAATGTGTGAACACAAACAGATCAATGACATAAAACAATTCACAATAAATTGAAACAATTAACATTCTACTGTAGGGGTGCTAATACGCTGGTACTTTCTATATCAGATGTAGCAGGAGATTTATGTTAATAGAGTTTGGACGCGCTGGAACAGCAAACTATTTAGAAAGGAGTTTGAAGGTTACAAACCTCTTAATTAAAATTATATACACCATGATGCGTTTCCACAGCGTACAGCTGTCTTCATCAAGTGGAGCTATTCTCCATTCCGTTATAGATGGTTGAACCTGTTCCTTCCAATGGCGAGGGATCACAGATCTAGCCGCCGAAAGTCAAAATCGTAAGATATCCCTTTTGTGGGTTCTAACCCGACCTGTCTCATCTTTTTAAGTGGGAAAATTTGCACAATTGGTGGCTGACTAAATACTTTCAAGTTACAGAGGTTAAAAAAAGTATCTGAAAGTGTTCTCTAATTTTGATCAGTGTTCTTTTTCATTTATGTCATTTACATTTTTATTCTGTGCTTTAGAATATATGCAATATATGAAATAAGTTTAAAATACTGCTATTTTACTCATGTTAGGATATTTTCACACAGGATAAAACAATGATCTTTACATTAAGGAAATTGTGTATTGTTCTCTAATTTTGTTATATACCGTATATACTCGCGTATAAGCCGAGTTTTTCAGCCCAAAATTTGGGCTGAAAAGTCCCCCCTCAGCTTATACGCGAGTATATATATATATATATATATATATATATATATATATATATATATATATATATATATATACACAGCAGCAGCCCCGGAGGTATACAGGCCCCCCCATCAAGCTCCAGGGCCCCCCCCCTTGCGCGGCAGCCTGTAAAGTAAAATCATACTTACCAGTGTCCTGCGCGCTGTCCCGCCGCTTGCCGACACACGATCCCGGGCTTCATTCCGCGTCTTCTGTGGTAGCGGGCAATGACGTCATTGCCCGCGACCACAGGAAGCCGGAAGCCGGAAGACACGGATTGAAGCCCGGAATCGTGTGTCGGCAAGCGGCGGGACAGCGCGCAGGACACTGGTAAGTATGATTTTACTTTACAGGCTGCCGCGCAAGGGGGGGGGCCCTGGAGCTTGATGGGGGGCCTGTATACCTCCAGGGCTACTGCTGTATACAGCCCTGGGGCTGCTGCTGTATACAGCTTTGGGGCTGCTGCTGTATACAGCCCTGGGGCTGCTGCTGTATACACCCCTGGGGCTGCTGCTGCTGTATACACCACTGGGGCTGCTGTATACTACCTAAGGGCTGCTGTATATACCTCTGGGGCTGCTGTATACACCACTAGGGCTGCTGTATATACCTCTGGGGCTGTATATACCTCTGGGGCTGCTGTATACTACCTCTGGGGCTGCTGTATACTACCACTGGGGCTGCTGTATACTACCACTGGGGCTGCTGTATACTACCACTGGGGCTGCTGTATACTACCACTGGGGCTGCTGTATACTACCACTGGGGCTGCTGTATACCTCCGGGGCTGCTGTATACTACCACTGGGGCTGCTGTATACACCTCTGGGGCTGCTGTATACTAACCACTGGGGCTGCTGCTGTATATACCACTGGGGCTGCTGCTGTATACTACCACTGGGGCTGCTGTATATACCTCTGGGGCTGCTGTATACCACACTGCTGGGGGCTGTATACCTGTGCTGGGGTCCACCCTCGGCTTATACACGAGTCAATAGGTTTTCCCAGGTTTTGGGGGCAAAAGTAGGGGGTTGGCTTATACACGGGTCAGCTTATACACGAGTATATACGGTATATAAAATTAAAGTCTATAACAAATCAATCTTTCCATTTAAATTGGTTTGCAACAGATTTTGCTTCTGTCTTTTAGCAAAGAAAAAAGCAGATCTGTGTAAAACAGACACAAATGCTGGTGTGAACCCAGCCTAAGCTTTGTTCTTAAGACTGGGATGGTCTTCAGTTGTTGTGTCCTGACACTACTATCAGGACAGATGAGCATAAAAATACTATGAAAGTGATTATTCAGCATCACATGCCTTTCCGGACCATTGACTCACAATACCTATGGTCACTGGAAATCTCGTCTCCGCTTTCCTACTTTTTGGTTTATTACTGACATCTGGTCTAAAGACAAGAAAGCCACACAATTATTTTTTAATGACAGAGAAGGCTGAATGTCGGTCAAGTATGCACATTCTTTCTAAGCTATTTAAAGCAGTGAGGAAATTTAAGCAGTACCACTCCACACGAGCCTGTATTTTTGCATTTCATGTGAATAAATTACACTTGCACACCACATCCTGTATGTTTCCTCCAAGTAGCAGCTAGTCTCCTGGATCACCTGACTGAACTATTTATCGGACCTACAAGGAATGATAACACACAGCTGTACTAAACCGCTCACAACTAATGTCAAAGTATCTTTGTGGAAGAGTGGTAGACACACCTATTTAAATGTTCTTTTAAATACCCATTTTTAAAATGTAACCATTCCAGTGATCAGTTAATCTCCGTAAATCAAGTCGGCAGCTGATAATATGAGGAGCTGTGGGTGGCCACGTATCTGCAGTGTAGACAAAATATATTATTACTAGACAGTCCATTACATTGGAGAGGGACCAGTCCCGAGCATAAATCCATCTATGATGGTTGCAAATCCCATTAGGTCATATGGAAAAGTGTTGTCCTCTTGACAAGAGCGAATGTGAACTTATTTGTCAATTTAGTCAAACATTTCTTGACAGATTACCAGAGGAAATGCTCAACATATCCAAAATTGTTATACAGGGTGGGCCATTTATATGGATGCACCTAAATAAAATGGGAATAGTTGGTGATATCAACTTCTTCTTTGTGTCACATTAGTATATGGGAGGGGAAAAACTTTTCCAGATGAGTGGTGACCATGGCGGCCATTCTGAAGTTGGCCATTTTGGATCCAACTTTATTTTTTTCAATGGAAAAGGGTCATGTGACATATTACATTTATTGAGAATTTCATAAGAAAAACAATGGTGTGCTTGGTTTTAATGTAACTTTATTCTTTCATGAGTTATTTATAAATTTAGGACCATTTACAAAATGTGTCCAAAGTGCTGCCCATTGTGTTGGATTGTCAATGCAACCCTCTTCTCCCACTCTTGACACACTGATAGCAACACCACAGAAGAAATGCTAGCACAGGCTTCCAGTATCTGTTGTTTCAGATGCTGCACATCTCGTATCTTCACATCATAGACAATTGCGTATAGATGAGGGATGAGGCAAACTTTGTTGTGAATGATGAAGTTAACAAACAAAAGCACCGCTATTGGTCTGACACTAACCCACAGTTGATAGGTCCCTCCAAGACTGTTGGAACACAAACATTGATGGTATGGTGTGGTATATGGGGTACAAAGATAGTTGGGCCATTCTTCATCAATAGAAACCTCAATTCCACTGGAAATCTGAAATTGCTACATGATTCAGTGCGGTCCCAAATGGTCGGTTTACATTAACTGACTGGCGTCATTAAACAGTTGCTAAACTGTAAACCTTTACCAATCGATGGTCATTAAAAAGCTTGTTTACATAGACCAATAGCAAACTATGTGATCTGAGCGATCTGTAATAGATCTCTCAATGTTCTAGGCTGTCATTGTACACAGGGCAATGCACTGCCAAGATAAATGATTTTCTGTGCTCCACAAAAGATCATTTCATCACATGAAGATTTGTTATGCGTGTTCATCAGGTGATTAGCAGAATGTTCATACTTAAAGATTACTGTGAACAAGCGTTATTAATAATGATCATTCATATTAATGTTTCAGTGCAAACACAATTGAACTGTAGGAGTTTACAATCTAAATATCACAGGGCACCTGTACTTAATTGTATAATACGTTCCCCTTGATTAACGACATATCAGTGTTGAAAGGAATTTTGCAAGGAATTCTAGAATGGGCTCAAGTAGAAGGAGGAGTTCTTCCTATTAAACAGTCATTTGAGAAGAATGCAGAAATGAAATTAGAGATTAATACAATACTCAGTATAAGTGAGTACACCCTCTGTGAAAATTAAGATTTGAATCAATATTTCACTGAATACAAGAAAAATTTCCAAAATTCTAACAATACTGAGTTTCATACATTTTTTTTTAAACATATATTTATTAGAAATTTTAAAAAGAACAAGTTAATTTTACAAACTTGGCATGCAATCAACACATAGTTACCAGGATAAGACAGTATTAAAAGCAAATTAGCCAAAGATATAAATATGCACTGAACAGAAGTATAGTCCCCATTCCTCCCTCCCTTTACCCGCACCCCCCAACTGACCGAAATTCTGCAATTTTCTTCCTCCTTCGTTGACTGTTACAATTAGGTTTTGGAAAACAGTCCTCAAAAACAACAGTCATTACTTATCTATCATGTGTCGCATCTAGATCTAATTTTCCCAGTGTCCCCTGCATACTCTCCAAAAGATACCACGCCGCGTTTCTGAAAGGTGTAACCAGCCATACAATCTTGGCTCTGGGCAGATAGGAGTTCATGAACAGGTGCCATTTCGGAAAAATTTTGCAGATTTTTTATCTCTCAATCTGTTTCGAGCACAGGGCTCCAGTCGTGGTTGGGTTCTATTTAACCAATGTCGTAGCAGCAGTCTCTTGTAGGCTAATGTAATCATGTGAAGTAATTTCTTTTGGTCCTTTTGTATGTAAACGTCAGGCATATAGTGGAAAATCCAGATTTTGTAGTCCATATCGGGACCTATCCCACAGGACAGTTTAGACATATCCTGTGCCCCCTCCCACCCCACTCTCACTTTGTTACCTTCCCACACACCATGAAACATGTCAGCATTGGCCAATCCACATTTCGGGCATGCAAATAGTATTTCACTCCTGAGGGTATGTGCACATCAGTCGTTTTGTGGGCTGCTTTTTACCGGTTTCCGTCGGCGTTTTCCGCTCAGTTTTATGTTAATTTATGTTAATCCTAGCCACCGGCTGGATTAACATGATACTCAATGGAGTTTAGAAAACGCTGTCTTCATTAGAACGTTTTTTTTCTGGTCGTTTTCAGTTTATTCACCGGTTTTCCACCGGTTTTCAAAGATAGAGCAAGGGACTTCTTTTGAGCGTTTTTCCAGCGGTTCTAGCTTACAAGTGCCCAAAAAACCGGCCTAAAAATGCTAAGAAAAACCGCCAGAAAACCGCCAACAAAACGCTGTATAAACGCTATAAAACCGGGCGGAAAACGTTGAAAAAACGCTTGAAAAACGAGGAACAATGCTGAGCACAGAAAACTCAGTTTCTGCTAAGCAACACCGGTTTTAGGACGGTCTGCAAAGATGCAGAAACGTCAGATGTGCACATACCCTTACTGGGGTAGAGGGAATGTTGAAATCCAGTATAGCCCTGGTTATCAATCTGTATTGAAAATCTCTCCATTTCTCGCATGTTATATTTTTTCCTCGTCTCAATCCACCCCTCTAAGACTATTTGGCCTATGTCTTCCTCCCCCAACCTGTTCGCCCATGCGCCGAAGATCTCAGTACGACCTGGTGGAGAAGATGAATTCTTAAGGTGTTATATATTGTGGAGATTGAGGTCTCACCCATGTCCCCGCTGAGTAAGCTATCCCATTTTGTGTCTAGGCACTCCTTGCGGACATCCATCAGTGACCCCAGCAGGTGATGTCTTAGTTGGTCATACTGAATTTTATGGAACGCCCCTAGTTGCCATTTCATACATTTTTTTAACCCAGACCATGAAACTAAGGTTACTTTAATTATAAAATATTTGTTTTTACTGAGATTAGATAAGAAAAATGTAATATACCACACATAAGCAACTACTACATATAGTATTTCAACCTCATTATTTTTAAGGACAACACCAAGTGTTCTATGCATGGAATAAAATGTTGATGACATATTGCAACATCTATCTATTTACATTTTTCAAGAATGACTTCTTATATAGTAGCATGCAAAAGTTTGTGTACGCCTGGTCAAAATTACTGTTATTGTGAACATGCCATGGACCCCGCTGGCTCTATTGCTAGCCAACTCACTGGTTTGCTACAGTAGGTGATCCATATACAAAAGTAACAAGACCATATTCAGACATATTTGCAATCTGTAGATGTACGACTTCATGCCTTAAAGGGATCCTGTCACCCCAAAACGCATGTAAACCTATTAAAACCTGTCCCTAGAGCATATTAACACTATCCCTACACTCTTTTTACCTCCTAAAAGCATTAAGTGACATTGAATAAAAACGTTTTATAAGTACCTGATTAGTGCTGATAATGAGTGACTATCTATTCATAGTCACTCATCAAGACTGCCCCTCTGCTTCATATCACGCCTATTCAGGCGTGATCGTCAGCCTAGATTCAAATTCGTGCCTCCCCGCTGTGCCCTGTGTCGTAGGAGGCTGCAGTGTGGCTGGTGACGCGATCCGCGTCATTCCCGGCGCCTGGTGACGTATTTAGACCGGCGCCCCCTGTTAGCTTCAAAATGCGCACTGCGCATGCGCATTGGGCATGCGCAGTGCGCATTTTGAAGCTAACAGCGCGGCGCCGGTCTAAATACGTCACCAGGCGCCGGGAATGACGCGGATCGCGTCACCAGCCACACTGCAGCCTCCTACGACACAGGGCACAGCGGGAGGCACGAATTTGAATCTAGGCTGACGATCACGCCTGAATAGGCGTGATATGAAGCAGAGGGGCAGTCTTGATGAGTGACTATGAATAGATAGTCACTCATTATCAGCACTAATCGGGTACTTATAAAACGTTTTTATTCAATGTCACTTAATGCTTTTAGGAGGTAAAAAGAGTGTAGGGATAGTGTTAATATGCTCTAGGGACAGGTTTTAATAGGTTTACATGCGTTTTGGGGGTGACAGGATCCCTTTAACCCCCTACAGCTCCACCTGAAATGCTGTCTGCTCTGGAAGATAATCCAGCTTATGGTTTCAGTCACTACTTAACTGCCCCTCCACATTTTGACAGCGACGCGAAGCAGTGTCAAGGTCTCATCAACCAGCGCACCCTGCACTTTGGCTCGATCTGAAGAAAACTGTTGGGCCAAAACTTATAAGGTGCATTTCTGATGTTAAACCTCGCTGAAGAGACCATCGCTTGGCTAAATCCCCAGTGGGAGAGAAGAGACCCAGCCACCTCTGATGTCCTGAACTTCCTGGGGGTCTTCTAGAAAGTTTTCATTGAGATGGGCCATGTCACCTCTGCAGCGACATCAAGGTGGTCAAATTATCAGACAGTATGTGGTGCAGTTCCAGACCCTCTCCTCTGAACTTAGCTGGAATAATCAAGTACTTATGGATGCCTTTTCGGAAGGTTTATCTGAGAAAATTAAGAATGAGCTGGCAGACCATGATATTCACGCTATTTTGGATGAACCGAGTTCCTTGGCTATCCGGGTCAACCTCAGTTTCAAAAAGCGAACCATAGAGGTGACACATGATAAGAGACCTAAACATATGGCTCCATCCCTCCAGAAGCCACTGATCTCTCAATTTCCAGTTGCCGATCCTGCTCCTGAAACTATGTTAGTGGCCCATCTTAAGATGTCTGAGCAACGTCAGGAACTTCATCGAGTCAAAACCCTAGGTCTCTACTGCGGAGGTGCAGAACACTTCATCCATGCATGCCCTGTGAGGCTAAGAATTCCTTGCCTGGGGCTTGTAGGAGGCGCTACCCTAGGTGAAAACAAATCCTCTACTTCATTGACTCTGCCCATATCCATATAGTTTGAAAGTACTCAGTTTTCTAAGACAGCCCCCTTAAATTCTGGATCTGTTGAGAACTTCATTCAACAGGCTGTGGTAGATTGATACCAGATTCCCAGCCGTCATCTCCAGAGGTCCTGGAATGTGTCATCTGTCGATGGAGAACTCTGGTCTAAACCCATACGCTTTGAGTCTGAACCAATGGAGCTACGAGTGAGAGCTTCTTATTCTGAGAAGAGTGCATTCTTGGTGCTTCCAAACTTGTCTTGTCCACTTCTTCTGGGTGTGCCATGATTCTGTATCCATGAGCCTGCTCTCGACTGGAGATCTGGAGAGATGCTCCATTGGGTTTAGAATTATCATGGAACGTGTGTGGTCCCTGAATCCCTGAAGATAACTACTCTGGAAGTTGGCTTAATCTGCCTATCAAAGATCAAGAAGAAGCCTTCCAAGCAACAGCCATGCTCCACTGGGTTCAGAATTACCATGAAAGATGTCTGGTCCTTGTACCCCTGAACATAGAAGATTCAAGAAGAAGCCTCCCAAGCAATAGCTATTCGGTCTACCCTTTGCACCAGCCTATCCTACATCGAAGGACATCCTTCCGGAGAAAAGACTTCTATCAAGCTTGGTGAAAAGAGGAAGTCCCCCTTCAGCAGGGATGCCAGCTTACTCATCACCACAGCAAAACCCGCTGTATGGCCACTTGCTTCTCTGCTACCTCTTTCTCTTGGAACATGTGCGTATTGCACAGAAGTGCGCTTAGAGTGCATGCCTGCATTCCTGCCCTGGTCCTAAAGGGCCAATGCATGGTAACTCAGAAGTACCCCATAGCCTATGGCTGCTACAGTACCCTCTTGTACAATGGGTCCACTTCCCCATGCTTGCCCATGTGAGCATTACAAAATTACAAAAAAATGGGCTGATGTAAAAAGCTTGGGCACCCTTGGAGATTTGTGTGCTCAGATAACTTTGACCAAGGTTTCAGACCTTAATTAGCCTATTAGGGTTATAGCTTGTTCACTATCATCATTTGAAAAGGCCAGGTGATGAAAATTTTACAGCTTTTTAAAAACCCAGCCTCCTCGAACCTTGTGCCAAAAAACAGCAGTTATGGGTTCTTCTATGCCAGCTGGCTATAATTCTGAAAGCAGGAGAAGGCTATAAGAAGATAGCAAGTGTTTTCAAGTTGCCCTTTCCTCAGTTTGAAATGTAAATGAAATGTAATTGGGGTTATTCAGCTATTTTTTTTTAAACTATTATGCTACACAGGTTCAAGTAGGTAACTACCTACCTGATCTGCTGTGATACCATCTCTCCTGGCTCAGAATGGTCATGTGACCGCTTCTGCCATGATTTTTATTCTTCTTGTAATGCCCAGCCTCCTCCCTTGTTGATGGTCACAACAGTCGACATCATTGTAATTGACAGCTGTCTCACGGCTGCTAACAACGCAGACGCACTGAGTTAGTGCAAGGTACAGGGTGTTGCAGCTTCTTCTCAGATGAAGACTGCACATGGTGACAGCAGCACACAGTGATAACCAGCTGCAGGTCATCATGTACAGTGTCCTTTTCACTGAACAGAGGAACGGCTGCCTGACGAGAGGAGCACAGGGAGACAACAGGACAGTCACAAGCTGCTCCTATGACTCTGTGCTGGAGTGGAGTGTAGTGGTGGGGACACATCTTCTGACTTGCTGTAGACAGATTCAGCCTGTGACAGTCCAGAGTGATGAAGGCTGTAAATGCAGGATCTGCAGGACTTCAGCGTACGAGTAACACTGCTCTGCTTCACAGTGTGTGTAAGATCACTCACTACTCAAGAGGGGGAGGGGTATGAGGAGAGCCGGAGTGGGGACTACATAACTCAGAAGGGGCACAGGTGGGGTAGGGTGTGAGGAGAGCTGGAGGGGACTACAGTACTAAGCAGGGTCACAGGTGGTGGAGGAGTGTGAGGAGAACTTGAGAGGAGACCATACTACACAGCACACAGCAGGGGGAGGGGTGTGAGGAGAGCTTAAGAGGGGACTACACTACCCAGCAGGGGGGAGGGGTATGAGGAGAGCTGTAGAAGGGACTACAGTGCTCAGCAGGGGCACAGGTGGGGAGGGGTGTGAGGAGAGGTGAAGAGGGACTACAGTACTCCGCAGGGGCACAGCTGGGGGGCGGTGTGTGAGGAGAGCTGGAGAGGGACTTCACTACTCCAGCTCACAGAGAAATACACTGCTCAAAAAAATAAAGTGAACACTTAAACAACAGAAAATAACTCCAAGTAAATCAAACTTTTGTGAAATCAAACTGTCCACTTAGGAAGCAACACTGATTGATAATCAATTTCACATGCTGTTTGTTGTGCATATGGAATGGACAACAGATGGAAATTATTGGCAATTATCAAGACACACTCAATAAAGTAGTAGTTCTGCAGGTGGGGACCACAGACCATATCTCAGTACCAATGCTTTCTGGATGATGTATTGGTCACTTTTGAGTGTTGGTTGTGCTTTCACACTCGTGGTAGCATGAGATGGAATCTACAACCCACACAAGTGGCTCAGGTGGTGCAGCTCACCCACAATGGCACATCAATCCGAGCTGTGGCAAGAAGGTTTGCTGTGTCTGTCGGCGTAGTGTCCAGAGGCTGCAGGCACCACCAGGAGACGTGGAGGGGGCCGTAGGAGGGCAACAACCCAGCAGCAGGACTCTACCTCCACCTTTGTGCAAGGAGGAACAGGAGGAGCACTGCAAGATCCCTGCAAAATGATATCCAGCAGGCCACAAATGTGCACGTGTCTGCACAAACTGGTTAGAAATCGACTCCATAAGGATGGTATGAGGGCTCGACATCCACAGATGGGGTTGTGCTCACTAGTCCAACACTGTGCAGGACGCTTTGCATTTGCCACAGAAGACCAGGATTGGAAAATTCGCCACTGGCACTTTGTGCTCTTCACAGATGAAAGCAGGTTCACATTGAGCACCTGTGACAGACATGACAGAGTCTGGAGATGCTGTGGATAGCGATCTGCTGCCTGCAACATACTTCAGCATGACCGGTTTGGCAGTGGGTCAGTAATGGTGTGGGGTAGCATTTCATTGGAGGGCCGCACAACCATCCATGTGCTCGCCAGAGGTAGCCTGACTGCCATTAGGTACCGAGATGAGATCCTCAGACCCCTTTTGTGAGACCATATATTGGTGCGGTTGGCCCTGGCTTCTTCCTAATGTAGGACAATGCCAGACCTCATGTGGCTGGAGTGTGTCAGCAGTTCCTTCAAGATGAAGGCATTGAAGCTATGGACTGGCCCGCCCATTCCCTAGATCTGAATCCGATAGAGCACATCTGGGACTCATGTCTTGTTCCATCCACCAACGTCACGTTGCACCACAGACTGTCCAGGAGTTGGCGGATGCTTAAGTCCAGGTCTGGGAGGAGATCCCTCAGAAGCCCATCCGCAACCTCATCAGGAGCATGCCCAGGTGTTGTAGGGAGGTCATACAGACACGTGGAGGCCACACACAATACTGAGCCTCATTTTACTTGTTTTAAGGACATTACATTCCACTTTAATTTTGTGTGTGACTCCAAATCCAAGCCCCCATTGGTTAATAAATTTTATTTTCATTGATTATTTTTGAGTGATTTTGTTGTCAGCAATTCAACTATTACAGAACAAAGTAGTCAATGAGAATATTTCATTCATTCAGATCTAGGATGCGTTATTTGAGTGTTCCCTGTATTTTTTTGAGCAGTGTATATCTGCAGTTCTTATTAAGAGTACTGCATATGCTTATCTATGAGATAGGTATGGGGGGCATTATATTTCAATGACTACATATAAATGTGTTTTTGGAGTTTGGGGGCTTCATGTTACTACAATGTGTGTATGAATCACAACATACATTGTAGCAAAAAAGCACTATAATCATATACATCCATTGTTGTAAAATGACACCCATTTTAATTAAAGGGGCTGTACACTACTAGGAAAACCCTTTCTGATTCCACTTGTTTCCCCCAGGTAAAATAAGACCCTTTACTCCCCTACCAGTGCTGACACTATTCCAGTGCTCTCAGTAATCATAGTTAGGGGCTCACATGACGTTGTGACATTACACAAGCTCTGCGTCCAGTCACCGCCGGCTTCTCTCTCCATGAGTTTAGACATAGGAACAATGAACACGTTGTGATCACTGCGATTGTGGCTCACTTCCCGTTGATTGCTTCTATGTACAATGTCATGGAGAGAGAAGCCGGCGATGATTGGACGAATAGCTTGCATGATGTCACAATGTCACGTGAGCCCCGAACTGTGATTACTGAGAACACTGGAACAGTGTCAGCACGGAGGGGAGTACAGGGTTTATTATTTTACCTGAAGGAAACAAATAGAATCAGAAAAATTTGTCCTAAGAGTGGACAACACCTTTAAATTATTAAATTAACCCATTTTAATGTAATCATAACATTTTCCCCACCCTTGGAGCATAATAATACACAATAGCACTCCCACCACTCGGCCAATGTTAGACAATGCTGCTGTTGACATCTGCTTTTTTATTTCCTCAGCCCTAATTGGACTTTAGGAAAAAATGTCAGCATGCTGCGTTTGTCAGCAAGTCTCAGATCACTCACAACCACTACAAGTGTATAGGCGCACGTGAAACACCAGAAAACACTCACATCTGAGTGCAGCGCGATATACACTGAAACTGGAAATGGATTATTCTCTTCCCTCTTGTCTGCACAGGATGGGATCACAGTAGATGACACTTGGATTACACTTGCAGCAGAGTCTGAGCCGAGCGTCATTAGCATTTGATGCTATAAGCTTATATAACTCCAGCCCTATAAGAAACAAAGAGGTGAAATATGTAAATGAAGAGTTGGGTTGATTAGAAACATGTGGCAAGTGTGACACAAAGATAGGACTGGTGCTGAAATGCACAGGGATAGGAGCAGTGAAAGAAAATATTGTGTAGGTGAGGGATAATTTGGTGATGTAGCAGACATACAAAAAGATGGCGGCGAAGGAGCAGATCAGTAAGGCTGATGTCAGACTACAGTATGACATGATGCGAGAGCATTGGATGCGATGTGCTAATGACCCTCTGCTCAGACAATCCTGTGATCAGATCACAGGTGCGGAGGAGAGAGATTAATTTCACAATCTCCTTTATTGCTGGCCTCAGCATATATTGCATTGCATTCGGATGTCATCAGTGCAGTGTGATGTTCCACTTACACCCATAGACTAGTATGGGTGTGAGTGATCGGAGACTTGCTGAGAATCGCAGCATACTGTGATTTATTCCACATTTGATTAGGGTTGAGGGAAAACTCACAGATCTTATCTGCAGCAATGTCTAACATGGCGCCATGTGCAATGTGAGATTTTCTCACATTGCACTCATGCAAGTCATATGCCAGTGTAACTCCAGCCTTATTCTGATGCACTAAAATAAAGAAATATGTAACAACTTTACAGCATTATGCATGTAATGGACACAATGCAGATGATTTGAAGTTTTGCGGAGGATGAAGACGATAAAAAGTCCCAGGGCGGCCTCTCTGACTGCACTAGCTGGCTTCACATTAGCATTCGCCGCCGCTGCCTATTGCAGCGGTCGAACGCGAGCCGACTGCAAGCTCCGCCCATCCCCATGTTTAACATGGGGATCGCACGGTGTATGCAGTTGGGTGCAGATGCCCGTGAGTTCCCACTGACTTCCATGTGTGATTTGTACGCAAGCAGAGGCTTGCGTACAAATCATACATTCGCGTCCGCACCGAATCTGTGCGCCCGGGAATGTTTGTTTTCTACGCAAGCCTCTGCATGCATACAAATCACACATGGAGGGCAATGGGAACGCACGGCCTTCTGCACCCGACTGCATACACCGTGCGTCTCCATGTTAAACATGGAGATGGACGGTGCTTGCGGTCGGCTCGCGTGCGCCCGCTGCAATAACGCAGCGGCGGCGAACGCTAATGTGAAACTGGCCTAAGACAGTGATTACATAGAGCAGAGCAAAAGCAGAGTCCTGAGGGTGGAGTGGGTGGGCAGACAGAAGTATGGAAGGGAAGAGATGAGCATAGAGGGGACAGAGAGGAGCATAGATGAGGCAGAGGGCAGAGAAGAGCATAGAGGCGACGTGGTTTACCACTGAGTGTGTGGGGGAAAGAAAAACCTAGGAAGTTGTTTAATCATGAATAACAGCAAATTAACAGCCAGCATAGAGGCACTGACCAAGCAAAACGGGAGTAGACTAATCACATTTTGGTGTTGTGTTGCTGCCAATGGCACAGGGAACATTTCATGGGTAAAAGAAAGAATGGATTCAATGAAATTTTAAAAAATTCTTGATGCAAATGAGGTGCCCCTGAGGGTCCATTCGCCACAGAGGTACTGCACCTCAACCAGAGGTGTGGTACCCCACTCTCGGGTAAGGAGGGGACACTACCTGGCACCCACACACCCGCATCCAACACTACACACTCCAGGCAAGGGGTTCTGGCGGACCCTGTTCAGGGAGGGCCCCATCCCAGGCTGGAGGGGAACTGGGTAGGGTATGTGGGTGGAGGAAGTAGGAAAGGAGAGCAACAGGAAGTGGGAAGAAGGAAAGAGGACGTACAGGACGTGACTGACGTAGGAGGGCGTAAAGGGAGAACGTCAAGGCAGTTGGAGAGACAACATTGACACAAGCAGATGTGTGAGAGAGACATCCTGGGGACTGGAGGCAGTTGAAGCTCAACCCAAATACATGGAGAGGCAAGAACGAACAGAGGAGCCAGTGAGGGGCTCTAGAGAAACAGAAGGGATCCCACGGGCACGGGAAGTGAGCAGTCCACCTGTGGCACCCACATCTGAGCTGACGAAGACCAGGGTCAGTTAGAGGAACTGGGCTGCAGAGAGGGGACTGACCCCAGACTAGAGGGGAAACAGCAAGACTCAGCTAGCGAACCGGAAACTGGCATCTTCAAGGGCAACAGTCAACAACCACACTTATTCGTTAAAAAGGTGGCCACGTAGGGTCAAGGGGACCAGGACAGGGTTGCCCAACAGGACCCGAGGCTACCAGCTCGAGACACTGAGAGTGAGGTGCAGGGCAGGAGGGCGAAAGCCAGCGCAAGGAGACTACCCGGCAAGGGACACCAGAAGAGGGTCCCAATAGATTGTTCCCAAATTATCCGAGAGTTGGCTGAAGCCCTGGCCTGGAGAACACAGCATACCGTTGACGGTTGGAAGCACCTTGAGACTTGTACCAACAGTGAGTAAAAATCCCAAAGACTGCACCCTGCTGTGTTCTTCAAATTATTTACTGTGCCGTAGCCCCTACACAAACTTTATCAACTCCCCTGAGGCCTTGCTCTACCCGTGGAGAGCAGGACCACCATAGCTCCATCACCATCTGCCCCAGAGGATCTGCACTGCAGCAACGGCCAACCATCCCCAATTTCCGAACACCACGGGTAGCGTCACAAAGTCATTCCCGTATAAACTTTCCCCCATTTAATGACACCGCCAGGGCCACAGAACCAAGTCACGACCCCGTGACCTTTCCAGAGAACTGCTTGATCTGATTCCGAGTATCCCACGGTCCTGGTGGGCATGTCACAAACATATCATAATCTGTACGAAAAATAAAATTAAAGAGTATGGCTTCTACAAATGAATAAGGGTCCAGTACTTCAAAAGGCTCAAGCTGAAGGTTTTATAATGGCTCTCAGGGTCTCCTGATCTGAACATCATTAAATATCTGTGGCTAGACCTTAAAAGAGTACTGCATGCAAAATGACCGAGTGAATCTCACAGGTCTGACAGACTTTTCCAAGGAAGAATGGATAAAAATCCCTCAAAGAGGAATTGAAAGACCTTTGGCTAGCTACAAAATACATTTAAAAGCTACGATATTTGCAAAAGGGGGAATTCCTAAGTACTAACCATGCGGGGTGCCAAAACATTTGCATCGGTTCATGTTCGTTTTTGTTATTTTTACATATAAAAGATGAAAAAAATATTTTCTTGCCTAAAATACAAAGGAAATGTGTCATCTTTAACTTTATCAGGAAAGCAAAAGGGTGGACTGTGTATACGGACCTGCGCTGCACGGACCAAAGGATCAGATGGTGTCCATCATTATAATTTTTATTTCTGACGTGTTTCGGAGTTAGTCCCAACTCCTTCCTCAGGGAATAGTAGTGTTAACACTAGGTAACACTACTAATCCCGGAGGAAGGAGTTGAGAGTAACTCCGAAACGCGTCGGAAATAAAAATTATAATGATGAACACCATCTGATCCTTTGGTCCTTGCAGCACAGGTTCGTATACACCGTCCACCCTTTTATAATAATATAATAATAAAGCTTTATTTATATAGCGCCAACATATTCCGCAGCGCTTTACAATGTAGGGTTAGAGTACAGAAAATATAATACAGTAAGTAATTACAGTAGAGAACAAATACAGTACAATAATTGGATACAAAACAATAGGCATAGATTCAAAGTAAAAAAGAAAATACAATAAATAAAGCAAGAAATGAAGGTGACCCTACTCAAAAGAGCTTACAATCTACGACGGGATAGGAGTTGCACAAGGTACAGGGGCTTATTGCACTGATGGTCCAGGCATCTTGAGGAAATGGGGCATAGAACTAAGCTTACATGGATGGTCATTATACAATCTGTGTAGACCTTTTTTGGTTTGGTGTAGTTTATAGAAGAGTAATGTCCAAAGGGATAGCCCATTCACTGTCTAAAGTACAAAGGACTTCTATTAGGGAGTATGATAGGCCGCCTTAAAAAGATGCGTTTTTAGGGATCGTCTGAAGCCATGCAAGTTGTGGATAGTCCTGATTTCTTAGGGTAAAGCATTCCAGAGTTTTGGTGCAGCTCTGGAGAAGCCTTGGAGTCGGGAGTGGGAGGATCGGATTAGTACAGATGTCAGTCGAAGGTCATTTGAGGAACGTAGAGAACAGGTGGGGTGATAGACAGAGATGAGGGAGGAGAGGTAGGGGGGTGCTGCACTGTGAAGAGCTTTGTGGGTGAGAAGAAGCAATTTGAATTTGATCCTGTAGTATACGGGCAGCCATGCAATGACTGGCACAGAGCAGAGGCATCTGAGTAACGATTGGCAAGATGGGTGATCCTGGCTGCTGCATTAAGGATGGACTGGAGAGGAGAAAGTCTGGTGAGGGGGAGGCCGCTTAATAGAGAATTGCAATAGTCAAGGCGGGAATGGATTAGGGCCACGGTGAGGGTTTTTGTTGTTTCCAGGGCGAGAAAGGGGCGGACTCTAGAGATATTCTTCAGGTGTAAGCGACAGGAGCGGACGAGACATTGTGTGTGGGAGGAGAAGGAGAGATCGGTGTCAAACATAACACCCAGACAGCGAGCCTGCTGCCTAGGCGTTATCGTGGTGCCACAAACTGAGAGAGATGTCCGATTTAGGGAGGTTAGTGGATGGGGGGAGCAGAAGAAGTTCAGTTTTGGAAAGGTTTAGTTTCAAATAGAAAGTGGCCATGATATTGGAAACTGCAGCTAGACAGTCATTGGTATTCTTTAATACCGCAGGGGTAAGGTCAGGGGCTGAAGTGTATAGTTGTGTGTCATCAGCATAAAGATGGTACTGAAAGCCAAATCTGCTGATGGTCTGTCCAATCGGGGCTGTGTAGAGAGAGAAGAGGAGAGGGCCAAGGACTGAACCCTGAGGGACCCCAATAGTGAGGGGAAGAGGGGAAGAAGTGGAGCCAGCAAAAGATACATTGAAAGAGCGGTCAGAAAGATAGGAGGAGAGCCAGGAGAGAGCCGTGTCCTTTATGCCAATGGAGTGCAGCATAGAGAGTAGGAGCTGATGGTCGACAGTGTCAAAAGCTGCAGAGAGATCAAGGAGAATAAGCAGAGAGTGGTCACCATTACGTTTTGCTGTCAGAAGGTCATTGGTCACTTTGATGAGGTCGGTTTCTGTAGAGTGAAGGGGGCGGGAACCAGACTGTAATGGGTCTAGAAGAGAGTGAGTGGAGAGGTAACGGGTGAGGCGGGAATAGACCAGGCGCTCCAGGAGTTTAGAGATGAAGGGGAGATTGGAGACTGGTCTGTAGTTATTTGTGCATGATGGGTCGAGAGTGGTTTTCTTTAATAATGGAGTAATGATTGAGTGTTTGAAGGAGGAGGGGAAGATGCCAGAAGAGAGGGAGAGATTGAAGATTGTGGTTAAGTGAGTGGTGACGACTGGAGAGAGGGACTGGAGCAGGTGTGAGGGAATGGGGTCAGTAGTGCATGTGGTGGGACGAGAGGAAGAAAGGAGCCTGGAGACTTCTTCTTCTGTGACTGGGTCAAATGTGGAGAGTGAGCGGGAGGAGATGTGGGGAAGAATGGGGGTGGCAGTGCTTGGAGGCTGAGAGCTGATTTTCTGGCGGATGTTGTCTATTTTCTCCATGAAGTAGGAAGCTAGGTCATCAGCACAGAGGTCAGTGATGGGGGCCTGCACTTTAGGACTGAGGAGAGAGTGAAAGGTGTCAAAGAGTTTTTTTGGATTGTTGGATATTGAGGAGACCAGGGTGGTGAAGTAGGTCTGTTTGGCAAGGTGAAGGGCAGAGTTGTAGATTTTGAGCATGAATTTATGGTGGATAAAGTCTCCTGGTGAGCGAGGTTTCCTCCATAAACGTTCAGCACTCCTCGAGCATAGCATCGCTGGAGGAATCGAGTTTGTGGTGTGAGCCAGGGCTGTTTTGTTCTCTGTTTGGAGGTTCTGAAAGTGAGGGGCGCTACTTGGTCCAGGGAGCTTCTGAGAGAGTCATTGTAGTGATTTACTGCCTGATCTGGACAGGAGATTGAAGAGATTGGGGACAGAGATGAGATGAGGGAGTCTGTGAGTGCTTGAGGGTTAATGGCCTGTAGATTTCTGGATGTGTGATAGGTAGGATTGGGCTGTGTTGGCCGAGGGTTACTGAGTGAGAAGGAGAGAATGTTGTGGTCAGAGAGTAGAGGTGAGTTATCCAAGAGGGAGGATGAGCAGAGCCGGGTAAAGACCAGGTCAAGGGTGTTACCGTTTTCGTGCGTCTCAGAGGTTGAGAGCTGTGATAGGCCAAGAGAGGTAGTTAGAGATAGGAGCTGGGATGCAGATGGGGAGATGGGGCTGTTTATAGGAATGTTAAAGTCTCCCAGAATAAGGGTCGGTAAATCTGAGGACATGAAATGCGGGAGCCAAGCGGAGAAATGGTCGAGGAACTGGGTGGGTGACCCTGGGGGGCGGTATACCACTGCTACTTTGAGGTGGAGGGGATGGAATAGCCTAATGGTATGGACCTCGAAAGAAGGGAATGCTTTCCTGACTACGTTGATCGTTGTGGTGTGAATCCTTGCAGCAGCTACTACCTTTTGCTTTGACGCTACACAACCCCCACAGGTGAGTGACTAATTAAATTTAGTCCACCTTTTATTAATGATAAGACCCTATTGCACTTTTTCTCCCTTTTTCCAGTTTTTATCTTTAACTTTATGCCTTTTTAGAGATCACTTCATCTTCAACTTGCTTAACTATTTACAATAACAGTAATTTTGACTAAGGTTGCCCAAACTTTTGCATTTCACTGTAGAGCCTGGATGCTGGATGTAGGATGATGCTCAACTTTTCTATTCAGAATTCCCCATAGGTGTTCGTTTGGGTTCAGATCAGGGGACATACTTGGCCACGGAAATCACTTTCACCCTGTTCTTCTGCAGAAATACAACAGTGAGCGTCTTGAATCATTCTCATATTGGAAAAGTGAAAATCTACCAAGGGCACAGGGTAATGGTAGCATTTTTTAAATCTCTGAATTCATGCTACCATCAATGAAATTCATAGGTCCATCTCAATAAATTAGAATATCATCAAAAAGATAATTTATTTCAGTAATTCAATACATAAAGTGAAACACATATTTTATATAGTGTGGTGATGTGACCCATGGCCGAGTGCATCACACGGGTTAACAGCATAGGATCCTGTTCAGATCAGCCTATGTTATTGTGTGTGTGTGTGTGTGTGTAGTGTTAAACATGGGATCCGGTATACAATGGGATAATTCATGAGCTTAATGTGCGGCTGTGTCTGAACCTGTGTATGAATGCTTTGCTGGGCTAAACCTAAATGGTGCACAGGGGGTTAATCACATCTCAGGTCTGTGTGAGATGTGCTAATTGACTCACTGTGTTGCAGCTGTGGGTGAGGCAGCCTGGATAAGAACCTGCCAGGTGTCTGAGTGAGGAGAGGACGATGGGAGTCAGAGCAGTCCAGACCACTGCCATGTGAGGACGTGCTTGATATGATGGGTCCCGGTGGGGGAAGAGAAGGGAGCCTGTCAGCTCCATGTCGGTGGCACGTGAGACGTGCATGCCAGCAAGTGTCCAGGACTGAGTACGGCTCAAGGGCCAGGCGGTCGTATGTGTGATAAGGACAGAGGACAGCTCAAGGGCCAGGCGGTCATAAGTGTAGCCAACTTTGGGACTGACTGTGCTAGTCGTGATATGGTCCCGTTGACTATGTGATGGCTTATGTAAAAGTGCCATGTGTGATGGATGTGATGGCTTATGTAAAAGTGCCATGTGTGATGTATGATGTAACGTGGGGCTGGCTGGTATGTCGAGCAGGGTCCTGTTGAGAAGTGTTACTCATGCAGTGTGGGTTGAGACTCCCTGGGAGTGGGTTGAGGGTCCCTACTGCAGGATGGGGAAAGATCCCTGTCAGGGTGATAGATGGTGATAGCCGTCTTTAGAACCAGACTGAGGTCTGCAAGGGTCGGTGGGTGACGCCTTGAAGTTCTGGGGAAAACGTAATTCTAATGTGACTGTAAACATGGTGTAATGTCATATGTGAATGTCCTGTAATGTAATGTCATGTGATGTTCTAATGTGGAAGTTATGTCATATGAAAATGTAAATACGGTGTTCTGTTTTATGTGATGAAAGCGGTTTATGACAGAAAAACAATAAATCCGCTGGTTATGTTCCGTTACCATGTAGTCGCTGATGTCATTTCCCCGTGCCAAGCGGGTTCCCCGGGTCGCTACCTCACAATAGTCATTACAAACAGAGTGATATATTTCAAGTGTATTTTTCTGTTAATGTTGATGATTACAAGCTTACAGCCAATAAAAACCCAAAAGTCATTATCTTAAAAAATTTGAATAATTAACACAAAACACCTGCAAGAGCTTACTAAGCGTTTAAAATGGTCCCTTAGTCTGGTTCAGTAGTCTACACAATCATGGGGAAGACCACTGACTTGACAGATGTCAAGAAGGTAGTCATGACACACTCCACATGGAGGGTAAGCCACAAAAGGTCATTGGAAATCAAGATCCCAGAGTCTGGAGGAAGAGCAGAGAGGCCACAATCCAAGCTGCTTGAGGTCAAGTGTGAAGTTAACACAATCAATGATGGTTTGCGGAGCCATGTCATCTGCTGGTGTAGGTCCAACTGTGTTTTATCAAGACCAAAATCAGCGCTGCCATCTACCAGGAAATGTTAGAGCACTTCATGTTTCCCTCTGCTGACAAGCTTTTTGCATATGGAAATTTCATTTTACAGCAGAACTTGGCACCAGTCTACACTGCCAAAAGTACCAATACCTGGTTTAATAACCACAGTATCACTGTGCTAGATTGGCCAGCAAACTCCTAAACCTCATAAAGAATCTATGGGGTATTTGTCAAGAAGAAAATGAGAGACACCAGACCCAACAATGCAGACGAGCTGAAGGCTGTTATCAAAGCAATTTGAGCTTCCATAACACCTCAGCAGTGCCACAGGATGATCGCCTCCATGTCACACCGCATTGATGCAGTAATTCATGCAAAGGGAGCCCTGACCTAGTACTGGGTGCATTTATTTTACATATTTTTTTTTAGGCCAACATTTATGAGTTAGAAATTATTTTTGCAGTTGGTCTTAAATAATATTTTAATTTTCTGAGATAATGACTTTTGGATATTCATTGGTAAGTCATAATCATCAACATTTTCAGAAATAAACACTTGAAATAGATCACTCTGTTTGTAACGACTCAATAAAATATATTAATTTCACTTTATGTATTAAATTACTGAAATATATTATCTTTTTGATGATATTCTAATTTATTGTGATGCACCTGTAGCTCTACAAAAACAGGAGGACTCATGCAGCTTCAAATAAAAACACTGCCACCACCATGTTTCACTGGAGGCACTATGCATTTTTCTTTGTACTCATCACCTTTGCGATGCCATACAGTTTTTAAGTCATCAGTTCCAAAAATATTTTTTGGGGTCTCATCATTACAGGTTATAGATGCCCAGAAGTCTTCATATTTTTTATCAGCATGGCTCCTGGTGAATTGTAGGCAGGCTTTTTTGTGTATGAGTTTTAGGAAAGACTTCCTTTATGGACAAAACCCATGAATGCCATTCCTCTTTCAGTGTACGCCATATTGTTTAATAGGAAACACTCCCATTTGACTTTCTTTTTCTATAGCAAAATGCAGTGAAATGGCATGTCAAATTTCTTCAACCGTTCTCATCAAAAGATGCTTAGGTGTTAACTTCTGTTTTCAGCCTGTTCATCACCGAGATGGTTGAAGGTCCATCTTTGTTACATTTTGTATGCCACAGCATTTCAACTGATAAGAAAGGTTTTGCTTATATTTTCTTGTAGCCTTTACCTTTCTTGTGCAAAAAAAAAATCTCTCTCAAGTCTTGTTGCATTTCTTTTCCACGAGGTGCCATTGCTGACAGAATAAAATGTCAAGTGTTTTTTTGTGTTACATAGCACCTTTTAATATTTCCCTGTCTGACAGACACCTGTAAAATGAATAATTAGACTTACCTGTGGTTGAATTCTTGTTACCGTATATACTCGCGTATAAGCCGAGTTTTTCAGCCCAAAAATTGGGCTGAAAAGTCCCCCCCTCGGCTTATACGCGAGTCACTGTATACTGTATACACTGTATACAGCATACAGGCCCCCCCCATCAGTATACAGGCCCCCCCCCTTGCTGCCACAATCCTGTAAAGCAAGAGATCATTATACTTATCCCTGCCGCTGTCCCGCCGCTGCAATCGCGCTCCTCAGGCTTCATCCGGCTTCTTCCGGCTTCCTCCGGTGGGCGCAGGCAATGACGTCATTGTCTGTGTGCCAGAGGAGGAAGCCGGAAGAAGCCGAATGAAGCCGGAGGAGCGCGATGATGGCGGCGTGACAGCGGCAGGGATAAGTATAATGATCGCTTGCTTTACAGGATTGCGTTAGCAAGGGGGGGGGGCCTGTATACTGATGGGGGGAGACTGTATATACCTCTGGGGCTGCTGTATACTACCACTGGGGCTGCTGTATATACCTCTGGGGCTGCTGTATACTATCACTGGGACTGCTGTATATACCTCTGGGGCTGCTGTATACTACCACTGGGCTGCTGTATATACCTCTGGGGCTGCTGTATATACCTCTGGGGCTGCTGTATACTACCACTGGGGCTGCTATATATACCTCTGGGGCTGCTGTATACTACCACTGGGGCTGCTACTGTATATACCACTGGGGCTGCTGCTGTATACTACCACTGGGGCTGCTGCTGTATACTACCACTGGGGCTGCTACTGTATATACCACTGGGGCTGCTGCTGTATACTACCACTGGGGCTGCTGCTGTATACTACCACTGGGGCTGCTACTGTATATACCACTGGGGCTGCTGTATATACTCTGGGCTGCTGTATATACCTTGGGGCTGCTGTATACTACCACTGGGGCTGCTACTGCATATACCACTGGGGCTGCTGCTGTATACTACCACTGGGGCTGCTGCTGTATATACCATTGGGGCTGCTGCTGTATACTATCACTGGGGCTGCTGCTGTATACTACCACTGGGGCTGCTGCTGTATACTACCACTGGGGAGGCTGCTGTATACCACACTGCTGGGGGCTGTATACCTGTGCTGGGGTCCACCCTCGGCTTATACACGAGTCAATAGGTTTTCCCAGGTTTTGGGGGTAAAAGTAGGGGGGTCGGCTTATACACGAGTATATACGGTAATTAGAATTTCACAGACTAAACTTTAGCTTTTTTTTTAAGAATTTCTTTGGGGAGTTATAATTTTTGCAGCATGATGTTAAATTCATTTGTTGGGAAAACTATTTGTTTAGATGTGCAAAGTAACAAATCTTGTATGTAAGCAATAGCTCACATTTGTGGGAGTATTTTGTAGTGTGGAATCACATGGAAAATGTTGATTCTGAAGAGAAACTAAAGTTGTTGTTTTTTTTGACAAATCTGTTGGGGTGTACTCATTTATGTTTAGATTTGTATATACTTAGCTAGAGGGGTTGAGTATTGTTTACAGTGTAATTCCCCATGACATTCTGCGCAACTAGGTTTGACATGAAGGCTAATATGTCAAATAATGGAGGCCCCAGGAATGAAATGTAAATCTACTCACATGTTTCAATAATATACACAGGAAATGGAACTAATGTAGACAGTTTGCCTGGAAATAGTTTAGTTTCTCTACATTCTTGGCAATAAGAAAGAAGCACATCAGGACATCAGGGAGGCCATCAGCACGGAAGACTACTGTTTACTAACTAGGGCGAGCATGTACTACTTCAGATCTCCACATTCTTCACATACCAGTCAGAATTAAAAACACATCTCAATTTCTAAATTGCACAAAGCAGACAATTCTATTAACATTTAAATACCCCAACTTTTTAAAAGAGAGAGGTAAAGGCCAAAAAGCCATAATGGAATAGGGGATCACAGGGTTTGGCTATGTCTGCCATTCCAATGCTCTTCGAATAACACTCATTGCTGAACTGTCACTCCACTCAAATTGCGTTTGTGGCTTCCTGTTTACATGACAGTGGGGGGTCTTTCAGTGATAAGTCACATGGATAAGTAGAAGGCTTTGTTTCAGGGTATTTTTCTTTAATTGAGTGACAGTTAAGTCATAGAATACTGGATCCCATCAGTGTATATTTAACCCCTTTCCGACCCTTGACATAATACAATGTCATGGGTCGGGTCCTGGTGTTTTAAGTGAGCTCCGTTGTGGCACTCACATCAAACAATTAGCTGAGATGTCAGGCTTCCAGCACCGACCGGATCCGGGATCATTCACTGACAGCTGGATCCAAAACCGCTGGGCAGGGATCGCGCTGTTGCCCGCCTGTACTGGAGATCCCGCGATAATATTGTGAGATTTCCAGTGCTCACGTGATAGCTTCCGGCTTCTTTGCAGGACTCCGAGCTATCGCTGATCTCTTCCTGTGAGTGGTTGGCAAGCGCTGCCAACCACTCACAGAGCGCATTTGTGACAGGTCCCGATGTGCTGCAGCTCATTGGTACCTGTCACAAGCGATCAGATGCAGCAGCAGTGTGACACCCTATGCGGCTGTGTAAAATAAAGAATCAAGTGAAAAATAAAGCTTTAAAATCATGAAAAAAACACAAAAGTTCAAATCACCTCCCTTTTCTCCCATTTAAATAAAAGTGTTAAAAAATTGAAAAAAATAGACATATTTGGTATTGCCTCGCTCAGAACCGTTCGATCTATCAAGATATAAAATCAATTAATGAGAGCTGTAAACTGCGTAACGAAAAAAAAAGGTCCAAAAGCCAAAATTAATTTTTTTTTTGATCGCCACAACATTGCTATAAAATGCAATAACTGGCGATCAAAACAGTGCATCCACCCAAAAATGGTATCATTAGAAATGTTAGCTCAAGCTGCAAAAAATAAGCCATCACACAGCCCCAAATACCAAAAAATGAGAACGCTACAGGTCGCAGAACATGGAGCAAAAAGTGTGATTCTTTTTTTTTTTTCAGAATTTTTTTTCACCACTTAGATACCAGTAAAAGTATACATGTTTGGTATCTACAAACCGCACTGACCTGAGGATTCACACCGTCAAGTCACTTTTACCATAAAGTGAACATGGTGACTAAAAAACCCAAAAATCTAACATTTAATTGCACTTTTCTTGCATTTTCACTGAACTTGGAATTTTTTCCCATTTTCCTGTACACTATATGGTAAAATAAATGATTGCATCTGGAAGTACAACTTGTCTCACAAAAAAAAAGCCATCATATGTCTAGATTGACGGAAAAATAAAAAGGTTATGGCTCTTGGAAGCAGGGGAGCAAAAAACAAAAATTAAAAATTAAAAATCGGGTGATGAAAGGGGTTAACAGCAGCTTTCCTCTAAAATGATTTTGGTGTGCTAATCTTAGACTAATTTATCAATTTCATATCTGTGGGGTACTGACACACCCATTGATCATCTGTTACCAGCTGTGACAGCGATCAGAGGTAAACAGTGTATGGAGAGGAACACAACAGCTCTCTCTCCTATTTGAATAGGATCTAATCTGCCGTGTATATAAGCAGAAAATCCTCAGAAGCCGTTTTATTAGGTTTTCTGCACATGGCTGTTAGGGATCTGGTCCTTCCCTGACAAACAGGAAGAAAAACTCTACTTATGTAGTATACAGAAGATCACTACATAAGAATAGGAAACATTGCAGAGGGGAAGAATGACTGAGCACAAGTGCCCACCAGCAGTTAAAGGGGATCAGTTACTAGGTTTTTGCCACCTTGGGCAACATGTTGGCTTAATGGTTAGCACTTCAGTTTTACAGCTTTGGGGTCAATGGTTTAAATACCACCAAGGAAAACATCTGCAAGGAGTTAATATGTTTTCCCATGTTTAAGTGTGTTACCTCTGGGTTCTCTAATGTTCTTCCACACTTGAAAGGCATACTGATAGGGAATTTAGATTGTCAGCCCCAATGTGGACAGTAATGATCATAGTTGTAAAGCGCAGTGCAATATAAGTGAGTAAAATAAACAAATAGAGCAGCATGATGTAGGGATAGAGATCCTGATTCCAGCAATATCAGCTACTGGGCTGCATTCTGTAGTTGTGATAAAATCACTCCTTATGAGCGTGAGATTATCACAAGAGAAAAAGTAATCCAGCTTCCATGTATTCCTCCATGAGCTCTGTATAACACTATCCCCACCTCTTATTGGCAGCTTTCTACCTATGCACAGTGTATACAGAAAGTTGTCAATCAGTGGTGTGGGTGGGGTTATACAGAGCTCAGAATTCAGAGAATTGGTAGATCTGCAGATAAAATAGGAATGTTATCAAAACTGCACCAAACAGCCCACTAAGTGACATACCACTGGAATCATAGTCTGTGTCTACATCATGCTGCTGTGGATAAAAGTGAAGCACAAAAGGGTGTTATCCAAGTGATTACAAAGTAATAAAACAGAGCTATTCGCTCACCTTGGTGACCCCCCACCTATTGCAATAGCATAGATTGACTGCTGCAGAATCCACATGCAAAGGGCAATATACATAGGAACTGGATAAAAAGAGTGGAAATAATCTGAGTTGCCATGCTACAGATGAAAGGACTCAACAAAAGTAACTTTCAATGCAGGTGATTTTATTTAACGCGTTTTGAAGTGTTAACCTCACCTTGCCTACAGAAATTTGGAGAGTTTCCTGAAGAAGTGAGGCTAACACTTCGAAATGTGTTGAATAAAATCACCTGCATTGAAAGTTACTTTCGTTGAGTCCTTTGACTCCTTTCGTTTGAACCACGGCAGACAGTTCCCATATCATGCTGCTCTCAAATAGGATAGCAAAATCCTGGAACCAAATTCTCCTTAAAGGCCTTCTAGGAGAATTATTATGAAATAAAGAAAATAAAAAAATATATATTTAAATATTACCTTTTTTTTATAAATACCTTTATTTAGCAAAAAGTTATTCTTTTCCTGCTACTGTACAGTCTGTCAGGATTTTAAAGATGACAACTGTCATAAATTAGTGTAAACTCATCCTAGATTTCAGAGGACACAAAGCAGAATGGGTGGCATAAAGAACATCTACTCAGGACTTAGGGCCGCTTCACACTGCGGCGTGATCTGGTCCGGTTCTCTCCGGGAGGACCCAGACAGCCGCGGACCGGATCTGCACACAGGACTGGGGGGCTATTATGCCCTCCGGTCCTGTGTGCAGCGCACACAGCTGCAGCCGCTGGCAGGTCAGGACCGCGGCGCCCGTGGTCCTGACTTATCAGCAGCGGGAACTGCGTGCGATGCACACCGGACCGGAGGGCATAATAGCCCCCCAGTCCTGTGTGCAGATCCGGTCCGCGGCTGTCTGAGTCCTCCCGGAGGGAAACGGACCGGATCACGCCGCAGTGTGAAGCGGCCCTTACACCACAGAGCCATTATAGCAAAAGCTTTACTTTATAGCCCTAAATCCTGCTGACAGGTTATAATTAAAGCCCTGAAAAACTGCACTAGATAAAGCATACCTTATATTCTAAATAAACTATAAAGAAATATGTTTACTATTTAAACCCTTTTATTTAGTTTATTTTAATCACTTGTCGGGGAATTCTTTCAAGTGGACATGCATCTAAACATATAAGTAAATATTAATAACTCTTCAATGGATCATTTGAATGCATACGCTTTCATTATCTGCAAGATGAATATTACTTTTACTAAAAGTACAACCACTTTTAATTCTTACCGACTGTAAGTAGTCGCTTGGGTCTATACTTAAGGATTCATTCTGTAAGGTATTTTGCTGGGTAACAGAATCTTCTCGCTTCCTTTCTTTTTGTCCAGATTCGTCATCTTCATCTTCAGGGCTCTGCATAAGTAAAACAAATAAATGAACCCGTCTATCCAATATGATCATATGACTTTATCAAAAGATAAATACATTCTATAAAAAAAAAATTGTATTCAAGGTTTAGTAGAATAGGTGGTTTAACACATAATCTTGACTACAGATATTAATTGATTACACAGATAATGATTCCTACAAGATCACTAAATATTCAAATACATTGATATGCAACATGGGAGGGATTGTTAACTCTGCTATTAAACAAAAATGAATCCTTCAATAGAACATTCAATGGCTAAAGCTAAGTTTGTGCGCCCAATAATCATCCCTTAAAACAGATGCAGAGGCAAACCGTTGACAAAAAAGTTTTGCAGACAGAACTTTTATTCCAGCTGGATCTGTTTTTTTTCTAACATTGAAGTATATGGAAAATGGATCCGTTTATTAGCAATCTTGTTTCTTCCATTTGAAATTCATCCAGTAAGCAAAAAATGTATGCGATGCAATTGGCTACTTCACAGATCTGTTTTCTATAACTCTCAATGTTAAAAAAATAAAACAAAAAACAGATCCAGTTAAATCTTTTTTCCTGACAAAAGAGTTGTGTCTGCCCAAGTTTTTGCTGCTGAATCCTTTCTAACAGATGACTACGTACAGAGCCAAAGTTAGTGACTGCAGTAGCTCTAGCAAATACATTAAATGTCCTGGGCCACTAAAATCTATTCTGGATGAGAGATTGTATGTAACAATGGCCGTCTACAGATACTATCCAACAAGTCTGAGCACAGTATAGCATCTGCCTAGAGGAATTGGCCAAAATCATTTGGATATAAAATCCTGACTCATTGCGTCGGCATTCACAAAACACAAAGGGGGTTATAATTTGTCTAGTGGAGTGGAAGAGAATAATTAGACTTTAAAAAACGTGAGACGGTGTCCATTGACAGCCTACACAGGCAGCACAGGCTCTGTAAACATGTACTGACACGCTGCAGTTTCTCAAGTCACTGATACGAGAGGTCACATGGGTTACCGGCATTAATGAGAACATGCAAGACTCTTTCTTCGTTGTGTTAATGCATATTTCGCACAGATTTCTCTACTTTACTCTAAAACAATAAGCATATTAATAAGAGTTTAAGCACAATTCTTTTACAATTAGTTTAGATTTTCTGGTGCCATGGAAATGCAACTTAAAGAGGACCTGTCACCCCCCTACTGCATGGCAATCTAAATGCAGCACTGAATGCAGCATGTCTTCTGCATTCAGGGAAGGGGCCCCCATGTGTTTGTGTGCTGTGTATCCCAAACTATAGCCTATAGCCAAACTATTACACAGGGATTATAGATAGGTGCCAGAATTCCTCATGGTTCTGGGTTCACTGGGGATCTGACAGGTTCTCTTTAAAGAGGACCTGTCACCCCCTTCTGCATGGCAATCTAAATGCAGCACTGAATGCAGCATGTATGCTGCATTCAGGAAGGGGTCCCCCATGTGTGTGTGTGCTGTGTACCTGAGATATAACCTTAGTAAAACTCACTGTTAGAAGCCAAGAGGGCATTCCCTGGTGCTGGAGCCAGCTCGAGTGACAGGGGCCATTCCCTCCCCCTCTGCCTCTCTGTGCTGCTTCTGCTGTGCAAGCTCTGTGCTCCTCCTCTCTGTCGTCACTCATCCTGCCTCACACAGCATGCAAATCATTTGTCCTGACATCAGCTCCAGATTCCTGCCCTGCTGTCTTAACAAAGCATAAGCAGCACAGCAGGAGGAGGCACAACAGGCAGAGGGGGAGGGAATGGCCCCAGTCAATCAAGCTGGCTCCTGCACCAGGAACTACCCTCATGGCTTCTAACAGTGAGTTTTACTAAGGTTATATCTCAGGGTACACAGCACACACACACATGGGGGACCCCTTCCCTGAATGCAGCATACATGCTGCATTCAGTGCTGCATTTAGATTGCCATGCAGAAGGGGGGTGACAGGTCCTCTTTAAAGAGAACCTGTCAGATCCCCAGTGAACCCAGAACCATGAGCAATTCTGGGCACCTATCTATAATCCCTGTGTAATAGTGCCTCGATGTTGTAGCATAAATAAACAGATGTTTAGAAAAAGTATTTTCAAAGTTGATTTATGATGTGCAAATTAGAGCTTTAACTAATAGAGGGGTCGTTCGTTCCCCTGAGTAGTCTGCCTACTTAGTATGTTATCATGCCTTTGTGGGTGTGATAACACTCTTTATACTACCAGTATCATTGGCAGTGCTATACAAAGCCGCACATGGGCTTTGTACCCCTTATCATCGAACTTCTCTAATTCCAGGTGTATGCATGCTAGCTTCAGAGAATCTCAATACGCGTGATGAAAAGTCACCACACTTCTGGTCAGGTGCACTATGCCTCTCTGAAGCCAGCACGTACACCCGGCTACAGAGTAGTGCATATGACCGAAAGTGCGGCGACTTTCGATCATGTGCAGTGAGCTTCTCTGAAGCTGGGATGCATACACACAGCAACAGAGAGGCTCAATTCTGAGGCGTTCAAAGCCGTGCGCACACACATGGCTTTGTATAGCACTGCCGATGATGCTGGCTGTGTAAATCATGTTATTACACTGACAAGGGTGTGATAACAAGTGGGCCAAATATTCAGGGAAAATAATGCCCATCGACTAATCAAAGCCCTAGTTAGCATCTCATAAACAGTCTTTAGAAATACTTATTGTAAAGATCTGTTTATGTATGCTACAACATAAAGGGACTGTTAAGTGGGGATTATGTATGACATCATGACAGTGATGCCATACGCTGCACGACTACACGCTTGTCAGCTGCTGTCCCAATTAGAAGACGTTGTGCTGCAGAAGAGAGATAGATGGTCAGTATAATCATTTATTTTATGCGTGCACTGTGATGGGGGATCATATACGTCAAGATGGGGGTATGTTCCAGGATGGGTGTTATATTCCAGGATAGGGGCCATACATACCAGGATGGGAGATCATATGCCAAGATGAGGTTTCATATACACCGGGATGGGGATCACATACACCAGGATGGGGAACATATACCAGGATAGAGGATCATATACCAGGATGGAGGACATATATAACTAGTGGCACAGGATGTGGGACATTAGCACAGAAATGGGGGAAGACATTACCACCATAGAAGTGTCAGCAGAAGACCCCCCCCCCCCCCCATAACTGTGTCATGACCACATTTGCTTCAATTTCTTTCCTATTTTTATCTTCTAAAACCTGGGTGCGTCTTAAGGACTGGTGAACGATATAGTCTGAAAAATACAGTATATATACATAAATACACACAGTGCCTTAATAAAATATTTATTCCCCGTGAACTTTTCACCATTTTTTCACGTTACATCCACAAACATAAATGGGACCTATCATGTAAAAAAATGCTATTAACCTGCAGGCATGGGGTTAATCTGCAAGATAATAGCATTCTGATACCCTGCAACTTCCACACTGAGAGCAATGCTTCTGGGAGGAAATTAAGTTTATGCCTTCTTGCAGTTTTGGGCTTTCAGTCATAGTGATGCAGACAGCATGGTTTCAGTCACTGCTCAGACTGTTTGTCACTACATGGAGGGATATCTGGCTAGTCCTGTGTTTGAGACTCTAAACGAGGCTCCGAGGACTCCATTTGTTTGTCACTACATGTCTCAAACAGAAGGCCAGTTCTAAGCAAATGTGAGGGTGTGTGCTTTTTTTCATCCCCCTGTATGTTGCTGCATGCTTATGAATGGTCAATAGGAAAAATATAGGCCCTGCACTGAAAAATCTCTAGTAACATATCACTGGATTTAACATCAGTTATAACCTAAACTTTGAAACCAATATTTCTGCAGCAGAAAGGAGAAATTAAAAAATAAAAACTAAGTTTTACTCCACTCTGCAGCCACTATGTCATGATGTGGCCAGTTTAAAATGCTTTAACTAGTGAAATGTCCTGTTTAAAAATGAGCTGCTAATCTATTGAAACAGGAGAAATATCAAATATTCAGCACACTCGTATGTGTTTGCTGAACCTTTCAACCATTCGTTCCCCAAGAGACATATGTAGTTAATTAAAAGTGTTGCAGCAGGAGTACAATAAAAGTACATGATAATAAATGTAACACAGCACTTATGAATGGTGAAATGCAAAGCATCTGCTCGTATTATATGCCTGATTTTGGGAAGTGAAAAAAAAACATTCCTTGAATATCTATTGGAAGGAATGTTCTCAGATCTGGTGAAGCAGTCTCCTTATAAGGATATGGCTTTGTATTCTTAGCTCACAATATTGTTCTTATCTATGTCCAGACAGTTTACATTGCATGCACCTTTATCCATGTACTAATATTATTATTACCAAACTAATAAGGAAAAATACACTGGAAATGCAATTTTGCTAAAAACTATAAAATTAAACTATATGGTGCCCTATATCTGGTATGTCTTTAAATAATCTGGGATTTCACAATACATCATCAATAATAGATACAGCAAGTCAACACATTCACTAACTCAAAAAACAATTTATAATCATTATATAACATACTAGTGGTCATAGTAATTTGACCTTACTAGTAAAAATCTTGCCTATGACAACTAATCAATTGGCTGCTTACATTTTCCAAAAAGCATTTGAAAAACAAAGTAGAATGTGATTAGCTGCCTACAGAGGGCTAAGGCAAGATTCTTATGTTTACAGGATTTATGTGCTGGAGATGGATGTTTATATAAACTGCAGCCACCGCAGAGTGGGAGATGGATTAGCTTTGTAGATGAAGCTAGCAGAACATAATGTTTGAGATTGCTTCATCGTTGGATGATGTGGAAGTAATTGGTCTTTCACAAAAGCACTTTGATTGTAATTTGTAAAACTCAGATCATTTGGCTATCCAGATCTCTGAATGTTTTCAATATCACTCAAGCCATGCACAGTAAATCCTCAAATCTGCATTTTTCTGGAAGCTCCATTGGAAGCACGTAAATGGAGCAGGGTTGAGGACACAAACTTCCACTTAACTGAAGATGGGGCTCTTAAGGTGGAAACACACTGGTGTGAAAAAAATCAGTCCGTTTGTCTCCAGGAGAGTTGGGAAAGAGTGAGATCTATATTTTGATCCGTGTGGTATCCAACTGCTATGCGAGTGTCCGACATTTCTCTCAGATCACATCCATCCGACAAAATCATGGACTGCACACCGACAGCACAAGGACCATCCGAGAGGCATTCATTTTTTTACATTATCATTCTGCAGCTGAGAACACTGTAATGTATCAGTGAAAGAAAAAATTGATGCCTCTCGGATGATTCGTGTGCTGTCCGTGATTTTGTCGGACCCATATACTTCCATTGGTGAGTCTCGCTCGTGAATCGCATCTGTCGCAGCATGTTGCGATTTGTTTCTTCGTCCATTATCTGGATGAGAAAAAAGCATCCGACACTCGCCAATGTGATCTCGGACATAGAATAACATTGGTCCGACTGCAATGCGATAAAATCACGCATTGCAGTCGTCTTGTCTTTCACACCAGTGTGTCCGTACCCTTAATTTCTATCTCTGGACCGAATTAATAAACAACCCCCCAAAAATATTGAGAATATAGCAATATGCAATGGATATGATTAGAGGTATGAACCAAATAAGAAGTTCTACAACAGGTCATTTGTCAAGCTTACTCATAAATCCATTTGCCAGATGGTCATGTTCTCCTGATGAGTGCAATCCTTCGCATTTCAAGTTTAGCCTTACATAAGTGTCTATTGCAATTTCACAGGCATAGCTATGTATTCCAGGTTAAGCAAGAGACGTATCATATGATATACTGTACATATAAGCATTTCAATGTAAACTGATCTATTAAATCTAGGAAATAGAGTTAAATATTCTCTTTTTTGAACTTGGAATAACTGGAGTGCTGCCTGTATCATTTTTGAGCGGCATACCTAGTTCCAGAAGAGTGCACAATATAGTAAAAGGGTCAGATGAGAACAATATACCATCACTGGCGTTGACAGAAAAGGGTCCCTGCGCAAGAACAACATATGGGTCCTTTATAATAGATCATCATAACGCACAACTCAACCTGCTGTAGAGTTGGAAATTGGCCACATTACCTCTTGGGACCATGTGCAGCTGCATATCTTGCACCAATGATATGTCCGCCCCTGCATAGCATGCACCTTGGCATTATGCAGATATCTCCCTATGTGTCAACTTCGATAACGGTGAATGTTACTCAATCTAATGTGTATTGGTGCTGTCAGCAGTGCACAGAGCTCCTGTGATTTTATTGTGGAGCCCACAGGGATGGGGTACTCGGTACCGGACCGGGGTATCATTGGGGTCATCAAGGTGGTCTTGGTCAGGACCGTGTCACGAGCCCACAATTAATGGGGAGTATTTACAGTCATGACGCCACCCGTGGTATGTGGTCAGGGTGACCACCGCTGCTGCAGAACCTCCAGGGATGATGTTTGGCAGCTGGTGATGTAACGGCTCTCCACGGGCAGAGTCTGGTTCCCCGAGGCAGTGATGATGATAGTCTATGGATAATGCAGGGCAGGGGTAGTGGTAGAGATGATAACAGTTTGTTAGGGAGAGTAGGGCTCGAGCGCAAGGATCACACAGATTCACGGTTTTGTACTTTTCCAAGTCTTTACTGTAGATTGTATTCAGCCAGTATCATCCACGGAGTCTGTACCGGGGCCGGGTTGCTCCCACCCTGGCCGGGTCCTTGGCTTCCTACTCCTGCGCTGTGTGTTTGGCCCTGCTGCCACTTTAGCTAGGCTGCCAGCCCTGTCTCCCTCACGGGTACCAAACTTGCTAGGCAACTTGAGTCTTATCTTTGTGTTTCTGACCTCGCCGTGTTGCTTCGCTGTGGTACAGTGAAGATATATAATCTTCACTAATCCGGTGTTTTCTGTGCTGCTTGTGTCAGGCACAATTTCGGATCCAGTATCCGGTCTTTGCGCTTCTCTGGGGTGAGTCTCAGGGGACTCGGTCTCCCAGGTGTGTTCCTCAACTTCTCCTACTCCTTTCCTCAGACCTTGGCCGGCCTGGAAGTGGACAGTGGACCATGGGTTGGGCCTAACGCAGCCCTTTTACACCCAGGTCCTTTCCATCAGTCCTCTCAGGAACTGAACTAACTGCCACTTCCCCTCCACCCAGAATATATAGGGAAGCAGCTTTAGCTCCCCCTTCTGGCCCGGAGGCGCTAGTGTAGCATTGTGGGTTGTGTGGGAAGTTAACCCTTGGTGATGTTACTGTGGCACATTAACCCTGGGGTGCCACATTATCTCCTCTGCATTCACATCTGCTGTGCATGATGCGATCAGTTGATGGCCCCACACAGCTCCTCAGCTGATTGTATGGAGCAGAGCCGATGCGAATGCAGAGGAGATAAGATCACAGGAGATGTGCACTGCTGACAGCATGACAACTCAGCGCTGTCCCTTAGCCTGAGGTAAACTGACTATACACAGATCAGCTGTAGCCAGGCAGGCTGTGTAGGCCCCGCCCCTTCCTTATAATGCTGTAATCAGTGTGTGAAGCTGAATATGAAGCATGTCAGATTTAGAAAAAGCCTAGGAGGGGACATCATCTAGAAGATTTTTGAAACATTTTCTTCCAGATTTCATTAATAAAGTATATTTGAAAGTTTACTAAAATCACTTGCTCTATATTATTATTATTGGGTAAAACTTTAAATGGAGGTTATGTGGCACCTCAGGAGTCCAGTTGCCACAGTGGCATTGCCTCCCACACAGTGATGTCACGCCTGGAAGGAAGAAGGGGTCCCCTAGTCAGGTAACAGCAATATCCAACACTTGTCCTGACTCCAGACCAGAAGGGAGAGCTCTTAACCCAGTTTCAGGAGAGCTTCCCTATAAATTCTGTCCCAGGGGAGGGTTAGGTAGAAAGTCGTAGAAAGTCTGAGAAGAGGAGCACTGCGGACGTACTGGGGGCAGGAGCCGGTGGGGCTCGTCCTGGCATAGAGCAGAACTGGTGACCGGGAGGAGTCGAGGAGAGCCCGGGGAGTGGAGCTGTTGCCGGGCTCGCTCGGATGCTGGAGACCGGATGCAAGAGTCCGTGATTGCCTGGGTGCTGCAGTCCCAGGGGCTAAGTCCGGAGGGTGGAGGATTGCAGGTTCCCTGGCCCATTCAATGTCCGACGGCGGGGCGGTGTACCAGAGCTGGGGGCCACCACCGAGGAGCGACACCGGGGTGGGCTCGAGTTGCCTGCCATACGGGTAAAGGACTAGACACGCATAGCTTTAGGCAGCGAGGTCCAAGTAACACCGCGCAGAAGGCCTCTAAACCCACCTGGCTAGGTGGATCCCCAATTGCTTCCTGGCTGCCCGGATCTCCGTTACCATTTGTCATCAGTGCCCTGGTCGGCATCAACAACCACCAAGTAGAGGTAAAGGAAACTTTTGTGTCCTTTAGTTATTTATTGCACCCTCAGTCCTGCACCCCACCATATCCTATTTCCAGCATAAACTGTATTCACTGCCCTGGTGTCTTCCGCTCTACCCGTGGAGAGCCACACCACTTCAGCTACAATACCAACAGCCCCAGAGGATCTGCACTGCAGTGTCGGCCATCCATCCCTCATTGCCGAAACGCACAGTTGGCGTCACATTAAATCTCATACATAATACCCTTTCCCCCCATTTATTGACACTGCTAGGGCCACGGAATTGGGTCACAGTCCCGTGACCTTCCCAAAGAACTGCCCGGTCCGGTTCAGAGTATCCAATGGTCCTGGGTGGACATGTCAGTTACACTTTAAGTAAATATGCACTCATACAACAGGGAGCTGGTAATGTGGTTGGACTATAAGACAAGTACTGTCGACCATTGGTGTTAGTGGTACTGAACACTTATTTAGTGGTAAAGTGACACCGTCATTTAAATTTTTATTTCAAAAACCAATAGTACACATAAAAATAAGCAACTTTGTAATATATCGTCAGTTAACACAAACTTTCTCATTACTGAGATAGGACTAATGCCCTGATGAAGTGGCCATATGGCTACGAAACACGTCGGCTTCCTTTTGTTTGGTGTGTGGACGAATAAAGAATAAAATCAAAATTGTCTCCTGAGGTCAGCGCGGAGGAATCCCGGTAACACAAAAACCTTCCTGAGATAGGAGATGGCAGTTGTTACTGATGAGATTCTATGATGATGGGAGAGGGAGAAGCTAGAGGCAGAGGGAGGAGCTAGAAGCAGAGGCCCAACCCCTCCATCTTCTATCTAAACAGAATTTCATTAGTAACAACTGCCATCTCCTATCTCAGTGATGGGTACGTCTTCCAAATTGAGACTTTTTATCTCTGTCATAGTTAATTTGTGTACTGTAACCTATATTTGTATTTTGTGTGTAACTCCATCCCATGTACAGCACTATAAAATTAATTGTGCTATATAAATAAACAAATATTAATAACGACTGATCAATTCTGGAAGAGAAAGAAGCAAATTTGTCTGATAATATTACAAAGTTGCTTATTTTCATGTGTACTATTCATTTATGAAATAAAAATTAAATTTGGGTTACACTTTAAGCACATATTTCAAAGTGCTTTGAAATACACAGATGTACACTTTCCAAACTGTACAGAATGTAGTTTACAGTAAGGGATAGCATGTAAATCCTACTTGCATTGCACAAAAATCTTCCAGACCTTGCATTGTATCTCAGGATCTTACTCAAGCCATAATGATGGTGTTTGTAAAAGAGAAGGCTGAGTGAGCAACTAAGGCTAAAGAGGAATGTTTTCACAAACACAATCAGTTCACATTCTTCCCTACAAGGAGACAAAATACTCTGGAATGAAAGGAAACGAGAGCTTGATATTGGAGATTCAATGGAAGCAGCTAAACACTTGTGATTCTTTCCCATCTTTCATAATCTGTAGAAACCAGGGGCAGATATTTCCCTATAGTAAAAACCTCCATAAGACATTTACTTTTATACGGGTAATAAATCATCTGGACCAAGAAAATCATGTGCAGTGCCCATTTGTAGTTTCTCTGCAAATTTGATGGGTAATTCTACAGCGAAGCCTTTGCACTTTCACTTACAGCCTTAGGCTGGCTTCACACTACATTTTTTGTGATCCTGTACTGTTCGTTTTTGAAGCAAACAGAGCAGGATCGTTTATGGCCCCCATACATCCCTATGGCACCGGGTTGGCACTATTTGGCCATCCGGTTTTGTGAATACAATGCAGGATTTGTTTCTGTCCTGTTTTTCACCGGTCCCAAAAATGATGCCTGCAGCATTTTTGGTTTCCGGTGACAAGACAGGACAGAAACTACCGGTAATCCTGTCCAGCACACTTAACATGGGGGCCTATGGCACCGGATCTGGGAAACAACAGAATCGTTTTCACAGATCCGGTGCCAGGGTACAGAGCATGCTCAGAGCAGGAGCGCTGCTCTGTACCCATTGTAAATCTGTGTAATATCACTATAGCAGTGTATCTATATAAACTGCTAAAGTGATATTAAATATTGAAGGGATGGTTTAAAATAAAAAATCGTTAATTCTCACCTTCCGACGACCACGAGTGTCCCACGCTGAATCTCCCCGCCATTCAAGGACCTGGCATGATGTCACTGGGAGGGGCGGGGCAACCAGATCACATGACCACATCAGCACAGGTTTTAATTGGTGCTGATGCGGTCATGTGATCGGGTTGCCTTGCCCCTCCCAGTGACATCATGCCAGGTCCTCAAATGCCGGAGATTCAGCGTGGGACACTGAGAAGTCTTCGGGAGGTGAGAATTTATGATTTTTCATTTTTAATCATCCCTTTATTTAATATCATTTTAGCAGTGTATATAGATACACTGCTAAAGTGATATTAAACAGCGATGACAGCACTTGTCACACAGCGCTGACAGCGGGCTCGGCTCCCCGCTGCTCTTACTGTGTCCGGATACCGGACCGGACACAGAAAAAGCATCTGAAGGTGCCATGCATTCCTGTTTGTTGGCGCTGCTTTGGTGACTTCGTGACACCAAGGCCACCGACATGATGACTTGGTCTTCGTGACACCTAGGCCACCGAAATCTTGAACACGCCGTCTTTGTCTTCGTGACACCTAGGCCACCGGCAAGATGCTGGGGTGCGTCGTGCGGTCGCCTATAGCAACCAAGTCCAATTAAAGGGCATCAACCTAATAGTCCAAAAACATGTCCGTATAAGGTGCTCCGGCACCACAGCCCTCGGCTGTACTACCCCCTAGGTAACCATGCCCTTAGCAACCGGGACGCGCCTCCCTCACCGGGCTGGTTTGCCCGCATTCTCCACCATATGTGAGGTAGCGTTTCCCTGGGGGTTCGCTTGACAGCGTAAATTACACCAACACATGTTTTTCACCATTATGCAGCAGTTTATTAAATGTAAACTGCTCCTCTCATATAAAATACATACAATACACTCACATCACATACATTATAAATAACACCACGTTACATTCCACGGTACATAAATTATATTGCACATATCCTTTCTCCCGGGTAACCTCAATGTACCATTACACAACACAGAGTACATGGGTAACACACCGTCCCCTAGGGATCCTGGACTCTAGTCGGCTCATCCATATTCACACCTGACGGTATTTACCCTACGGCCAGGCTCTTCCTTGGCCCAGTGTCCCCTTGGGAGTCCATTCCCTTCCCACAGGCTGCTAACTGTTCCCAGCCCTCTACACAGCGCTCTGGCTTCTCTGATCCAGGCCCCGACCTGGTTGTAGTAACTGGAGCTCCAGGGCAAGTCAGGCCCCCAAGAACTCCTCGGCACGTGTCTCCAGGTCGCCAGCCGCTTCCAAGTCTGCCATCACCAGGCCAGACCCCCAGGCAAGCGGCTGCACCAAACACGCCCTCGCGAGCTCCTCCAGGGTCAGCCCACACTTCCCAACTCCCGGTCCTCTACCAACCCCTGTCGTCTGGCCTCACGGCTCCACTCTCCCAGGACTTGGTCTTCTCTCTCCCACAAAGGCTTCTACACTGCCTCCATTCACACACAGACCTCCTGGTCCCACATCATACACGGCCCTTCTCCTTAAGCCGTCATACACTTCGCTAGTCCCTCATGGACCTGTATGGACATCAGCCTTGTCAGGCCCAGACCACCCACACCAGAACAATCCGGCATGGACTTCAGCCCTCTAGGCCCAGACCAGGTTGTGAGCCACCTGAGCTTCAGGGCAAGTCAAAGCATCCCCCAAGGTCTCCCCCACCCTGCCCATGATGCCCAGCTGCCTCCAAGCCCCCACCACACAGGCAGAGATCCTGGATGGCAGCCTCACCACCATGGACAGAGTGAGCCCCCTATAAGTTCAGCCAGGACCCCACTTACGCCCAGGTGCTCCACTAACCTCTTGGTCTTGCCACAGGCTCCACACGACTCAGAGGGGTCGGCGTCTCCAGCATGGAGAGCCAGGCATCCTGCCTCATCCCCCTGAAACATGTCCTCTCTCTGGACTCTGCAGTCTCTGCTCTGCGCTCATCTGCAGTCTGGTCTGATCTCTCTCACTCACACACACACCTGGCAGGTTAGGTCCTGCTCACCACACCCACACTGACACACCGACCTGAGCTGCCAGGCAATCAGCACACACATTACTCTCAGCCGCTCATTAGGGTCATGAATATCCTGACTATTAACCTATTGTGCACCGGACAGGATTACAGCACTCACTCTCAGCTGTTAACTCACTGTGTTCCAGGTAGGTTTTAGCACAGCACATCTACAGTAAAACCGGATACATGTGAACAGAGCCATATACCAACCACCTGTGTGATGCACCCGGCCATAGGTCGCATCACCACACTGGTTTAACAACCACAGTATCACTGTGCTCGATTTGCCAGCAAACGTGCCTGACCTAAACCCCATAGAGAATCTATGGGGTATTGTCAAAAGGAAGATGAGAGACACTAGCCTCAACAATGCAGATGAGCTGAAGGATGATATCAAATCAACCTGGACTTCCATAACACCTCAGCAGTCCCACAGGCTTATCATCTCCAAGTCACACCGCATTGATGCAGTAACTCATGCAAAAGGGGCCCCAAGTATTGAGTGCATTTACTGTACATACTTTTCTTTAGGCCAACATTTAGGAGTTGAAATCATTTTTTCAGTTGGTCTTATAATGTATAATATTCTAATTTTCTGAGACACTGACTTTTGGGTTTTCATTGGCTGTAAGCCTTAATCATCAACATTTACATAAATAAACACTGGAAATAGATCACTCTGTTTGTAATGACCCTATATAATATGATCCCTAGTCAAAGTCACTTAGGCATAGCCTATCTGCTCCACCAGTCTCAAATGCATCACAAATACTGGTTGGTGGCCACTTATGCTGCTCCTATCTGTTCCCCATCTCCTCAAGTTGACTATACCATCATTGTAAATAAGCACCTGTACTTTGTGTCACCCCCACCTCATTGTTAGATTGTAAGCTCTTATGAGCAGGGCTGTCATTATTTTGGTTAAATTATTGTATTATGCTTTGTATTGTATTTTGTATTGTATTGTATTTTCTGATAACTGTTTCTTATGATTGTTTGAACATGAACCTCTGAATTGTGAAGCGCTGCTGAATATGTTAGCACTATATAAATAAAGAATATTATTAAATAAAGATTATTTTTATATACTATATGCATTTTACTTTATGTATTGAATTACTGAAACAGATTATCTTTTAGATAATATTCTAATTTCTTTAGATGTACATTTATATTTACACACACACACACATACATATATATATATATATATATATATATATATATATATATATATACGGTATATATATATATATATATATATATATATATATATATATATATATATATATATATATATATATATATATATATATATATATATATACACACACACACACACACACACCCAGTTGACTCCAGAAATTTACTTACACTATGTAAAAGGACACAGTCATGTTTTTCTTTCTCACTGTCTGACATGAAATCAGAAGAAATCTTACACGGTTTAGGTCAATTAGGATTACCATAATTATTAATATTTGCCAAATGCCAGAATAATGAGAGAGAGAGAATGTTTTAAGGCATTTTTATTACTTTCTGCAAAGTCACAAGTTTACATGCATTTAAGTAGTATTGGGTACCATTGCCTTTAAACTGTATGACTTGAGTCAAACATTTTGGATATCCTTCCACAAGCTTCTCACAATAGTCAGTTGGAATTTGGGCCCATTCCTCCTGACAGAATTGGTTTAACAGAGCCATGTTTGTAGGTCGCGTTGCTTGTACCTGCCTTTTCAGGTTTACCCATAAATTTTTAATAGGATTGAGGTCAGGGCTTTGTGATGGTCACTCTAAAACATTAACTTTGCAACTTTTAGGTAAAATGAACGGACATTTGGGGATAGCAGATTCTTGCTTTTTTATATAAAATGAAAGTGCATTTGGAGACAGCTTGCAACACACTAAAATTATAGGACTACGAACTCTTGACACTTCTGTGAACTGTCTCTCCACAACTTAACTAAGTATTTTCAGGTCTCCATGGGTTACTAACCATCCACCTAATACAATTGGTTCTGCTTATCTTAGAAATCTGGTTTCTCTGTCCCTGCTCCTCCACCCCTCCCTAACCCGACTCTGCTTTGCGTCACCTGTCATATCCACCAGAGCATATAACACTGTTTTGCCTTTTTTTTTTTTTTCCTTTCTTTTCTTTCCTTTTTTTTTCTTTCTATGGCTTTTGTATATATGTATGTGTCTTCAGAATTTGTGTCATTACCAGCCTGAAGAAGGGACCACAGTGTCCCGAAAGCTTGCTATGTTTACCATCTTTTCAGTTAGCCATTAAAAGGTATCAACCACTGAGGACTCTCAGATTGCAATATGTTTTTCTATCTACTGGCTAACGCGGTATAAATATTCTTTACCTTAACTTTGTTAGTCATCCTTAAGTCACTTTGTAACCAGTTTGGCAGGATGCTTTGGGTCATTGTCCATTCGAAGAGACCCATTTCCACCCAAACTTTAACTTCCTGGCTGATGTCTTGAGATGTTGCTTCTGTATTGGCACATAATTGTCTATCCTCATGATGCAAGCTATTTTGTGAAGTGCACTAGTTCCTCCTGCAGCAAAACAACCCCACACCATGATGCTACCATCCTCGTGTTTCACAGTTGGGATGGTGTTCTTGGGCTTACAAGCTTATCCCTTTTTCCTCCAAATGTAACGATGGTCATTATGACTAAACAGTTTAGTTTCATCAGAGAACAGGACATGTCTATAAAAATATAGTTCTTTGTTTCTGTATGCATTTGTATGCAAAAAATTAACCTGGCTTTTTTATGTTTTTTTGGAGTAATGGCTTTTTCCTGGCAGACTGGCCTTTCAGTCTGTGTTGTACAGTACTCGTTTCACTGTGGATAATGACATAATCTTACCAGCTTCCGCCATTATCTTCACAAGGTCTTTTGCTTTTGTTCTTGGGTTGACATGCACATGTCGGGCCAAAGCACAATCATCTCTGGGACACAAAACCCATCTACTTCTTGAGCGGATTGATGGCTGACATTCCCATCTTGTTTGTCCTGGCGTATATTCAGGGGCAGATTATAATGAGGGCAAACTGGGCTACCGCCCAGGGGCCTTGCCACCATGGGCCCTTGGCCCGAAAGATATTTGCCCCCATTACAATACGCACACAAGCGTTGTGGCCACAGGTTGAATGATGCTGGGCCCGCCCAGTCACATGATGTCAGGCAGGGCAGGCACAGCACACAGAGCCCAGGAGTATGCAGGAGACACGACGGATACCTACTTCTGTGAAGAGACCGAGCGAGCAAGGATGAGGAGGGCTCTTCTGATGGGCGTCTCTGCCGGCCGCATTTCTGGAGACTGGGGGAAGGTTGGTGCTGTCTGCCGTGTGTCACTCAGCAGAGCAGCACAATTAGTGGCTGCTGCCTGTACTAGGTCTGCACTGCCTGTATACAGTATCTGGATACAGTGTGTAACTGGCAGCTCTTCAGTGCAGGCAGCAAGGCTCTGGATCTTAGGGCAGGGAAACAGCATCATTGTAATTGTTAAAACTTGTGAATAAAATGTGGATGATGGGAGAGCATTAAACTCAAAAGAAAATGGCCTGCACTGTGACCCTCCCCCTACACACACTGTATATAGAAACACATCATACAGCTAAATGTCCAAGGTGGAGTCACCCGACACACAGTGTGTGCAGGGGGAGGGGCACAGTTTCAAGGGGTATTTTCTATGGATTTTAATACTCTCCCATCATACACATTTTATTCACAAGTTTTAGCAATAACAATAATATCCCCCTGCCCGAAGATCCAGAGCCCTGCTGCCTGCACTGAGGGTCTGCCAGTTACACACTGTATATAGACACTGTATACAGATAGTACAGACCCTGCTCATAGATACAATGTCACTGTAAATTCTGCTTGTGTTTATATCACTAGCAGTATGTCACAGTCTGCAGTCACATAATGCCTGCAGACTCATATGAGGTGACCGGACAACCTTCAACCTGTTCACAACCAATGACATACTTCTTCGTCCTTGGTCATGCGCTGAGCCCAGGTCTTTCCCCACACATGTGCAGTTAAGAGTCGCAGGTGGATCAAAGATCAGGTATCCGCTTGCGCCTGTTAACTAGTTAGGTTGCATTGTCAAACTCTTGACAGCGCGATCTAACATGAGGAAATAAAGATTACTCCATTTTCCCATTTACCAACAGCGAATCCGTGACGCGATCACGGAGCACCTATGGCTTGTCATGACGGAGAGAGGTCAGATGATGACCCCTGTCGCTGTTATAATGAAGTTCCTGTGAACGCTACCTGAGCACCGGCGTTGATCATTTCTGCCATACAGAGGGTTGCTGAAGCATCGCTCTGTACAGCAGAAGTGATCAGACAGTGCAAGGTCTTAAGGCTAGCTTCACACTAGCGGCTGTGTCTGCAGGCGTCTGACATGGAGACACAAACGCAGTGCCTAACGCTGCTATACTGATGTGAGTGCAGCAGTGAGTCTCCACATATGTTCACATAGTATGTTATAGTAAATGTGCCCAGCCACCTAATCAGCGGTCTTGGCGGTGGCCGGGAGATCAGCTGCGGCACAGGGAGATCAGAGGTGGCCGCTGGGAGATTAGCAGCGGCCACCGGGATATCAGGGAGATCGGCTGATCTCCCAGCGGCCACCGCTGATCTGATTTGCAAATGAGGTGGGCGCCGGAAGATGAGTGAGAGAGAGAGGGGAGAGAGAGGGGGAGAGAGAGACTAAGGAGATTTCAATGTGATCTGCAGTGTTCTCCTGCGCTGTCATGCGAAGGACACTGCGGATCCATTGTGCTCCATTTATCTTTTGTGCGCTAGAGATGCTTGCGTAGGAAGCGAGCGCCCTCAGACGTACAAAAAAATGCAACATTTTGCGTTTGGAGGGCGCTTACAAAAAATGCATGCAAACGCATACAATCGCTGCCAAACGTAGACACAATGCGTTCCCATGTTAAGCATAGGAACGCAGTGCGCATGCGTTTGGGTGCCGTTCAGAGACGCTGCGTCAAGAACGCAAATGTGAAGCTGGCCTAAGCACCCTAAGGAGACTGATAAAAACAATAAAGAGTGTAAAAAAAAAATTTCAAATCACCCCCTTTTGCCCCATTGAAAAGAAAACTATAAAAAATTACATACATTTGGAATCGCTGCATTCAGAAATGCCCTAATTCATCAAGATATAAAATCAGTTAATCAGATCTGTAAACGGCGTAATGAGAGAAAAAATCAAAACGCTAGAATTGTTTGGTCACATCAGCATTGTAATAAAATGCGATTATGGGCAATCAAAACATCACATCTACCCAAAAAATCATATCATTAGAAATGTCAGCACAAGCCACAAAAAATAAGTTGTCACACAGCGCCAAATCCCGAAATTGAGAACGCTTCTGGGCACGGAAAATGGAGACAAAAATGTAATTTTTTTTTTTTCATTTCAATTTTAACATTTTTTGCATCACTTAGATAACCAGTAAAAGTAACATGTTTCGTATCTACAAACTCGTACCGACCGGAGGCATCATACTGATATGTCAGTGTCAACATATAATACTGTCCCGAGGCATTATACCAACACCTCAGTCTTACCATATAGTACTGACCTGAGGCATCATACCAATATGTCAGTGTTAGCATATAGTACTGACCCCAGAAATCATACCAACACGGCAGTGTTACCCCATAGTACTGACCCAAGACATAATACAAACACGGCAGTGTTACCATATAGTACTGACCCCAAACATCATACCGACTGACATGCCAGTGTTACCATTTAGTGCTGACCCCAGGCATCATACTGACACATCAGTGTTACCAATGGTATGGTAACTTACCATAAAGTATTGACCCGAGACATCATACCGACACGTCAGTGTTACCATAAAGTATTGACCCGAGACATCATACCAACACGTCAGTGTTACCATATAGCAAACATGAATAATAATAAAAAAATTTAAAAAAATAGGGAAATTGCACTTTTTTTTTTTTTTAATTTCTCCGCACTTGGATTTTTTCCCATATTCCTGTACAATATATGTTAAAATAAATGATGAAATTCAAAAGAGCAACTCATCCCACAAAAAACAAGCCCACATATGTCTATAGTGACAAAAAAATTTAAAAAAAGTATGGCTCTTGGTAGTGGTGGAAAAAATGAACATGGAAAATGGCCCTGAAATGAAGGGGTTAAGAGGGAAGCTGTAGACTAACAATCCTGCAGATATGGGGTTATTCTGCAGGTTATTAATGTTGGACGGCCATATAACACGGATGACAATCATATGCTTGGACTGGCTGGTGGCTCTACTGACCCGAGCATGAGAGCTGCATAGAAATAGATGAAGCTGACACAGTCGGGTCATGGGAGTGACAGGCCAGTCCAAGCATTGCAATGCGATCCTCATCTGAGTTATACGGACGTCTGACAGCACCCTTTAGAAGGTGTGCATACGCAAACAGTGCAGTTCATGGGAATAAAACATCTATCTTTCAGTCATACAGGTCTCCAGTCACCTCCACGGCACATTGACTGACAGTTACCAGTGCTGTACATCAGCCGGCAGTCAGTGACTGCAGATGCTTCATACACTCCGGTGTGATTGAAAGCCAGCAGCTCCCTGGAGGAATAAAGTTCTTTTATCTCCATGAGCTGCACTTTCAGTTCAGCGATTGGGCATCTTTCTAACACTATTAAACTGTAGATTAACCATACATCTCCAGGATAATAGCATTTAGGGACATGATAGGTCCTCTGTAAGCCTTTAGCCACATCCGTCATACATGTATGGAGTGTGAGGACGGGGGTCATGGAGTGATCTCACTTCATACTCCACATATGCCTATGTCGTACAGCCAGGACCGGTCTCTAACAAACTGTTAACCTGTTAAATGCCACAGATGATAATGAGGGCAATCTGGACTACCACCTGAGGGGAGCTATGGTCAAAGTGCCCTCCTCAGAATGTGTTGTGGGCCAGAGCTCTGCTGCCGGAAATACAGAACGGCAGCTAGACTCCAGGGGAGCTCCTGTTCAGGCTGATACTGTATATATATAGCTATGTGAGGGCTCATATTATATATAAGAGACTATGTAGGGGCTCATCCTGTATATAGTGGACTATGTGGCTACTCATACTTTTTATAGGAGGCTATGTGTTTGCGCCTGCTGTTCACAGGGTCTATGTGTGGGCTCCTGCTTGTTAAAGGGGCTATGTGTTGCTCCTGCTGGATACAGCGTCTATGTGTGGGCTCCTGCTGTATACAGGGTCAATGTGTTTGCTCCTGCTGGATACAGGTTCTATGTGTGGGCTCCTGCTGTATACAGGGTCTATGTGTTTGCTCGTACTGGATACAGGGTCTATGTGTTTGGTCCTGCTGTATAGAGGGTCTATGTGTTTGCTCCTGCTGTATACAGGGGCTATGTGTGGGCTCCTGGTACCTCCAGGGGGCTATGTGTGGGCTCCTGGTGTCCCAGGGGGCTAAGTGTGGGCTCCTGGTGCCTCCATGGGACTCTGTGTGGGATCCTGCTTTTTACAGGGAGCGCTCTGTGGGCTCCTGCTTTTTACAGGGAGCTCGGTGTAGGTTCCTGCTGCCTCCAGGGAGCTCGGTGTGGGTGGGCTCCTGCTGCCTCCAGGGAGCTCGGTGTGGGCTCCTGCTGCCTCCAGGGAGCTCGGTGTGGGCTCCTGCTGAAAAGGGGCGGGGCTACAGGTATGACGCTATTTTAGCTCCACCCCTTTTCATGACGCGGCCAGGCTCTCAGCACTAAAGCAAGCCCAGAGGGGCGTGCATAATTACAAGGGAGCAGCAGACAGGCACGCCTCTTAAGACTTATTCAGAAACAGAGAACTCACACAGGACGAGGTAAATATAACCTCTTCTCTACTTTACAAAATCGATTTTTTTTCTGCAACAGGGATGGCTAGAAATGATAAGAGGGGTGTGGGGACAGGTATAAAGATGCGGGGGGGGGTCAGTTTGTGGGGTCAGGTTCCCTTTAATCTCACTTCTGCAATGTATAGTATATACATTGCAGAAGTGAAATTAGAGGGTTAGCAGCAATTTTAGTGTACTGAGCATGCTCAGTACACTAAAATCGGGTCCGAGGAATGATCAGATGTTTCCTCGGACCCGCGCTCATAGGCCCCCCAGTTAAATCCCGAGGATCGGATCGGATTTGGACTAATTGCCATCCAATTTTGTGGGATATGATTTTTTTCTGTGTCCAAAATCGGAGCAGTCTCTGATTTTGGGTACAGCAAAAAATCGGACACAAATCGGATCCCACAAAATCGGATGGCAATTAGGCCAAATCCGATCCGACCCTCATAGGATAACATGGGGGCCAAATCAGATCCGTGGCTGTCCAATTTATATCAGACAGCCACGGATTGAAAAAAATCGCAATGTGAAAGCAGCCTAAGTCAGGCTCCCATCTCCTCAGTAGAAACTCATTAGAGAGAGCAAGCAAAAAGAAGTTAACTTACGGTAATGTGGTTTGACTTACCAAGTGTCAAACAAATTGCCTTTATTTACAAAGTGGTGCCAAGTGTTAGCTGAAACAAATCCATTTATTATAATAGCAGCTCATGCAAAAGGCACCCAAAGTCTTTATTTACTAAAGGACATGAAGAATATTTTTATTCCTAGATTCTTTCGCTGAAGAATTACAAGTCCTATTATATCTGCATTTAGGGCCTTTGATCTCAAAGTTCTAACATCTTCTGGCTGTTTTACACTTCACACAGGAAAGAGAACAGTGAGAGCTGAGGAATTAGATTTCATTATGCTGGGTGACATTTTCATCTCTAAAGAGCAGATCACAGCATTTCCAGGCATTGCTGACTAAAGAAATAGCTCAGCAAACATGCTCCGGCAATTACCGTAAATAGCTTTACCAATATAACAGACATTAATACATTGTACTGTGTGCAAAAGTGAAGGGGAAAATGTATGCTTGTAGAGACAAACAATATATATTATATACAGGGGCGGGCTGGCCCAGGTGGCAGGGGGGCAAGTGCCCCCTGGGCTGGTGGTATAGCCCCCACCTAGGGCCGCCCGCCCACCCACAGAAACGGGCCGCGGACCTCACTCACCCACCCTGCAGCAGGCAGTGAACAGACCCGCCGCGGAGGAGACAGTGTCAGAGAGAGAGGCGGCCGCGGCACTGCAGCCATTCCTCTCCCTCCAGGGAGAGCGGAGGCATGGAGGGGCCTGCAGTAGCGCTGAGGAGGCGGGGCCCAGAAAGATTGACTGGAGATAGGAGGACCTGTGTGACGTGAGCCCTACACATCACCTGTCTGTGGGGGAGGGGGGGGGGTTTGCGGTTCAGTGCAGCAGCATCGGATCCGGCACAGTATCACAGCCCCGCCGCACTTCCGGGTTCAGTGCAGGGGTCATGCCAGCGTCGCGAGGTCTCCCCACTCTGCCGCCCTCTCTGCAGAACGTCACACAGAGGAGAAGCCGATGCAGGTGAGTCGCTGTGTCAGCCGAATATTAAGAAGCAAAGCCCTGGGGAGGCTGCAGAAGAAGTCATGTGGGGGCTGCAGAAGAAGACATGTGGGGGCTGCAGAGGAAGACATGGGGGGCTACAGAGGAAGACATGGGGGGCTGCAGAGGAAGACATGGGGGGCTGCAGAGGAAGACATGGGGGGCTGCAGAGGAAGACATGTGGGGGCTACAGAGGAAGACATGTGGGGGCTGCAGAAGAAGACATGTGGGGGCTGCAGAAGAAGACATGTGGGGGCTGCAGAGGAAGACATGGGGGGCTACAGAGGAAGACATGGGGGGCTGCAGAGGAAGACATGGGGGGCTGCAGAGGAAGACATGTGGGGGCTACAGAGGAAGACATGTGGGGGCTGCAGAAGAAGACATGTGGGGGCTGCAGAAGAAGACATGTGGGGGCTGCAGAGGAAGACATGGGGGGCTACAGAGGAAGACATGGGGGGCTGCAGAGGAAGACATGGGGGGCTGCAGAGGAAGACATGTGGGGGCTGCAGAAGAAGACATGGGGGGCGCTGCAGAGGAAGACATGGTTGGGGGCTGCAGAGAAGACATGTGGGGGCTGCAGAGAAGACATGTGGGGGCTGCAGAAGAAGACATGTGGGGGCTGCAGAGAAGACATGTGGGGGCTGCAGAAGAAGACATGTGGGGGCTGCAGAAGAAGACATGTGGGGGCTGCAGAGGAAGACATGTGGGGGCTGCAGAGGAAGACATGGGGGGCTGCAGAGGAAGACATGGGGGGCTGCAGAGGAAGACATGGGGGGCTGCAGAGGAAGACATGGGGGGCTGCAGAGGAAGACATGGGGGGCTGCAGAGGAAGACATGGGGGGCTACAGAGGAAGACATGGGGGGGCTGCAGAAGAAGACGTGGGGGCTGCAGAGGAAGACATGGGGGGGCTACAGAGGAAGACATGTGGGGGCTACAGAGGAAGACATGGGGGGGCTGTAGAGGAAGACATGGAGGGGCTACAGAGGAAGACATGGGGGGGCTGTAGAGGAAGACATGGGGGGGCTGTAGAGGAAGACATGGGGGGGCTGTAGAGGAAGACATGGGGGGCTGTAGAGGAAGACATGGGGGGGCTGTAGAGGAAGACATGGGGGGGCTACAGAGGAAGACATGGGGGAGCTACAGAGGAAGACATGGGGGGCTACAGAGGAAGACATGTGGGGGCTGCAGAAGAAGACATGTGGGGGCTGCAGAAGAAGACATGTGGGGGCTGCAGAGGAAGACGTGGGGGCTGTAGAGGAAGACGTGGGGGCTACAGAGGAAGACGTGGGGGCTACAGAGGAAGACATGGGGGAGCTACAGAGGAAGACATGGGGGAGCTACAGAGGAAGACATGTGGGGGCTACAGAGGAAGACATGTGGGGGCTACAGAGGAAGACATGTGGGGGCTACAGAGGAAGACATGTGGGGGCTACAGAGGAAGACATGTGGGGGCTACAGAGGAAGACATGTGGGGGCTACAGAGGAAGACATGTGGGGGCTACAGAGGAAGACATGTGGGGGCTACAGAGGAAGACATGGGGGGGCTGCAGAGGAAGACATGGGGGGGCTGCAGAGGAAGACATGGGGGGGCTGCAGAGGAAGACATGGGGGGGGGGCTGCAGAGGAAGACATGGGGGGGGGCTGCAGAGGAAGACATGGGGGGGGGGCTGCAGAGGAAGACATGGGGGGGGGCTGCAGAGGAAGACATGGGAAGACATGGGGGGGGGGGGCTGCAGAGGAAGACATGGGGGGGGGCTGCAGAGGAAGACATGGGGGCTGCACTGTGGAAAATGGGGGGAGAGGGAGAATGGAGGCTGCACAGCAGTTTCAAAAGAGTGGGGAGGGTATTCCAAGCAGGGGGCGGCGAGGACCACATAGAGCAAGCCCACCCATACCTTTTCAGGACTCCTTACCATACAGCGCGGGAGAGAATAAAAGTTTATTTCTGAGCTATGCAGGGGGACGTCTGGGCATATAGAGGGGTTACAGGAACCCAACTACATCTTGTTACAGCTGGTGGGCACAGTTTAGAGCAGCCAAAGAGGGTGACAGGTTCCCTTTAATATAGGGGATATACTGTTATCGTGATGTATTGACAGTGGTTCTGGTGATGTATTACAGTATTGACAGTGGTTCTGGTGAGGTGTTACTGTATTGACAGGGGTTCTGGTGATATACTGACAGTGGTTCTAGTGATGTACTGACGGTGGTTTTGGTGATGTATTACTGTATTGACAATGGTTCTGGTGATATATTGACAGGGGTTCTGATGAGGTGTTGCTGTATTGACAGTGGTTCTGGTAATATACAGACAGTGGTTCCAGTGATGTGTTATTGTATTGATAGTGGTTCTGATGATGTACTGATGGAGGTTCTAGTGATGTGTTATTGTATTGCCGGAGGTTCTGGTGATGTAGTCATGTGGATGTTGTAATCTTTAACTTAACAGACTTGACCCTAAATCATTATAGGGTAAGGGAGCTTGACTAAAAATACAGCTGAATATCAGCCAAACAAATAATTTACTAAAGCCCCTAAAATATTATAGATAGCTGTCTAATTGCTTGGCCGGCAGCAATCTTCCTTGATTCTCTTATATACAGTACAGGAGCACTCATTCTGCCAAGTGTTTCTGTATTCTCTGTTAGAACCACTGGTAGATATCTCTGGCTGCAGAAAATCACTTAGAGGACAAAAGGATCTAGAGCCAGTAATCGGACATGCTGGATCCTTATCTCCCCGACAATCGTCACTTAGAGCCGCCCGCCCACCCACAGAAACGGGCCGCGGACCTCACTCACCCACCCTGCAGCAGGCAGTGAACAGACCCGCCGCGGAGGAGACAGTGTCAGAGAGAGAGGCGGCCGCGGCACTGCAGCCATTCCTCTCCCTCCAGGGAGAGCGGAGGCATGGAGGGGCCTGCAGTAGCGCTGAGGAGGCGGGGCCCAGAAAGATTGACTGGAGATAGGAGGACCTGTGTGACGTGAGCCCTACACATCACCTGTCTGTGGGGGAGGGGGGGGGGGGGGGTTTGCGGTTCAGTGCAGCAGCATCAGATCCGGCACAGTATCACAGCCCCCCCGCACTTCCGGGTTCAGTGCAGGGGTCATGCCAGCGTCGCGAGGTCTCCCCACTCTGCCGCCCTCTCTGCAGAACGTCACACAGAGGAGAAGCCGATGCAGGTGAGTCGCTGTGTCAGCCGAATATTAAGAAGCAAAGCCCTGGGGAGGCTGCAGAAGAAGACATGTGGGGGCTGCAGAAGAAGACATGTGGGGGCTGCAGAGGAAGACATGGGGGGCTACAGAGGAAGACATGGGGGGCTGCAGAGGAAGACATGGGGGGCTGCAGAGGAAGACATGGGGGGCTGCAGAGGAAGACATGTGGGGGCTACAGAGGAAGACATGTGGGGGCTGCAGAAGAAGACATGTGGGGGCTGCAGAAGAAGACATGTGGGGGCTGCAGAAGAAGACATGTGGGGGCTGCAGAGGAAGACATGGGGGGCTACAGAGGAAGACATGGGGGGCTGCAGAGGAAGACATGGGGGGCTGCAGAGGAAGACATGTGGGGGCTACAGAGGAAGACATGTGGGGGCTGCAGAGGAAGACATGGGGGGGCTGTAGAGGAAGACATGGGGGGGCTACAGAGGAAGACATGGGGGGGCTGTAGAGGAAGACATGGGGGGGCTGTAGAGGAAGACATGGGGGGGCTGTAGAGGAAGACATGGGGGGGCTGTAGAGGAAGACATGGGGGGGCTGTAGAGGAAGACATGGGGGGCTACAGAGGAAGACATGGGGGAGCTACAGAGGAAGACATGGGGGGCTACAGAGGAAGACATGTGGGGGCTGCAGAAGAAGACATGTGGGGGCTGCAGAAGAAGACATGTGGGGGCTGCAGAGGAAGACATGTGGGGGCTGCAGAGAAGACATGGGGGGCTGCAGAGGAAGACATGGGGGGCTGCAGAGGAAGACATGGGGGGCTACAGAGGAAGACATGGGGGGGCTGCAGAAGAAGACTGTGGGGGCTGCAGAGGAAGACATGGGGGGGCTACAGAGGAAGACATGTGGGGGCTACAGAGGAAGACATGGGGGGGCTGTAGAGGAAGACATGGGGGGCTACAGAGGAAGACATGGGGGGGCTGTAGAGGAAGACATGGGGGGGCTGTAGAGGAAGACATGGGGGGGCTGTAGAGGAAGACATGGGGGGGCTGTAGAGGAAGACATGGGGGGGCTGTAGAGGAAGACATGGGGGGGCTGTAGAGGAAGACATGGGGGGGCTACAGAGGAAGACATGGGGGAGCTACAGAGGAAGACATGGGGGGCTACAGAGGAAGACATGTGGGGGCTGCAGAAGAAGACATGTGGGGGCTGCAGAAGAAGACATGTGGGGGCTGCAGAGGAAGACGTGGGGCTGTAGAGGAAGACGTGGGGGCTACAGAGGAAGACGGGGGGCTACAGAGGAAGACATGGGGGAGCTACAGAGGAAGACATGGGGGAGCTCAGAGGAAGACATGTGGGGGCTACAGAGGAAGACATGTGGGGGCTACAGAGGAAGACATGTGGGGGCTACAGAGGAAGACATGTGGGGGCTACAGAGGAAGACATGTGGGGGCTACAGAGGAAGACATGTGGGGGCTACAGAGGAAGACATGTGGGGGCTACAGAGGAAGACATGGGGGGGCTGCAGAGGAAGACATGGGGGGGCTGCAGAGGAAGACATGGGGGGGCTGCAGAGGAAGACATGGGGGGGGGCTGCAGAGGAAGACATGGGGGGGGGGCTGCAGAGGAAGACATGGGGGGGGCTGCAGAGGAAGACATGGGGGGGGGCTGCAGAGGAAGACATGGGAAGACATGGGGGGGGGGGGGGCTGCAGAGGAAGACATGGGGGGGGGCTGCAGAGGAAGACATGGGGGCTGCACTGTGGAAAATGGGGGGAGAGGGAGAATGGAGGCTGCACAGCAGTTTCAAAAGAGTGGGGAGGGTATTCCAAGCAGGGGGCGGCGAGGACCACATAGAGCAAGCCCACCCATACCTTTTCAGGACTCCTTACCATACAGCGCGGGAGAGAATAAAAGTTTATTTCTGAGCTATGCAGGGGGACGTCTGGGCATATAGAGGGGTTACAGGAACCCAACTACATCTTGTTACAGCTGGTGGGCACAGTTTAGAGCAGCCAAAGAGGGTGACAGGTTCCCTTTAATATAGGGGATATACTGTTATCGTGATGTATTGACAGTGGTTCTGGTGATGTATTACAGTATTGACAGTGGTTCTGGTGAGGTGTTACTGTATTGACAGGGGTTCTGGTGATATACTGACAGTGGTTCTAGTGATGTACTGACGGTGGTTTTGGTGATGTATTACTGTATTGACAATGGTTCTGGTGATATATTGACACGGGTTCTGATGAGGTGTTGCTGTATTGACAGTGGTTCTGGTAATATACAGACAGTGGTTCCAGTGATGTGTTATTGTATTGATAGTGGTTCTGATGATGTACTGATGGAGGTTCTAGTGATGTGTTATTGTATTGCCGGAGGTTCTGGTGATGTAGTCATGTGGATGTTGTAATCTTTAACTTAACAGACTTGACCCTAAATCATTATAGGGTAAGGGAGCTTGACTAAAAATACAGCTGAATATCAGCCAAACAAATAATTTACTAAAGCCCCTAAAATATTATAGATAGCTGTCTAATTGCTTGGCCGGCAGCAATCTTCCTTGATTCTCTTATATACAGTACAGGAGCACTCATTCTGCCAAGTGTTTCTGTATTCTCTGTTAGAACCACTGGTAGATATCTCTGGCTGCAGAAAATCACTTAGAGGACAAAAGGATCTAGAGCCAGTAATCGGACATGCTGGATCCTTATCTCCCCGACAATCGTCACTTAGAGCTCCCGCACACATTAGACTGTCAGCGCAACCTGTTCATATTGGCGGGTTTATCCAACTTTACTCTGTGTATCGAGGTCTTCATTACAATCTGAATGCTAGGGGCACTCTGACATCTGTGAACCCCGTGACTACTGTAAGCGTTTTTTGCTGAATTGTGGCAGATCCAGCAGATTTTGCTGCATCTGCCGCCTAACGGCTGACTTCTGGTAAGCCACATTCATTCTCTATGGGACTTGTGGTCAGGTGTGGGTCCTCCTATCTCCAGTCAATCTCTGGGCCCCGCCTCCTCAGCTCTACTGCAGGCCCCGGAAGTTGTTCCAACTCCACAGCGCGGGAGCCAGCAGCATGACATGTGTAAAGATAAACATCATGATGAGCTGCAGCAGCAGCAGCAGCAGCTGGTGGTGGTGGTGGTGAGTAGTGTGCCTGGCTGGGGCAGGCTCTATGTGCCTGGCCGGGGCAGGCTCTGTGTGCCTGGCCGGGGCAGTCTCTGTGTGCCTGGCCGGGGCAGTCTCTGTGTGCCTGGCCGGGGCAGTCTCTGTGTGTGCCGTGGCCGGCGGGCAGTCTCTGTGTGCCTGGCCGGGGCAGTCTCTGTGTGCCTGGCCGGGGCAGGCTCTGTGTGTCTGGGGCTCTGGCTGTGTGTGGCAAAATGTGTCTGTGTGGCTGACTGTGTCTATGTGTGGCTAGGGCTGCGTGGCTGCATGTGGCCGTCTGTGTGTGACTGTGTCTTTATGTGGCTGGGGCTATGTGGCTGGCTGTGTGTGCCTAACAACTATGTCTGTGTGTGGCTGGGGCTGCGTGATTGTGGCTGGCTGCGGTTGGCTGTGGCTGCATGGCTGTGGCTGAGGCTGCGTGGCTGGCTGTGTGTGGTTGGGGCTGTTTGGCTGTGTGTGGCTGGGGCTGCTTGGCTGTGTGTGGCTGTATGTCTGTGTGTGGCTGGCTATAGCTGTCTATATTGCTCGCTGTGTGTGTGGCTGGCTGTGTCTGTGTGTGTGGGTAGCTGCGCCTGTGTGTGGCTGGCTTTGGCTGCGTGTGTGGCTGTCTATGTGGCTGGCTGGCTGTATGTGTGTGGCTGTATGTGTGGCCGGCTGGCTGGCTTTGGCTGTGTGTGGCTGTATGTGTGTGGCTGTATGTGTGTGGCTGATATTGTGTATGTGTAGCTGGCTGTGTCTGTGTGTGCCTGTGTGTGGCTGGCTATGGCTGTCTATGTTGCTGGCTGTGACTCTGTGTGGCTGGCTGTGGCTATGTGTGTGGCTGTCTATGTGGCTGTGTCTCTCTGTGTGGCTCTCTGCGTCTGTGTAGCTGTCTATGTGGCTGACTGTTTTTGTGTGGTTGTGGCTCTGTGTGTGGCTGTGGCGGGCTGTCTGTGTGGCTGTGCGTGTGGCTGTGGCGGGCTGTCTGTGTGGCTGGCCACTGGGACATCCAAATGCTGTGCGAGTGTCCGACAGTTTTCTTAGATCACATCCATGGCAATCTGTTTTGTTTCTCAGCAGCTATTACTGCTATTTACAGGAGCATTTTAAAGTTGTCTCAGCTGAAGAATGATAATGTATCAGTGAAAAAAACAGATGCCTCTCAGATGGTCTGTGTGCTGTCAGTGTGCGGTCCATGATTTTGTCGGACCCATAGACTTGCATTGGTGAGTCTCGTGTGTGAATCGCAGACTGTCGCAGCATGTTGTGACTTTTTCCCATCCAGAATCTGGATGAGAAAAAAGCGTCCGACACTCGTCAATGTGTTTCAGACGTTGTTTAACTGACTGCACTGCGATAAAATCACGCATTGAACTCATCCGAGTTTCACCCCAGTGTGTCCGTGCCCTAATAATAAAATCCATATAGTAATCCTACAATGTCTGCTGGACATGGTATGGGGAGGGTGTATGGCTCAGTTAGTACACTCCATACTTCTTGTTATTAACCAGTTAATGCCCTCTTGTCCACCGCACTGCAGAGTCAAAAGAGGAAGACAGCGAGACAGGCAGCGACATGGCATCAGAGAGCCCCTGACCTCCAAATAGAAGATCCTCAGATCCCGGTATTGTGACGACATATGAAGAAATATTTTTTTACATTTATATTACACTATGAACTCCACAGCACTTTACATACATCATCAACACTGTCCCCATCCTACCAGTATGTCTCATATTGTATATCACCTTTCTTTGAGATCACCTTCACAAATATTGCATTTATTGCACTTGTCAGGTTTTGGATGTTTTAAGATTGCATTTGTTTGCAGGATGTCAGAATTGACTCCCAGAGCTGCTGGTTTCACGGTTAATGTCTTACAGCATCTTAGATTTTTTTTGCTTAATGGTACTTCCAAGTTTCTCAATAGGGCTGAGATCAGGGAGAACTGGAGGCCACACCATGGTTTTCTCTACTTTTATGTCCATAGCAGCCAATTACTCAGGGCTATGCTCTGTACTAAGAGATGGTGCATTGTCATGCATGGGGATGATTTTGTACGAAGAAAAAAAGTGGTCAGTCTAAAAGTATATATACTTTGCCGTGGTCCTTTTCACGCCTTCATGGACCCTATAGGGGCAAACTAGCTCTCTCCACATGATTACGACCCAAAACATGACTGCCACCTCCTTGCTGATGTGACATGGTGGCGGTCAACTAGCAACCATGTACTCCAACCATAATGGGAACCTCCAGGCTCCCTTTAGCTACTCCCCTGTCTGCAGGGGGGCGTGGTGCGATGAGGGGGGCGCACCGCTGACAATGCCCAGAGCGCAGGAACTCCAAATACGGGCCTGGCTGGAGAGGGACTGAGATGGGCCGCCGAGAACTTCTGACAGCACCCCACCAACCCCAAATACCGCCCCCCCCGGTCCTCACCTAAGGGCTGGAGGGACTGAGACGGGCCGCCAAAAATTTGTGACAGCACCCCCCCCCCCCCGGTCCACACCCGAGGGCTGCCGGGAAAATTTTGCCACCCAGGTTTTGCGTCGCCAGTCAGCCCCTGATTATATATATGGTATATGTCCATGAAATCAGCTTCCTAGGTACACATAGGCCAATAAGTTAAAGTATGCTATTTTACCCCATCCCTCTATTATGGACAGTTTTTATTTTCGGCTTTTGCATTTTTCATCAACATAGTCATTTGAGAACCAAATTTTGGAGTGAACAGTTGTTTTTAAATGTACCAAAACTTACCATATATAATATTGAAAGATGGAAACAAATATTTTGCATGTGAACTGTTCAGACAACAAGGACATTTTGCGATTGTTTCTCGGATCTTGGATTCACAATATTCACTTTGTGGTATACGACATGTTCACCGTATTTTGTGCAGCAGTGTGATCACCATATTCTTTCCTCATCTTACTTTGATGGACACATTTTTGTTTTTTGTGTTTTTTGAGTCTAGAAATAGGGGATGGGGAGGTGACTAACAACAGAACCTTTTCATTCACTATGTAGGATAATCAGTTCAACTGAGCTGTAAAATAACAGGACCATGGTCCAGGGTCCAGTAGTCACATCAGTAGACCATGGCTGATTGGCTGTCAGACCAGAGCCTGGAGAAATCCCACTATCCCCAGTGCCTTTTCTGATTAGATGGCTACATGAAATGTCATTTGTGCATTGCAACAGGCCTAGATAAAATAAAGGCACATGGGAAGCCAGAAGATGGGAGGAGATTCGGAGGGTTTTAGACTAGCGACTAATAACTACCATGGTGAACATTGAACCAGGGTCCTGCAAGTTTATTGACTCATCTCAATTTATTAATTTTCAATTACCACAAGGAGACTTACACATACGATTGCTTGATTGCTGTACACTGCAATACTTTAGCACTTAAGTTTACCCTTCTGCTTGGTCAATAGGAGTACAATCAAGGCAGATACAGAGCTCTTCCTGCATCCTGAGGTCAAGGTGTGTCTCATTATTGGAAGTCACCATTTGTGAATAATACGTTCATTAATTAACCAAATAATAGCAAAACTTATCTATGGTTTTCATACAGGTATGTACGGTATCTTGTTAAGCTGATCATACTGTCAAGAATTCTTCTGGGGATTCTTTACTACTGTAGATTTCATGTTCAACTTATATAGAATGTTAACAACTTGTCCTTGGAACGGCAGATAATATTATCGTAATTACCGTAAATCCTACCTACCTAATAGTGAATTACTATAAAATAGGAAGCATAAATGCGATCTATGATCAATTAGTGTGTGCTGTACATTTTACGATATTATGAAGCTGGGTCTCTGAGCTTTTCACTTAGCACTAACACTTACCGTAATATACAGAAGAGTAGACTTAACCCAAAAATATAAACAGTGAAATACTTAAAAGGGTATTCTAGGGGAAAGTAATTATACAGCTGCACCACAATGAATTAGAATGTCATTAAAAAGTTAATTTATTTCAGTAATTCAATACATAAAGTGAAATACATACTGTATATTATATAGAGTCATTACAAAAGAGTGATATATTTCAAATGTTTATTTATGTTAATGTTGATGATTATGGCTTACAGCCAATGAAAATTCAAAGGTCATTATCTCAGAAAATTAAAGTAGGGAGGATGAAGGGTTAAAAACCACACTGACATAATCCACAAGGCATCAAAGGGTAAATATAATATTGATTAGTCGTCGCATTACAGAGCTCCCTGGTTCCTTCCTCAGAATAAATCAATATCATATTGATAGCCCTGAAACATGTTGACTATTCACCCTTTGATGTCTCGTGGTATATAGCAGTACGGTTTTTAACCCTTCATCCTCCTATACTCTATAAGCACCACGCTGGGGACTGCAGCAACGTGATATGCTTTTATAGTTGTTGTGACTCTCACAGCCACACAAGGTGAAGCCTCTGATACCTATATAGGTAATATTTTATCTCTCAGACCCTTCATCCTCCCTACTTTAATTTTCTGAAATAATGACCTTAGGTTTTCATTGGCTGTAAGCTATCATCATCAACATTAACATAAATAAACACTTGAAATAGATCACTCTGTTTGCAATGACTGTATATAATATATGCGTTTCACTTTTTGTATGAAATTATTGAGATGCACCTGCATGTCATTTACGGTACTTTAAAATGTTGAAACAATTTTTTAAGGAGTACTAATATTAAAACTACCATTGTCTAGTGCTTCTTCCTTCATTGCCCAACAAATTGTCAACCTATTTTCAGTATCTAGTGGAGACAACCGCCTAATATAACAGAATCCATTAGAGATATTTTTTAGATTATGTAGGTGTGACTTGATCCACACTCAAAGTAGAGACAGAATGGCTGAGAGGGAGACAGTTATGCATTCACACTACCACCAAATATGACACGAGAGAAGCACTAAACTCTTAGTGCACATTGACTGACTTGCACATTGTGACATCTAGTCTTTTATGAGGTCGTCGCACGCATCAATGTCGTCAGGAATCTCATCGCTGGCGACATTAAAGGCTGATCGCTGGTGAGCTGTCACACAGGCAGACTCACCAGCGATCAGTGGACAAGCAGCATGAAATGATTTAAATATCGTTTCCACGATATCTTGCTCCCGCTGCCAGGCTGCGGTAAGCTGGAGCAGACTGGTCTCCAAGGTAAACTGCGGGTATCTAGGCAGTGTATGTGATGTGTACCTTGGTTACCAGCCTTCTCTGCCTAGATACCCGCAGTTTACCTTGGAGACCAGCTCCCAGCACTTGCTGAGAGGTGCTGGGAGCTGGCTTATCGCTCATCGCCCGGTGTTACACGCAGCAATGCTGTGTGTCCACCGGGCGACCATCGTCAGGTTTTAGAACAGGTTCTAAAACCTGATGACCATCAACCAGCGACTTATCGCTGGTTGAAACGCCCTGTCACACGCTTCAATATCGCTGCAACGTCATGTGCAGCAGCAATATTGCACGCGATATTGACGCGTGTGACATCCCCATAAAATACACAGGAGTGAGTGCACTCAATAAGGTCTTAAAGGGAACCTGTCACTTGGATCTAAGTCCCTACACTATCACTACCTGTCCCTACACCTTCCTAGGTGCTCCCTATCTATCCCTCTCTGAGCTAAATCCGCCCTATAAAGCTGCAGAAAAATAAGTTATAACTTACAGGAGTCCCTGAGGCTTGGGGACTGGAAAGGTGGGCCCATGCTCCATTGTGCCCTCCTCAATGGTGCAGCGCACGCCCCGCTGGACGGCGTTATTCTTTCTTGAAAGCCGCCTCTTTAATTTGGAATCCCCAGCCCTCTGAAATACTATCAAGCACCGGCCGCTACGTCACTTCCGGCATGGTGCATCATGGGCCGCTCACGTGACCTCCCCCAGTGCATTATGGGCCGATCAAGTGATCGCCCCAGTTCATTATTGGCCTGATCACGTAATCGGCCCGGCTCCGTGCATGCGCAATGCGCTTATTGAAGCCGGGCCGATCACGTGATCAGGCCCATAATGCACTGGGGGAGATCATATGAGCAGCCCATAATGCACCGCGCCGCAAGTGACGTAGCGGCCGGTGCTTGATAGTACTACAGAGGGCGGGAGATTACAAATTAAAGAGGTGGCTTGGAAGAACGAATAACGCCGCCCAGCGGGGCATGCGCTGCGTCATCGAGGAGGGCACAATGGAGCCTGGGGCCGCCTTTCCAGTCCCCAAGCCTCAGGGACTCCTATAAGTTATAACTTATTTTTCTGCAGCTTTATAGGGCGGATTTAGCTCAGAGAGGGATACATAGGGAGCAGCTAGGAAGGTGTAGGGACAGGTAGTGATAGTGTAGGGGCTTAGAACCAGGTGACAGGTTCCCTTTAAGTCGTCAATGTAGGCTTGATTCAACAAGTCATGTAAACTCGAGTAAAATTGGCTGTACATAGGATAAGCTGTGAGATAGTCATATTTTCCTTCTTTTATGCTGATCAGAAAATCTTTGGATTTAGGCAAAAAAGCAATTGTGTTTTCAGTTCCTCTTCAAACCCACGTGTACAGATTTCTAAATACTGTTGTGCTCAATTGTATTATGTACTATTAACTTATGTTTGTTTCTTTTTGTTTAGGAAAGAAATGTGCCAAACAGATATAAAAGGTAAGAATGGGGAAGACCCCGTAAAAATGTTGTATCTGGATAAAAGCATAATAAAGTACATAACTTTTTAATAGTGAGCAGCTAGGAAGGTGCAGGGATAGGTAGTGATAGTGTAGGGGCTTAAATCCAGATAACAGGTTCCCTTTAAGTAGACTGCGCTGGATGGAATGCCGAATTACAGTGGTAAAACTGTGGTATAATAATGAGTATTTATTGGTGTTACAAGAAAATATATCGTATACATTAATAATACATAGCGGGTAACAGGAAGGTTTTGGTGCCTTAAGTTATACCCAATAAGCAACAGAGTATTAAGGATTATCTCACTTATCCACATTCCTCCCTTTTGGCTGTCTATCAGGCACAGAAATTAAGTGGAAAAAAGCAGAACATGCATTATGGCAGGGGTGGGAAACTATTATATATATATATATATACCGTATATACTCGTGTATAAGCCGAGTTTTTTCAGCCCAAAAATTGGGCTGAAAAGTCCCCCCCTCGGCTTATACACGGGTCATACGGTATGCTGTGGGGGGGGGGGCTGTGACCGGTGGCTGGAGGAGGCAGGAGGGGGCCGCAGTGACCGCAGGCGGTCACGTGGGGCCGCCTCATTAGTGCAATGAATATGCACGGCATCCCCCCGCCCATCAGCGGCGGGGGGATGCCGTGCATATTGCAATACACAGCCCCCTCCTTATTATGGGTCCCCAGCAGAAATAAACAGCCCCCCCTCCTTATCACGTCCCCCCCAGGCTGCGGCAGCTGTGAAAATAACAAACACACTTTATACATCACCTTCCGACGCAGCTCCTCCGGTCCCGGCTCCTCCGCTCGCCGGCGTCTTCTTCCTTCTGGTGCCGGTGTCATGTGACCGGGCGCAGGAGATGACGTCATTTCCTGCGCGCGGTCACAGAAGCCGACACAAGAAGAAGAAGACGCCGGCGAGCGGAGGAGCCGGGACCGGAGGAGCTGCGTCGGAAGGTGATGTATAAAGTGTTTGTTATTTTCACAGCTGCCGCAGCCTGGGGGGGACGTGATAAGGAGGGGGGGCTGTTTATTTCTGCTGGGGGACCCATAATAAGGAGGGGGGCTGTTTACTACCACTGGGGCTGCATATACTACCACTGGGGCTGTTTACTACCACTGGGGCTGCATATACTACCACTGGGGCTGTTTACTACCACTGGGGCTGCATATACTACCACTGGGGCTGTATATACTACCACTGGGGCTGTATATACTACCACTGGGGCTGTATATACTACCACTGGGGCTGTATATACTACCACTGGGGCTGCATATACTACCACTGGGGCTGCATATACTACCACTGGGGCTGTTTACTACCACTGGGGCTGTATATACTACCACTGGGGCTGCATATACTACCACTGGGGCTGTATATACTACCACTGGGGCTGCATATACTACCACTGGGGCTGTTTACTACCACTGGGGCTGTTTACTACCACTGGGGCTGCATATACTACCACTGGGGCTGTTTACTACCACTGGGGCTGTTTACTACCACTGGGGCTGTTTACTACCACTGGGGCTGTATATACTACCACTGGGGCTGTATATACTACCACTGGGGCTGCATATACTACCACTGGGGCTGTATATACTACTGGGGCTGCATGTATACTACCACTGGGGCTGCTGTATATACCTCTGGGGCTGCTATATACCACACTGCTGGGGGCTGTATACCTGTGCTGGGGTCCACCCTCGGCTTATACACGAGTCAATAGATTTTCCCAGGTTTTGGGGGCAAAAGTAGGGGGGTCGGCTTATACACGGGTCGGCTTATACACGAGTATATACGGTATCTGTATATAAATAACCAGAAAAAATTCACTGCAGCACTCAGCTACTACTAAAAATACACACATGCTAATAAGCGGTTTATATATGATGAAAAAATTTAAAAACTCAAATTTTTTTCAAAAAACTCAATATTCTTATTTTTTTATTTTCTGGGGTTCTTAGTACATATATTGGCCAATATCTATTTGCTCATCAACCACGCCACGGTGAACACCAGATTAGCATGTGTACATTTTTGGTAGTAACTGAGTGCTGCAGTGAATTTTTTCTGGTTGTTTGTTCCAGCATCGCAGCTTGCACCAGTTCACACTATATCTTGAGTGCTCTGCAGTTTCTTTCTGTTTTATGTCTAATCTGTGGAGTTGCTGGCTCCACAGCTATACTTAGCACCCTCATCACCCCCAGGTGGTCTGAGGTTGAGATGGTGTCCACCCACTTAGAAGTGGGATAAGGAGGACAAGGATGTCAGCGTAGGACTCATCAGACCTGGGGTCACCGTGGCGTGGTTGATGAGCAAACAGATATTGGCCAATATATGTACTAAGAACCCCAGAAAATAGAAAAAAATAAGAATATTGAGTTTTTTTTAAAAAACGTAAGTTTTCAAATTTTTTCCTCATATATAAACCGCTTATTCGCATGTATACATTTTTGGTAGTAGCTGAGTGCTGCAGTGAATTTTTTCTGGTTGTTTGTTCTAGCATCGCAGCTTGCACCAGTTCACACTATATCTTGAGTGCTGTGCAGTTTTTTTCTGTTATATATATATATACACACACACACACACACATAAGCGACAAAAAGCTAACCAGCACATCCTAGAATAAGGTGGATGTGAACTGGAGCTGAGCTGTAGTGCTAGATAATGTATTCAATTAAAATCACCGCAGCATACAGTCACTGCCAAAACATATGCATGTATAGTTAGATGGATATAACAATGATACATTTGAGAAAAATAAAAATGTATGTTTAAAGAAAAAAAAATTTGTTAGGCTAGGGTCACACTTGCATGCGTTTTTTTAGGTTGCTTTTTCCAGCCAGCATTTTTGGGCTGCGTTTTTGCTGTTAGGTCTGGAGCAGCCTTGAAAACGCATGGTACCATTTAGTGCCATGCGTTTTTGCATGCGTTTCCCACAGGGTCCCATGTTACAAAAACGCATGTTTTTTGAAAAACCACCAAAAAAATGCAGCATGCTGCGTTTTTTGGTGCTGAGCCAAAAACGCATCCTAAAAACGCATGCGTTTTTGGCATTGGGGTATGCTTTTTTTGTATTGGGGTCAATGGATGCGTTTTTGCATGCGTTTTTCACACATTCCAAGTGTGAAAAACGCATGGAAACCTGCATCCACCCTGCAAGTGTGACCCTAGCCTTAAACTTGTCTTTATAAAGTAAAGTACTTGGTGCATTTATTGGCCAATAGATGATTGCCCATCAACCGCGGCAAGGTGACTCTAATCTGATAGGACCCTAAACTACACTGTGCCTCTCTTGGGCTTCTTAAAGGCTACAATTTATAGTGGAAGTTTTTATTATTTCACAAATATATCAGTGTTTTTGGCTCCACACCCATCCAGTATCAACAACCATCTGTCCCAAAGCAACAATGTCTCATGGTAACTATGCCTCTTATATTAAATAATAATTCTATGCTGGTTCAATTTGTACGTGGCAGAGGGTTTGTGAGCTGCAGTTGTTGTGTAGTCTATGCAGCCCTTTAGGTCCACTAGGGAGTTTTCCCTTAATTCATAATTAGTATAGATGTGGCCTTCAGGTTAGCTGTTTTACTATAATGTTCTTTTCACAAATAAATGATTTGTCATGATCTGGTTTTCATGATCTGGTGTATTACTATTTACTTAGAGGTTCATACTGGTAAGGTCTGACATTGGCCTGACATTATGAACCTTGGGCTTAGTGCCAGCTTTCAATATTAAGCTGGCATTAACCCCTTATTAACCCAGTGTGAGACTGTCAAAGGGCAGCTGGAAGAGTTGGGTACAGCGCCAGAGAATGACACTTCTAAATGAGCCATTTTCTGGGGCAGCTGTGGGCTGCATTTTGCAGTGTGGGGAACACAGAATGCTTGGGCCTCCTCACGCTGAGGATTCAGCCCCAGCTGACTACTTTCACCTGGGTGGAAACCAAAAATAAAGCTAAACTCCCTTTGTTTTGATTACATGCAAGTTAAATGTAGGCAGCTGGGGGTGGGTGGCAACCCGTAATTGCCTGCTGTGCCTGTACTGTTGACTAAGAATACAGCAGAGCTCCATGTCATCAGCACAAAATTTGCTCCAATATCTGTGCTAAATACAAAGCAAATACTCAATGTGAGAACAGTGCTGCGTATTTGCTGTGTATTTATTACCTAACATTGAGGTGTAAGAGTGAAAATTGCAGCAAAATATGCTGAAAGAATTCACATGCTGCAGATTTTTCTATGGTAAAATGCACACCATTTCCGCCACGGGAAAATCCGCAGCATCGGCACAACATTTCTAATTTTCCATACACTTTGCAGGAAATGTGCTGTACTGCAAGAAAAAAATGCCCCAATATGTAGGAAAATCATGGCAAAAAAACAAAGGAAATCTGCAGCATGAGTGCATAGCCTAATTCTTTACTTTGAAAATCTGAACTAGAAATAAATCGTTCAAAAGACTGGACAAATGAGCAGAAAAATTGTTTTAACACTGAAACTTAGCTCGCATATACCTGGAATTAGCAGTAAAGGAACCGTCACACGTGGCAATATCGCCGGCAACTCATGGGGGGGCGCACTTTTTTGGCGCGCTGCCATGGTTGCTGTTGCGATGTCACACGCAGCGATATCGCTTGCAACGCATCTGTGATCTTGCCAGCAACTATCGCAGCCAAGGTTACACTCTACCCTGGCAACGATCCATAACATGGGAGTCTATGGGGGAAGTTGCCGGCAACATCGCAGTTGCGGTGTCACACAGGGCGATGCAGGCAGATCGCCTGAGCAATTTCGCCAGGTTTCCCAACATGTTGGGAAACCTGGCGATGTTGCTTAGGCAACTTATCACCTTATTATCGCCCTGTCATACGCGGTAACTTATGAGCGATGTTGCCGCAACTTAGCCACGCCCCTAAGTTGCCGGCAACATCGCCGCAGAGATCGCCCCGTGTGACGGTACCTTAAGAGTCATTCATTAGGTTGCATTGAGAAAACTTCCACTTTTAAAGTACAGGATACCAGTGAATAAAAAGAAAATTGATTGTCCCATTATACACCCTGTCACATACTCTTAACAATCAGATCTGGTTTAACTCTCACCATAAAAACATACATATATCAGAGTGACACATATTCTTTGCACGCTAGCAGAAGTTAAATGGTGATGTTAATAACTTTCACTATTTAAATATTATTTCTATATAATGCTGCCGAAAGGTTGACAGTTTTGATCAGTAACTAGTATTCTTGTAGCCACTGAATCTAGAAATTAGTGACATAGGGAGCAGTTTGATTGGGTCCAGACATTGAAGAGGTGTGACGGCAATTTTATGTGACACATAAGAAAAAGAATCAAGCTCCTTGCCCTTGAAAAACAACAGTGGCTCTGCAGCAGAAGATCGACAACAGAGAAAGCTTTGGCCTACAGTCCCCACAGCCCCTCCTTTGGCCCCGTTCATACGCTGTGTTTTTGCCGCATATTTTTACGCACGTTTTTTCCCCCAAAAGCACATCTGCGTCTCCCAGCAAAGTGAATGGACATTCACTTTTGCCATTCAGACGTTGTGTAATTTTACGCAACACTTTTGGGGCAAAAAACACGCGCATAAAAACAATGAACATGTCAATTCTTTGTGTTTTTTTATGCGTGTTTCTTCCATAAGCCCCTTTATAAAGAGCTGGAAATACGCATTTGTCTGCCATTCAGACAATGCGTATTTCATGTTGTGTTACATGCATATTTTTACGCGCGCTTTTCCCCATGAAAACGCGCGCGTAAAAATATGCAACAAAATACGCGACGTGTGAACGCAGCCTTTTAACTACTCTCCAAATCACATCTCAACAGTAGTAAGTATAAAATGGACCAACTGACTCCTAAAATACATATATTTTCTGCCTCTAGCATCTGTTTTTTCTTATTGTGCTGCTGTAGTAATATCAGATTCACTAGGTTATTTGTAGAGTGTTCTGCTTTTTACAAAGCTAAATCACTTATTTAGTGGTTCATAGTATTTTAGTTCCCTCTAGAGGCTAAATTTTTTTTTATCAGTATCCGTTTTCTATTTTTTATGTCTCTGTTTCTCCTCCCCTTTGCAATGCATTATAATAGTTCAGTCTCCATTTTCTCTTCATGCTTCATACAGGAAGAGATTTTTCATCTTAACCCCTCTTGTGATAGTATTGCGGGCAGGCCCAGCGTCAGCACCCGGCGCACCCGGGCAAGTGTCGGGGCCCGACTGCTTGGAGGGGGCCCGCCGGGCCCCTGAGGCTAGGGTCACACTTGCATTCTGACCCTAGCCTGACGCAAGTATTGTCCGCTGCAGCAGATTGTGCTTGGTTGCCATATACATTAGTGTATGGCAACCCATCTGCCGTCATAGGGTGTTAAAAATACTGCGAAGCCCCATCTGCTTTTTTAAAATTATATATTTAAGGCTAGCCCAGTGAAAGTGGACAGATGTGAGTTACCACCCACAACAGCGTAATTTTACCTTGGCTGGTAAAAAAAAAAAGTGTAGACTCTGCCCTATTTTTAATTGCCAGCCAAAGTAAAACTAGACATCTGAGGGCTGGTATTCTCAGCGGGGAAGAGGGCCAACCCACGCTAAAGAATGGCAACCCACAGCTGCCCCTGAAAATGGCACATTCATTGTTGCACTATTTCCAGGTGCTTTACTAGGCTCTTCCACCGGCCCTGGTGGCAGTGGCACACAGGGTAATAAGGGGTGAACACCAGCTTTGTATTGCCAGCTGGAATTAATCCTTGAGATTCTTAATATCAGGCCAAGTTACACCCGGCCATTCAGAATCTCAAATAAATAGTAAAAGACAACACAGACACAAATTATTTTATTCAAAAAATAAAAAACAAAACAAAAAAAAAAAACACAGAGACACTTAGTGATTCCATCATTACTACCCCCTCCCTACCGTCATACCCCTCTACGATCCTCATCTTCTCTCTTCTTGGACAGACTCAGCTCTGCTTCATCAGAGACCACGGGGAAGAAAAACACATCCCTTTCCTGTGGTCTTTGATCACTGAATGACAGCGCTGAGACCTGCGGTGTAGTAAGCGGTGAGGTCACTCTTGCCATCATAACAGAGATTACTATGGCAATGGTGATCTCACCACTTACTATATGACAGCACTGAGACCTGTGCTATAGTAAAGCGCAGGTCTCAGAGCTGTCATGTAGTAAGCGTTGAGGTTAACTTCGCCATAGCAACCACTGTTGCTATGGCAATGGTGACCTCACAGCTTACTATATGAAAGTGCTGAGATTTTCACTTTACTGCTTTACTATAGTGCAGGTCTCAGCATTGTCATATACCAAGCGGTGAGGTCACCACTGCCATAGCAACAGTGGTTACTATGGACAGCGCTGAGACATTCACTACAGTAAAGTGGTAAAGTCCAGGTCTCAGCGCTGTCATATAGTAAGCGGCGAGGTCAATGTTGCCATAGTTACAGCAGTTACTTTGGCAAAGGTGACCTCACTGCTTACTATATGACAGCGCTGAGACATGCGCTTTACCGCTTTACTATATCGCATTTCTCAGTGCTTGTTATTCAGTGATTAGAGACCAAGGGGAGCAGATGTGTTTTTCCTCCCCATGGTCTCTAATGTAGCAGAGCTGAGTCTGTCCACGAAGAGAGAAGACGAGGATCATGAAGGGCTAAGAGGGTAGGGAGGAGGTAATAAAGATGAAGTCAGTAAGTGTCTGGTTTTTTTTTTTGAATAAAATAATTTTTCTCTATGTTGTGTCTTTTTTACTATTTACTTGAGATTCCTAATGACCAGGTCTAACTTGGCTAGACATTAAGAATCTCAGGGCTTAATACCAGCTGCCAATATTAAGATGGTGTTAACGCCTTATTACCCAGTATACCAAAGCCACCAGGGCCACTGGAAGACCCTGGTAAAGTGCCTGAAAATGGTGTTACGAAGAATATGCCATTTTCAGGGGAAGCTGCGGGCTGATTTTCTTTAGCACGGGGGCGCCCTAAAAGAATGGGCCCTCAGCCCGCTGAGAATACCATCCCTCAGCTGCCTAGTTTTACATTGGATGCCAATTAAAAATAGGGCAGAGTCCAAGAATTGTTTTTTGCCAGCCAACGTAAAATTACGCAACAGAGGGTGGAAGCTCGCATCTGTCCGCTTTCACTTGGTTAGACTTGAAAATACCAAGAAGTCCCACGTTTTTTTCCAATTATTTAACACTCTGAAGGCAGCTTGGTTGCCATACACTAAAGTATATGGCAACCAAGCACAATCACCGTCCAGATTGTGGAAATGCACTCTGACCGCAACAACCAAACACAGAGGTGCTCACAGAGTGTGAGCTTCTGTTTTTGGCTGTTTGCTGGTCAGTGCAGGGAATATGCAAGTAGCTTAATGTGCGGCACCGGAATTGATTTAGCGGGAGACTGAGCTGACCTGGAAGCAGCAGGAGTCTGGTAAGCTTGATCTACCAATTCTTCTATCTATCTATCTATATCTATCTATCTATCTATCTATCTATCTATCATCTATTACTTATGGTCATGTCACTCAGAGCAGACCGCTGTATGGCAGACCAGTACGCAGACATTATACATTATGTCTGCATACTGTTCCCATGCAGATTGAGCACGTTCTCAAGCGCTTCAGCCTTTTTACAGCCCCTCCCAGACCTCATCATCTGGTCCAGCAGAAAATTACTCGCTTTACCCATTGACTTACGATGTAGTCGCTGTTCGAAATGAATATGCGAGTATTACAAAATAGTCATTATGAATGTAAGGATTACAAATATTTTGGTACTCACTCATGTATCATACCTGAAATTATTTTATGTAACCCTATTGTCCCCATTTTCACCGAATCATACTACCATGTTCAATAAAGTACACAGACTTCAGCAACATTGTCCTTATTGGACTCAGTATAGTGGTTTAGCTGTCTGTCTGACTAGCTTCATATGCTCCAGTCTGTAAAGTGAGGACAGTACAATATATATGATTCCCCATCCAGGTACATAACACCCCATCCTCGTATATGACAACCCCATCCTAGTACATGGCACCCCATAGTGATACATGGCTCCCATCATGCCATGCACTTAACAAAAACTATTATTATACTCACAATCCCTTCATTCCCCCAAGGTGTGGCGTCCTCATTTCATGCAGGTAACGGACACTGTGCGAGTACGCATCTAACCCACTTTAACATGCTGGTCAGCTAATGTGCTCTCATACATTGTCAGTTGTCTGCATGAGATGAGGATGCACGCTGCAGGTGATCAAAGGGAGGGTGAGTATAAGTTTTTTCGTAAAGTTTGCAGTGATGCAGACAGCCGAACAGTCTGTGGGTGAACCGCATCTCCAACACACAGTCATCTGCTAGGATACTGTACTCGCTGCGTTACTGTCTATGGTCGGGATGATGGGCGGGGGAGCAGGGAATATTCAGCTTCTTAACGAGCGGGCATACGTGATCACACAGCAGCTGCTTGTGGCTCACATTTATGCTCGTACCATAAATCAAAAAAGATACAGCGCGATGGCTCGCATCTTAAAAAAATTGTATCTTGGCATGCTCGGTAGTCAACGTACTACTGTATAATAAATTGGGTACAGCAGGTCAATGCAGTATGCGCTTCATATTTTTTGCTTAAGAATTTGCGAATTCTATGAAATGTACTATAAACATCTGTCCTATTGTGATCTAAAGATCTAGGCTTTAATCTTAGAGATGTGCTGGGAAAGGGGTTATTTTAGATCAAGTCACTCGATGGGGCAGTACCTATTTAATTATTGAGCAATTGATTGAGCTGAAACCCTCTCATGTAGACATGGTTAATCCTCAAATAACACTAAATGAAGGTCAATGGACACATGTGGCTGAATTCAAGGGACTGCTTCATCACCCATTTACAGTGACAATAATATTACAAGCTGAGGATTTATCCCCTGGCATTTTCATAAAGGATTGGAAGAACTTGCTGTTTTCGCTGTCCCAAAGAAGAGCTTTGCCATCAACTCAAGTTAGTAAAAAGAGGTTCTTGTCTAGCCTTAAAATTACTCTCAAATCAGATCTAATCGATGAAGTGTTTATCTCCAGTGCCTTGGAGACTTTGCCATGAGAGACTCTGGATTAAACGTTGATCATTTTTTTGGCACACTATAGTTTAATGTCAGTTCTGCTAGCAAGCCCAGTGATAGGTTCAGGTGTAACCACTCCCATCTTCTTTAAATAGTCACATGACCTATCACCCAGTGCTGGTGAGTGAATTTCATTCATTGCAAGCCACCCTTGTGAAAAAGAGCTTTCAGTGAACTGACTGATGCAAATCCATCTGCTTGCTAGGAGTTTGGCCACCGCTGTGAAGTTGTTTTATCCTTTGGTGTTTTCCCCTGTCTGTCTTTTATTCCCTTCATGTTGTATCAGTTCAGTGGTGGGGCTAGTGCTCCTGCTGTCCAGCTTCCTAGTGAAGAATAAGAGCAGGGCCAGCGAGTGACTAGGTATACTTCTCAGCAACGGAGTGAAAGAACTTGTGTAGAGACATCAGGGAGATCAAGGTACATCTGCAGGTGAGTGCAGGAGGTGTCCCTTCCCCCGTTCCCTACAAACAGGGCCCACCATTGTTACTGTGGTTTGATGTGTTGTGCTCTGGATAACCAGTGGTCTGTGCGCATTGTCATGCTGTATTTTTAGACACATGCTAGTCCATGTGTGACATGACGGAGGATCTAATGGAGGCAATACTATTAGTCAGAAAAAAATCACAGACTGCACAAATGTTATTTAGCGTGTTTTTGTTAAACTTTTTTCATATTTACTGCATACAATAAATATATTTTATGTTCTATCTAAATAGCTTTATTATTGCATCACTAGATGGGGGACCAATGTTATTGCATCAGCAGGGAGGAGACGTCATGATGAGGGTGGGTACTGTTGCAGCTGTCTCTCACCTTGTGCACTCTCTCTTCTATGCTCTCTCCTTTTAGCTGTCTTCCCCCTGTTTGCTCTCCCCCCATGCTGTCTTCACCCCTCTGTGTTCTCTCCTTGAGCTCTTCCATGCACTCTCGCCCGTGTGCTGTCTCTCTCCTATTGTGTGCTGCCTCCCCCTGTGTGCTCTCTCTGATCCCTTGTGTGCTCACCCCCCTGTGGTGTCCAAAGATGGCAGTAGCAGGAGTAAGTGCACATGCGCAGTGGGCATGCACGTGCACTTACTCATATGGTGATGAGTCAGTGGTGGTTGTGGGGGACAGCGGCTAAAGTTTCAGGTGGTGGCGTTATTGTGGCACAGCTGGCGGTACAGTGCAATGTACCAGTACTACCAGTGGGTGCCATATTTGCACATTCATCACTTGGGTGAGCAAATATGGTGGGGGCACATGATAGCAGGCCATCCGGACGTCAGAAGTGACAATTATGTAACTCACCCCAGTTTGCTTTCTCTGACCCCCTGTGCTATGCATTCTCTCTGCTCCTCCGCTGTGTGCTGTCTCTGGACGGTCATGCAACACCATCTTTGGACACCTGTATGTCCAAAGATGGTAGCGGCATGAAACTGTGCATGCGCGTACCCAGCAGGTGCATGCCCACTTCTTCAGGCCGCCATCTTTGGACCGGGTATGCGCATATTCTGTTTGTTAGTCAGCAGTATGTGCGGTGCAGAGGCAGACGGGGAGAAGTGGCGGTGAAGTGTGGCGTCTGTTTTGTGTGTCGGCGTTATCGGTTGTTGGTGGCACCGCTGGCAGTATTGTGCAAGGGGCCAGTATGGCCAGCGGAAGACATTTCTGCACTCTCATCACTTGGGTGTACCAATATGGCTGCCCTTGGTGCATAATATGGGAACAACCGATCAGAAGTGGATGACAGACAGGATAGCGCGATTATGTAAGTAGATAATGGTGATGAAAAGCCTGATGTTACCATTGCAATACAATAAATTTATAGCTTAAATATGAGTTGAAGTCGGGGAAATTAAAGAGTCAAAAGTTAGACTTACTGACTCCATAGCCCAGGTTGTGGTATCGGACAGGTGCTGTCATGGATGAAAGGAAAAACTTTTTTGAACTTTTTTTTTACCTGCTTCTGTATTAATGTGATTCAAAATCTTTACAGTAAAAAATCTCGTAATCATAATTAATTCTGTATATTTAAACATGCTTTACAACACAATTCAAGTTTGTTGTAGCTGATGGTTTGAGTCTTTTTTTCTTTTTTTAACATTCTGACAAGAAAAATTAAGGGTCCTTTCACACTGCGATTTTTGAGGATAAAACGGACAGCCACGGATCCGATTTGACCCCCATGTTATCCTATGGGCACGGATCGGATCGGATTTGCCCTTAATGACATCAGATTTTTGGCGGATCCGATTGTGTCCGATTTTTTGCTGTGCCCAAAATCGGAGACTGCTCCAATTTTGGGCACAGCTGACCAAATCGGACACAATCAAATCCGACATGATCCGCACCAGTTAACATGGGGGCCTATGAGCACAGGTCCGAGGAAACAGCTGATCACTCCTCGGACACAATATTAGTGTCCTGAGCATGCTCAGTACACTAAAACTGCTGTGTGCCATGTAATTTCACTACCGCAATGTATATACATACATTGCTGAAATGAAATTAAGTAAAAGCAATAGGTTAAAAATAAAAAAAACTCTTTTCTCACCTTCCAGCGATTCCCCCGACCCTCCAGCAAGCTCCGGATAACTACAGGACCTGGCATTACATCACAACCTGATCAGCTGATTGGGTCATATGACCGCTTACCACGGTAACTGCGGTCATGTGACCCAATGATACTGCCGGGTAGTGACGTAACAGCAGGTCCTGTAGTCACCCGGAGCTTGCTGGAGGCGTCGGGGGATCGCTGGAAGGTGAGAATTGAGTTTTTGTACATTTTTAACCCCTTGTTTTTACTTAATTTCACTTCCGCAATGTATGTATATACACTGCGGAAGTGAAAGTGCCCCGCACAGCTCTTTGTGTCCGGACCCGTGAAAATCATGGCCCTGGGCACAGAAATAGTACCAGGAGGCTCACCTCCGATGCCGTCCGTTCCTGTCCGTGGGGTCCTGCAAAAAGTAGGATCCCACGGACAGGAAAAATAACGCAATGTGAAAGCACCCTAAAAGTAGAACTGGATGTTAAATAATGACTTAATTGTAAACAATTTAAATGGTAGTGCGAACTTAAACAGGGTGTGCTTTGTATTGGGAATGCACAGTTCTGGATGGGGTTTTCCACCTCCAGTCTAAATAATGCCATCACCTCCATACCTATTTGTTCAATAGGTTTTTATAACTCACAAAATTGCCCTGTCTAATGAATACTTCAAAATTAAAACAACACTTGCACTTAATCTCATGAATCAATAGTAAACATGAAAATAAGCAACTTTGTAATATATCTTCAGACACATTTGCTTCTTTCTCTGCCAGTATTGATGTCATTATCAAAATTCTCAATTTTGAGGTAAAATCTGTTTCAGTGAAGACTTTCCCATTGTTGCGATAGGAGATGACACTTGTTACTAAGATTCTATGTAGATAGAAAAGAGAGGAGAGCATGGAGTTTTCCTCTACCTCCTCCCTCTACCATCAGCATAGATGTAATGTATTGTAAGGATTTACTCAGGAATCTAATAGCAATGGGAGCAAAGACACACTGAGATCTAGTTTTTAAAAGTGAACAAATCTGTATTGAACAAACATGGTAGAACAGACATGTGAGATGCAGCAAAGTGAGCAAGCTTATCAAATATGCAATAAACAGAAAAGCCTCTTGAAATAATTTTTTCACAGTGTAGAAAAAGTGGTAGTCTCTCAGAAGCATTACGCTTAGTGAGATGCAAAAGCAGAAACAGTCCGAGTTTAGTTATACTCAGGAATGATTGGGAATGGTAGTCACAGACAACAAGTCCTGAACTTGAAGCAGTGCAGTGTAGTTAAAGTCCAGTACAGTCCAGAGAACTACTTCACAATATACACCAAGGAGCTGCAAAAACTAACAAGCACACAATACTTACATATAACAGGCAGGCAAGTTTGAAGCAAAGTCAGAGACAACAGCACTAGGAGCAGGTTTGCAGGAGAAGCACTGAAGCAGGTGTGGAAGCAGCAGGTGGAACTGCAGACTCTGGAAAAGCCAGAGCGGATTTACAGAAGGAGGAACACTTAAGAAACACAGAGAGCAGGAAGCCAGGAATTAAAACTGAATACTCACCCAGAGCTAGAAGGTAGAATAAGGTTTATAAAGGCAGAGAAGGAGGATCACATGAACAGGAGCAAAGCAGCGGAAGCTATCTTGGAAAAAGGCAAGGATGCACAAATGGTCAATCCAGAGTCCTGACAATAAAATCTCATCATTAACACCTGCCATCACCTATCTCAGAAATGGGAAAGGCTTTACTGAATACCGTATATACTCGAGTATTAGCCGACCCAAGTATAAGCCGAGGCCCCTAATTTTACCCTCCAAAACTAGGGAAATTTATTGACTCGAGTATAAGCCTAGGGGGGGAAATGCAGCAGACCCCCATCCTGTTATATAGCCCCCCGTCACTGGTATACAGGCCCCCAGCAGTGGTATACAGGGCCCCACCAGTGGTATACAGGGCCCCATTAGTGGTATACAGGCCCCACGTGTATACAGGGCCACGTGTACAGGGCCCACCAGTGGTATACAGGGCCCCACCAGTGGTATACAGGGCCCCCACCAGTGGTATACAGGGCCCCACCAGTGGTATACAGGGCCCCCACCAGTGGTATACAGGGCCCCCACCAGTGGTATACAGGGCCCCCACCAGTGGTATACAGGGCCCCAGCAGTAATATACAGGCCCCCAGCAGTGGTATATATGGCCCCTTCAGCAGTATACAGCCCCCCCTCCTAAGTATCTGTCCCCCAGGCTGCGGCACACATTAAAATAACAAACATTTCGTACATCACCTTTCCGGCGACCTCTGGCTGGCAGCGCCGCATCCTCCGGTCCCTGCTTCTTCCTGCTTGTGCCGGTGTCATGTGACCGGGCGCAGCAGATGACGTCAAAATTGTGCTGAAAAACTCGGCTTATATTCGGGTATATATGGTACATATTTTACATCAAAATTGGGAATTGTGATAATAACAGATCAATTCTGGCAGTCAAGAAGCAAATTTGTCTGATAAGATATATTACAAAGTTGCTTATGGTCATGTTTACTATTGATTGCGATGACATTAAAAATTACATTCCTGTACGGGTTTTGGACCTGTTTTATTATCTGGAAGCATGGTGTTTTTAACCCTTCCATCCATGTTTTTGTTTGTGGTCTATCCTGTATTACCGAAGCCGCTGGTTATTATGTGCTGACATGCTATTCCAGTGGTTGTAACCAGATGATAGGGCAGACACCAGAAAAAGTGCCATCTATTTCCCAGAGTTAACATTATTATCATGGAGCATTATGGATGCATGACACAAGGGCTGGCCCAGCATTTCAAGCTTCAGATGTAATCATGGTGCTGAGAAAGCTCTGATAAATTCACAAAACACACAAAGACACCCCAAGAAGAGTCTCCACACTTAAAAATATTAGGGCCAGATACCACCAAAGTGGCATCAATTGACCCAGAATAAATATTGGAGAATGGTGCAGCCTGCATGCATAAACAGGGTCTGGCCTAGCATTTAAAAGGTCAATTATTAATTACTGTGTTTCCCTGAAAATAAGACATCACCATAAACTAAGACCTAGTCGAGGTTTTGTCAGGCTGCTAAATATAAGCCCTCCCCTGAAAATAAGACTTAGCAAAGTTTTATTTTTTCTTAAGCATGCCTGCCTCACAGAAGATCAGGGCATGCATCTGTGTCTGTGTATATATTACTTTACCTTAGCCCGCCCGCCGCATTTGTCCCGATGACCATCACTGCATGTATTACGGCACTGCTCTGAGCTCCCTGCCTCAGTTGCGTAGATATACCGGGAGCCGCAGGTCAATCAAAGATGTTACGTGTGGGCCTCTGATTGGCCAGCGGCTCCTTGTACATCTAAGCAACTGAGGCAGGGATCTCAGAGTGTCTGCCGTAATACAGGGTGTGTATCTGTGTGTTTGTCATAATGGGGATCATGGGGGCTGAAAGGGTATAATGGGGATATGGTATTGGAGGCTGCATAGGGATGATGTGGGCTGCAAGGGGATAATGGGAATACCATATGGTGGCTGCATGGGGATGATGGGGGCTGCAAAGGGATAACGGGGATACGGTATTGAGGCTGCATGGGGATGATGGGGCTGCAAGGGGATGATGGGGATATGGTATTGGAGGCTGCATGGGGATGATGTGGGCTGCAAGGGGATAATGGGAATACCGTATGGGGGTTGCATGGGGATGATGGGGCTGCAAAGGGATGATGGGGATATGGTATTGGAGGCTGCATGGGGATGATGTGGGCTGCAAGGGGATAACGGGAATACCGTATGGGGGTTGCATGGGGATGATGGGAGCTGCAAGGAGATGATGGGGATATGGTATTGGGGGCTGCATAAGTATATTGGGGCTGCAAGGGGATGGTGGGGATACATTATTGGGGCTGCATGGGGAAGATGGGGCTGCATGTGGATATCGGGGGCTCTATGGGGATGATGCTTACCATTGAAAAATAAGACATCCCCTGAAAATAAGACCTAGCACATCTTTGAGAGCAAAAATTAATATAAGACACGGTCTAATTTTTGGGGAAACAGGGCAGAAACAGGGCAGTAACAGGGCATTAAGTGACATGTGTAGCCTTCGTACTCACACAGCCCTCCAAAATTCAGAAAACAGACAAGGAGACCCCAAAAAGTCTTCACATTTCAAAAAATTAGGGCAGATACCACTAAAGTGGCATCAGTTGGCCTAGAATAACAATTATAGAATGGCAAAATTAATGTAGCACTCTGAAAAGTACATTGCCTAGTTTGAGCAGTCTGCACTGGGGTGGAAAAGTCCTTGGAAATCCATGACTTGTTCATCTTGATGAAAGTTAGGTCGTCCACACTTTCAGGAGACAGCCGGATGTGATTATCTCAAAGACAGAAGATGACTACGATCCGCGCTGCTGTATAAAAATGAAGATGGACCAAATTCTTGGTTAAAGCAGTGTTTATTTCAAAGCTTTTCAAGGCTGTCCAAGCCTCTTCAGGAAAACACCAAATCGCAGACAAGGTGAGCAGTATTACACTGAATGTGGACAGCAATTTAAAGGGAACCTGTCACCTGATTTTAAGCCCCTACACTATCTCTAGCTGTCCCTACACCTTCCTAGCAGCTCCCTATCTATCCCTTTCTTATCTAAAGTGGCCATATGAAACGTGTGTAAAAGAAGTATAAACTTACTGCAGTCCTCGTGGTTGGGGGACTGAGTAGGCGTGCCCACGCTGCCTTCCTCACACCTCCGTGTTAAAAAGCACGTCCCGCTGGGCGGAATTATTCTGGGTCCTCTCTGCCCCATGGATTTGGAATCTCCCGCCCTCTTTGTACTTCTATGCACCGGCCGGGCGTCACATCCGGCGCGGTGCATTATGGGGCCGGTCACGTGATCGGCCCGAGTGCATTATGGGCTTGATTACGTGATCGGCCCGGCTTCAATAAGCGCAGTGCGCTATTGTACCAGGGATCAAACAGTGTGGCAACCCAGTAGTCAATGAAGTAGAGGTTTGTCCCAAAAAACTTGGGGATTTCAAGACTTGGGGAGAAGCCCCTATTCCGGCTGGTGCTAAGCCACCAGAGTCCCCCAATGTCCAGTGGGGAAGAAGTAACACCCCTGGCAATGTTTTTTCATCCAGGTGTCAGTGGTGATATGTCCCGTCACACACAGAGTTTCTCAAGGAACGAGTGATGTTGTCTGTGACATGCTGGTGTAGCGCTGACACAGCTTTCTTCGAGAAGAAACAAAGTCAAAATACCATTATGACCCATGTAATAGCCTACCTCGGTGGCTTATAATTGCAAACAAGCCCACTTTCCACCTGTCTGACCAACAGGGAATAGTATCCACCAAAAGAAAGAAAGTCAATTATGGGACAAAAGTGATGGGATTATAGAAGTTAAAAATCAAGCTTTATTGTTCATATTAAAATGACAAAATTATTTTATCTTTTTGTCATTCAGTGTCTGTGATATATTAATTTATTTTTGTCTTGTCTAAGTATGTATTTGGATGCTAAATAAGCTTTAGAATAGGACTAGTTAATCATAAATTAATTGTAATCGATTTCACCTGTATGTTTGAACTAAACACTTGTAAATAACCTTCAGTATATGAGATTTTATCTATGACTAAGGGTGCATCTTGGACACCCAAAACATGTCAGATCTACTGTGCCTCCTGTAGGGTTTTGAATATGAAGAAAAAAGCTTGATTTTTCACTTATATAATCCCACCACTTTCACCCCATAATTGACTTCTTTTCTTCAAAAAGTAGTGAGAGCAACTGGTACTGAGCGGCTGCGACGGCCATCAGCTTTCCAAACGGTCTGGATCCACCAGGCGGAAAGGTCGCATTTTTGTGGCCAACAAATAGGAGATGGTGAAGCTTTGGGTTGTGTTAGGAGGAAAGGTATACCCGACAAACTGCTGTACCATGAAGGAGGTGCAGGCCCAGATGTTATGGTGAGTTGACAAACAAATGGTGTGCTTGGTGTCTGGGATCAGCCCATACCAGCAGGCATATCTACTTCTGTAACAGCCGAGGGCCTCAGTCGCCCCGACTGTAGCAGGTAAACAACTGGAGGTCCTGCGGCCAGACACCTTTCAGCCAACACTTGCCTCTGTGACGGAGGAGGAAGCAGCAGCAGATGTGGTAAGATGGTATTAGGTGAGACCCGCTAGGCAAATTTTTACCGCAGTATTCTTCCCAGACTAACGCATGATGCTAGGCCATGTGACAATTCATGCATTTAGTAGTCAAATTATTGGGGGGGATTGCCTCTACTTAATTTTTTAGTACAAAGTTTACAAACAACCTGAGTAGGGTCATCTTTTGCAGTGTCAAAAAAGGCACAAGCTAGGCAACCCTTGCCGCCTCGGACAACTGCAGACCCATGACAGCTGCTGTCCAGAGCCAGAGTTGTGGCTGAGGACGCAGTACCTGTCATGCTTGCAGCTCTAAGTCTCTGTGTGGGAACATGCAACCAAACCAAGTCTTCCTCCTTCTCCTCTGATAAGCTACTCAGCTGCATGACTGTGGGTTAATTCCAAGTTGTCCCACTCCTCACCATTAGAGTCACCCTCCTCCTCTTCCTGCCCTGAATGCACTATACAGTGTGGGTGTTCCTCAGGTACAGTTGTGGCCAAAAGTATTGACACCCCTCTAATTCTGTCAGACAATACTCAGTTTCTTCCTGAAAATGATTGCAATCACAAATTCTTTGGTATTGTTATCTTCATTTAATTTGTCTTCAATGAAAAAACACAAAAAGAATTGTCCTAAAGCCAAATTGGATCTAATTCCACACCAAACATAAAAAAGGGGTTGGACAAAAGTATTGGCACCGTTAGAAAAATCATGTGATGCTTCTCTAATTTGTGTAATTAACAGCACCTGTAACTTACCTGTGGCCCCTAACAGGTGTTGGCAATAACTAAATCACACTTGCAGCCAGTTGACATGGATTAAAGTTAACTCAACCTCTGTCCTGTGTCCTTGTGTGTACCACATTGAGCATTTGAGAAAAGAAAGAAGACCAAAGAACTGTCTGAGGGCTTGAGAAACCAAATTGTGAGGAAGCATGAGCAAACTCAATGCTACATGTCCATCTCCAAAGACCTGAATGTTCCTGTGTCTACCGTGCGCAGTGTCATCAAGAAGTTTAAAGCCCATGGCACTGTGGCTAAGCTCCCTAGATGTGGACGGAAAAGAAAAATTGACGAGAGATTTCAAAGTAAGATTGTGCGGATGGTGGATAAAGAACCTCGACTAACATCCAACAAGTTCAAGCTGCCCTGCAGTCCGAGGGTACAACAGTGTCAACCCGTACTATCCGTCGGCATCTGAATGAAAAGGGACTGTATGGTAGGAGTGTGAGAAAGCTGGGTCTCCCTCAGAGGTCATGGGTCTTCCAGCAGGACAATGAACCAAAACACACTTCAAAAAGCACTAGAAAATGGTTTGAGAGAAAGCACTGGAGACTTCTAAGGTGGCCAGCAATGAGTCCAGACCTGAATCCCACAAAACACCTGTGGAGAGATCTAAAAATGGCAGTTTGGAGAAGGCACCCTTCAAATATCAGGGACCTGGAACAGTTTGCCAAAGAAGAATGGTCTAAAATTCCAGCAGAGCATTGAAAGAAAAACTCATTGATGGTTACCGGAAGTGGCTGATCGCAGTTATTTTGGCTAAAGGTTGTGCAACCAAGTATTAAGCTGAGGGTGCCAATACTTTTGTCTGGCCCATTTTTGGAGTTTTGTGTGAAATGATCAATATATTACTTTTTGCTTCATTCTCTTTTGTGTTTTTTCATTGAAGACAAATTTAATGAAGATAATAATACCAAAGAATTTGTGATTGCAATCATTTTCAGGAAGAAACTGAGTATTATCTGACAGAATTGCAGGGGTGTCAATACTTTTGGCCACAACTGTATCTGAGTCACATCATCATCACCTCCATCCCTGAGGGTTAACATCTGCTGACAAGGGTCTGGATTCTGCTGGAAACACACTTCCTCCGTCCCCCGATCCAACTCTAAAATATTTTGGGCATAAGTGCAGATGCTTTTCTCCTCTGTGAATCTCTGAAGCAGACCTCTGACCTGAAGCAGACCTGAATTGAATGTGTGAACATCTTTGCAGAATCGTCCATCTGTATTTCCCCCTAAATCAGTTGTGCAGTTGGAGAGTTGTGACATGGGGTGACACATGGATAATTGGGGCACCACCTCTGAGGACTTTACTGTTGTGATGTTGAGGTGGAGTAACAGGAGGACAAGCCACATGATGCAGCAGTTTCCATGAACTGTAGCAAAAGCTGGGCCTTATCTACAACTCAAATCGCTCTGCTGCTGGCAAACAGAGATTGGAGTAGGCTGTCCAGTAACATAAGTTGTCACTTCACTTGGGATATGACGATGAGCCAATGTGTGGTTACTACTGCTTTCATTAACATTAGCAGTAGCACCTATCTCAGGTACACCAACACCAAGCTTACTCCCCTTTCTGACAATCTTTTTCCCCTTCCCACCACAACCTCTGGATTTCACACTCATCTTTAATGCATACAGATTTTGAAAGCACTTGTTTGAGGCCAATCACAGCCTTTTTAGGGGAAAGTGAAGAATTTTGTAATCACTGCATTGATGCAAAAAACTGCCTTTTTAGGGGAAACTGAAGGATTTGAGAATCACAGGTTAGAGGCAAAATATGTCTTTTTAGGGGAAACTGAAGAAATTTGAATATCACAGGTTAGAGACCAAACACAGCATTTTTAGGGAAAACAAAGATTTGGCAATTGCTTCCTGTATGCAAAAAACACGACTTTGCCAACGCACACAGATTTAGGAATCACACTTGTTGTCAGCACAAAATGCTTATGTCTGGATAGACACTCTTGACCTACTGTCTAAAAATTGATAGAGTATCTAGCTATCTGTTTGTGTAATAAGGACGGAGCAGCACAAAGCAGTAGCACCAGCGTCCTGAAGCAGTAACACTCTGAAAATGGCGACAATGGCAAATGGCCGCTTGTTATATCCCTAGGGAAATGTGACTTTGGCAGCCAATGAAACAAACCAGCCAATGACACAAGCCTTTGTGTATTAAACTTATGGATGTTTTATGCACCCCGATGGGCTGCCGGCCAAGAACATCTACACAGAATGTGCGCAGGAAAAAATGGAGTCCAAAACTCCTCTGACCTATCGACAGAACTACCCTCATGAATCACGTCCCGTCCACTATCCTACACTGTCAGAAGGTAGGAAATAAGTATCACTTAAACCAGTGTTTCTCAACTCCAGTCATCCAGGACCCAGCAACAGGTCATGTTTTCATGATTTCTTTAGTATTGCACAGGTGTTAGTTTAATCATCTGCAAAGGGGATAATTCTAACACCTATGCAATACTAAAGAAATCCTGAAAACATGACCTGTTGGTGGGTCCTGAGGACTGGAGTTGAGAAACACTGATTTTTTTTTTTATCTGATCAGCCACCTAACAAATCCGCGTTTGCCAACTTTTTGGGAAAATGCTCTGGTTTCCGAACCTGAGCAAAAGCTGCAATGTTCAAGCCGAATTTGAAATTGGCGAACATGTTTGGGGCAGTTTCGCTCAACTATAGTTGTGACTCTCACAACCACTGAAGGTGAGCTTTTTTGCATCCCTCCTCATGTATATATTGAGAGAGAGAGAGAGAGAGAAAGAGAGAGATATCCTTATATAATCACATATTTATATTACTAAACATTATCATATATTTAATTGTTTTGTTTTTTTTTTTTGCTTTTTTTAACCCCCTACTACCTCCCAACATTACTGGTGCCTCATACGATTAGTAGACCTGCAAGATCTCATGAACTCATCACACTGTATTGTAATGATGTTGCGGGCCCTACTAATCAGAAGAGTCACCAGGGACACATAGACTTTGATACGTACCTGCTCTATCGCTGAAAACACTAACAGAACACATACAATATGCTAAAAAATGGATATCGGAAACATTCCTTTAATATTGTTTAAGTACATAATATGCATTACACAAGTCTTGGAAAGCTAAGTCTATAACACCATAGCGTCTTTAAAAAGGCCACTTTTGGCTGCCACTTTTAAGGGTAAAAGTAACAATCAACTAAATTAAAATGCTTAATATAAAATTTACAAGGTCACAGAACTGAAATGTTCTCTGAAAACTACATTTTACACCTGCTATGGACTAAATATCAATTTAAAGTACCGTATATACTCGTGTATAAGCCGACCCGTGTATAAGCCGACCCCCCTACTTTTGCCCCCAAAACCTGGGAAAACCTATTGACTCGTGTATAAGCCGAGTCCCGAATACAGTATTCAGGACTCGGATTCGTAAACTCGCTCAGAATCGCTAAGACTCGCTCAGAATCGCTCAGACTCGCTCAGACTCGCTCAGACTCGCTACTGAAAGCGAGTGAGAAAAAGTAAACTCTGACAAAACTAGGATTGTCATTGACTTGCATTGGACTCGTTACTGTGCGAGTAATCGCTGGGAAACTCGCAGAGTACCGACTCCTGCCAGTTTCTTACTACTCGCAGAGTAACGAGTCCTAACGAGTAGATTCGTCCATCCCTAATACAGTGACTCGCGTATAAGCCGAGGGGGGGACTTTTCAGCCCAATTTTTGGGCTGAAAAACTCGGCTTATACGCGAGTATATACGGTATTCATTTTTTAGCTTCGTGGTGTTAAACAACCTGAACTATTCAAGTTAGATCCTGGGGAATCTAAACTATGATTCCCATTTCTTAGTAAGAAAAAGTATGAAATAACAATTCCAGAGACAAGGCTGGCATTCACTAAGTGTTTATTATTCTACTGCTGTACCATGCGTGCACAGTATGAAAATGCAAAACCAAGGGAATGGATGAGGAAAGTCTCAGACCTTTGTCTCATTGAAATCCTGATGTCCCACTAAACAGCACAGTGTCAGACAACTCTGTCACCAGACAATCCGTTGTAAAATGAAGTAAGTAGCAAAAGAAATTGCACTCGCTTGAAGGAAAGAAGCATTACTATCTCTTTGAGATCGGTAAAAATGTTTTATCAATTTGTTAATGTCTCTGAAATGGGTTTTCTTAAGTGAGGAGAAAAGCCTGCAGTCACTCTTATGTGAGTGGACACTTCCTAATAATGACAGTGTGCAAGAGACGCAGAGTATTCTCAGCACATGATGATCTGTATGAATATTGGTCACATGAACACAGGGAATAGAGAAAAATCGTACAAATCAAACAGTCACAATTCTGCATTTTTCTTTCAAAGCTGAACTACCCACTTAAAGAAGCATTCTGTTTCTTTTTCATCTTTTTACTAGTCACCCACCACTTTAAATAATTCAGCGAGTATTGCCTTTCTTTCTATATGGAACCTCATCATATATCTCTTCAGTTGGGTCACATAAACACATGATGATTTCATAGGAATTAATGTTCTCTGAAGTGAAGTTCTCCAGGGGGTGTGTTTGACAAAGAAGGTAATATTGTTGCGCCACTCTGTAATTGTCATCGGAAGCAGGTTATTTGAATGGGAACCTCACCTGTGCTTGTTGTGCTGTCTGCACAACAAGAATTAGTGCATTGATGTTTATCTCCCTGTTTCCTCGGCTAATGAGCGGCTGTGGATGATGAAGATTTTGCTGCGTCCTTAATCCCAGCACCTCACATGTGAGTTGTCACGTGGTGGGTTTGTGGCCGTGTTCAGGACGTCATCCAAGGTCCTATTGCCCGGAGCTGCTCCATACCTCACTCCGCGTAGCGGAGGAACGAATGTATTTCAAAAGAGTAATAGGTATTTGTGTGAGCGCTGGGGATTCAACCGGCACCAAGGCTATTATGAATAGTTACCTCTCGGCTTTATTTGTACAATAAAAAGGCAGGGTCCTTTAGGCCACAACGTGTTTCTACGCTCTCCAAGCGTCTTCCTCAAGTGGAATTAAGGACCCATATGACATTTCTCTTTATATAGTGAACATACACCAATTAACAACAGGGGGAGGGGGAATGGCAAAACATGAGGGAACATCTAAAAACATGACAGGAGCATATGAAAAACTGGAATGAACTGCATAAGATATTGTTTGCCACAATTTAAATGTATGTACATATGGCATATATCATACTCCTCTTTCCTCTCTTTTCTTGTATATATTAAAAACATATAAAAATACATCTAAAAATGCATATAAAGATATATAAAAGTAAACATTAGCGGAGGTATTATAAAAGTCAATTGCATTAAAAAACAATTACAATAATATAAGAAAAAACAAAAAAAACAAATTTAAAACATATATGAAGCTAAAAGGTTTTTGTTAGCACATATATAATATATAACATGTAGCATATAAATTATAATAGTATCATGTGCTAACAAAAACCTTTTAGCTTCATATATGTTTTAAATTTGTTTGTTTTTTTTGTTTTTTTTTGTTTTTTTTATATTATTGTAATTGTTTTTTAATGCAGTTGACTTTTATAATACCTCCGCTAATGTTTACTTTTATGTATCTTTATATGCATTTTTAGATGTATTTTTATATGTTTTTAATATATACAAGAAAAGAGAGGAAAGAGGAGTATGATTTATGCCATATATACATACATTTAAATTGTGGCAAACAATATCTTATGCAGTTCATTCCAGTTTTTCATATGCTCCTGTCAAGTTTTTAGATGTTCCCTCATGTTTTGCCATTCCCCCTCCCCCTGTTGTTAATTGGTGTATGTTCACTATATAAAGAGAAATGTCATATGGGTCCTTAATTCCACTTGAGGAAGACGCTTGGAGAGCGTAGAAACGCGTTGTGGCCTAAAGGACCCTGCCTTTTTATTGTACAAATAAAGCTGAGAGGTAATCATTCATAATAGCCTTGGTGCCGGTTGAATCCCCAGCGCTCACACAAATACCTATTACTCTTTTGAAATACAGGGGGTGTGTTTGGGACACACAAGTTTTTATCAAAGATAATGATTAAAGTTCAGGGCCATAAGAAATTCACTGGCGAATCCCGAATGTATATATAAAATCTTCAATCTTTATTCTTCCATTAAAAATCAGATAGGTCGGGGGTACATCTCATACGTGTTTCTGGCATAAACGCCCCTACTCATCGAGATACAAGTCCCTACTGATACACGGTTTAAAAATATTTAGTAACCAACCACTGATTGTATAAGACACCTGTGTATAATCAATTACATCTGAAGACACATTCTTTTTGCAATCACAAGAATTTCACAACCTAAAATGATACAAATCAATATAGATACAAAGTATCACTCCTATAGTTCATACCATTTGGATGTTTAGTGTCTAATTTTATTATCCAGAACAGTTCACGTAGGAGGAGCTTTTTCTTTAAACCTCCCCCTCTCATTGAACTGTCAATTTTTTCTATATCATAGAAGGAAAAATTATCTAACCTCCCATCATGTTTACTTACAAAATTGTTTACAAGCACCTGAATATGCGGCATTTTTATTTTTATATTGGTGACATGTTCTGCTATTCTTTTTAATTTTCTGATCGTACAGCCTATATATTTGATATTACAAGATTTACAGAAGATACAACATACCATGTAGTTCGTATTACAATTTATAAACCTTTTTATATCTGTTGCTTCATTTATTTTACCTGTTTGCAGTGTGTATTGACACATAGGTTTACAAATGTGCATGCCCTAAATGCACTGTACTGCTTAGAGGGATCCTGTCATCTAAGCTACAAAATCATGTCCCTGCAGCATCGTATCACCATTCTCACACTCCTTTTGTCTCCTAAAAGCATCCTATCAAAGTACATAAACGATTTTATAGTCACTAGTTAGGCATTATAATTAGTAGGGGCTATATTCTTTAGCCCTTAGGGTGTGCTTGTTTGGTGCCCTGTTCATCAGAAAATCACGCCCTAATGGGCGAGATCTTTTTTTCATTTTCTTGGCAGGCCCTCCATGCTCTCCACGATGCTGGGCGGGCATGAATGACGCGAATTGTGTCGTTTTCGGGATCGGGTGACGTCAGTACACCCACGCCGCTCTTTCGGCTTCAAGCACCGCATGCGCAATGACCATATGGTGGTTCTGGATTATGCAACGCTGGTCATTTCATTTTACTTTTTTTTTTTTTTACACTACCCTATGTGCTTTTTACACTTTAATTAGAACCATATTTGTTATGCACACATGTCCATTTCATTTACACTAAATAATTCTCTTGATGCCAAAGCATCACGCTATATGGTTTGCTCCATTACAAAACCATGAAAGTTAATAAATTAAATCTGGTTGATACAGCTTTGGCCAAGTTAAACAGCTTGAAAGATCAGACACACAGCGACAAGATGAAAATAAAATATGCCAACAACAACAACCAAGGTCTTACTCACATGACATACACACCCAAGAAGAAGAATATCAGCGCATGGCCATTCATGTACAAGCTTGCACATCACATAAATCTTTGCCATGGAGACCCTGAGGTGGAGAGACCCCTGTAACAGAAAAAAGCTGACTTGTCTACCAAGGTATAAAGAGGGCTAGATTTACAATTGTAGGAGACAATTTTTGAGGGATGGCCTATGTTACAAGAATTTACAATTTTTTTTTTAACGCTATGGTTTTTTATTCTTAGTATACATTTTCCTTGTATATCTACTGTACAGCAGCCTTAGGTAAATCACGTTGTTGACACCCAACATTCAGCACTATTTACGTCATTCATGGCTCCCACTGTAATAGCAAAGTATGAAGGTATTGTCATGCTGTAGATCGATTGCTAGGGCATCAAGGGACTTAAAGGTACTCTGTTTTTCAGTATGATACTAATATTAACCTTGAATAGGGCCTGGGCAGACCTTTTAAAAACATGTAAAATTATTATTGTACACTTTGTAGTTTCCAAGTTATCAGCATTGTCAGACCCTGCAGGGAAGCTCCTGCATTAGTCCTCTCCATTATATTACCAGTCAATTAGTCCGGCTGCTGTATGTGTTTTTTAAATATTCACACCCACCCAAACTTGTGTTCATTCCCTCCCCTCTCTGCTCTGATTTGGGAGGGGGAGGTGTTTTGTCCTGCACTGTGCTATCTGTAAGATTTCTATTATATAAAGCAGGGGTGGGGAACCTTTTTCTGAAAGGGGCCATATGGACATATCTACCATCCTTTGGGAGCCACACAAAATTATCGATTTGAAAATTACCCTGCTATATTTGGTTAAACAATGAACTCACTCCTATTGTGGCCCTGGGGTTGCTTCTTTTTCGCGTCGCTGTGATGTTAGGTGATATTGATCATGGGCTTTTCAACTACTTTCCCAGGTTTGCTAAAGCCTTACACTTCACATGATAGGCTGGGAGCATATGCATCATTGGGGAGGATGAGGCTGGGCAGACAGTCTGGGGTATAGAGATCACTGGAGAGCTGGATTTAAAGTGCAGGAAGTTGGCAAAACACGTCTGCCTGCCCAAGCATTGTGGTCCCCAGGAACTGCCCGGGGGCCGCATAAAAGGTCATAGAGGGCCCATGCGGCCCTTGGGCCTGAGGTTCCCCACCCCTGATATAAAGGTTGGAATCCTGCAGACAATTACTGTGTATAACTGGTGAGCAAATGATGAAATGTTCTTATAATCACATAGAAATATCTCAGACTGCACACACTACACATATGTCTCAGATACACACATGACATGAAGAGCTCAAAGCTGCAGAAAGATTACTCCTCCCCCCTCCGTTCTCTGTCTGCAGTGAATGAGTCACATAACAGATAGATCACAGGGCAGTGTAAGGAAGTATAAATATTTATTTTTTGGGGAGTGGGCAGCAGAGAAATCACTGTGATTGACAGAGGGAATTAATCTTTTATTTTGAAGTTTACAGAGACAGAAAGGAAGTATAAATAATGGAAATACATGAATAGAGAGAGCTTAAAGAAAGGAATTAGAATATGATACCAGCTACATATCAATTTTTGGTCTGACAGATTTCCTTTAAAGTGAACCTGTCACCCATTTTGGGCATTATAACCTGTGCCCAGCACCTTAAACATACTGTAATTTGGGTTCTGGTAACCCCTTTATACCCCAAGACTGGCTCCTGCTTACCTCAGAAATTAACTTTGAATGTGTCCGCTTCGTATCCCGCTACGGTCGAGTGGGATGCAGCTCACTTCAGTCCGAGCAGCCCCTGTGCCTGTAAAACCCGCCCCACCGCCTGTTATATGCCGCCCCACCTGTGTATGTATGGAAGCAGTGACGGTATTCGTGCATGTGCAGTGGCACGGGTCACTGTTCTCTATTGCAGTCCCACAAAGCCTCGCAAGACTTCTTATATCTCGCAAGACTTTGGATACTTCAGCTTCAAGAGAGCACAGTGACCCGCGCCACTGCATAGGTGCAAATGCCGTCACTGCTTCCATACAAAGGAGGGGTGGTATATTACAGGCAGGGGTGGAGCAGGTTTTATAGGCACACGGGCAGCTCTGACTGAAGCGAGCCCCTTTCCACCTGACCTTGTAGAGCTAATTACCATACGATGTGGAACACATTCAAAGTTAATTTCTGAGGTAATCAGGGGTCAGTCTGGGGGTATAAAGGGGTTACCAAAAGCCCAATGACAGTATGTTTAGTTCCCATCACACTAAGCGAGATCGCTACTGAGTCACAAGTTTGGTGACACAACAGCGACTCGCCAGCGATCTCCTGATGTTTGACACTTAGCAGCGACCAGGCCCCTGCTGTGAGATTGCTGGTCGTGTCAGAGTCATCTGGACCATTTTTTGATCATTGGGGTCCCGTTGGGCAGCATGCACTGATGTGTTTGACAGGGACGACGACTAACGACCTCAATACTACAGGTCGGAGAAACAGGGTCCCAACGACCTCCGTATCATTCCGGATCGTTGTTGCGTCGCTGGTGAGATCTCTGACATCTCACCAGCTGATCCCAACAGCGACGCACCAGTGATCCCTACCAGGCCGTATCGCTGCCGGGATCGCTGGTGCGTTGCCAAGTGTGACAGTACCCTTTAAGGTGCTGGGCACAAGTAGGGGTGACAGGTTCCCTTTAAATAACCAGAAATACCTAATTTATATAGACTGATGCTCATGGTAAAAGCATGGTGAATAGCAAATAAAAAAAAAAATCTGCAGATTTTTTTCCTTTTAACTCCCCAAAAAACACAACAAAATCAAACTGTTGTGAATTATAAATCATCTGGAAAAAACAAAACCACCTATGTACATAGTAAAAGATGCAACAACAAAAAAGACAGAATTTGATGTGAAAATAAGGTGTTCTAAATGGTAAGTCTTCGGCTGTTGTATGACTGACACTAGATCGGGTGGATGCAAACTACAGTACAAGTTGCCTTTAACATACTGCCATGTATAAGCTTCAGAAAAAAAGCTAAATAGCCGCTAACAAGGCAGAATGCTAAAAAGGCCAAATGTCTAATTAATCTTTAAGACGTCCACTTGAAAAATGTCACAAGGGTCATTAGCATATTTTTTGGCGTTATAAGCTGCATGTTTATTGAACTGTAGCTTTCAGAAAAGAGCCACCTCTGTTAATTCGTCTAGAAGTAAAAACATGGATTAATCTCCAGATAAAGATAAATACAAGATAGTTTTAAGAATGTTTCAAAATTCTGTTCTTTTTTTTAAAGTCATACACACATGTGAGGAGTTTAACCCCTTTCCACACAATGTATTGATTGGGCTATGATGATGTACCAGCTTCATGCAGGGCAGATGATGCTTGTAATACTTAGTTGGCATCTGCCTGTAGCATAAGTGATTGATGCTAGTCATGATCACTGCTGTTTAATTATTTAAAAACTGCTGTCAATCATCAATAGTAGCATTTAAATATCAACATCACCTATGCACGCACCCACCTGTATCCTGTGATGTGATTTTAGGGGACTGATGGGAAACCATAGCAGTCAGGGGCTCCTGGCATCTTGGTATTCATTTGAAGCTCTATTATAGGCTAACCATGATTTATATTGTAGGATACCATGATTTACCATATATTATACACTGCAAAATAATATTATAGATGATCAATTGATCACAGATTAAAGTCTCATAAGGAGACTAAAACATAAAGGGAAAAAATGTTTTCAATGATTGTTCATGTAAAGAAATTCAACTTTATAATGAATTCAGCTCTGTTGCTGTCTTCTCTATTCCCTGCTTGTATCCGGTCAATAAAGGGAGTAAGTCTGCCGCAACACTGTACACAATATGTTAGGGAAACAGCTAAATGGCTGGTACATGAAAATGCAGGATTGTCTGTGCAGCTAATGAATGCATGTATGAAAATGAACACAGTAAATACTGTACTGGAATAAATGAATTGAGAGACTTAGCTTCATCACTGACGTCACTGCGAAGAGCCCGGTAACTGCGCCAAAGTGCTCTCAAACTTACCGGGTCCTACTCTGACACTATGTGTGGTCTACACTGCTAGGAAGTGGTTTATATGCCTGTGTAGTGCAATTAAAAAACCAGCTGGTAGTGGTCTGAACCAGGACCAGGGCTACAGCAAGATGGAGGTGTGGGCGAAGCTACTGGGCGGGGGTAGGGAGCTCAGTCAAAAAGGGCCAAACTATAATTTAAAGGACTGGCTTCAACCTTTTGATGTGCAGGTGCAGGCAAAAAAATGTGTATGCAATAAAGGGAGTAAGTCTGCCGCAACACTGTACACTCAATTCATTTATTCCAGTACAGTATTTACTGTGTTCATTTTCATACATGCATTCATTAGCTGCACAGACAATCCTGCATTTTCATGTACCAGCCATTTAGCTGTTTCCCTAACATATTGTGTACAGTGTTGCGGCAGACTTACTCCCTTTATTGCATACACATTTTTTTGCCTGCACCTGCACATCAAAAGGTTGAAGCCAGTCCTTTAAATTATAGTTTGGCCCTTTTTGACTGAGCTCCCTACCCCCGCCCAGTAGCTTCGCCCACACCTCCATCTTGCTGTAGCCCTGGTCCTGGTTCAGACCACTACCAGCTGGTTTTTTAATTGCACTACACAGGCATATAAACCACTTCCTAGCAGTGTAGACCACACATAGTGTCAGAGTAGGACCCGGTAAGTTTGAGAGCACTTTGGCGCAGTTACCGGGCTCTTCGCAGTGACGTCAGTGATGAAGCTAAGTCTCTCAATTCATTTATTCCAGTACAGTATTTACTGTGTTCATTTTCATACATGCATTCATTAGCTGCACAGACAATCCTGCATTTTCATGTACCAGCCATTTAGCTGTTTCCCTAACATATTGTGTACAGTGTTGCGGCAGACTTACTCCCTTTATTGCATACACATTTTTTTGCCTGCACCTGCACATCAAAGGTTGAAGCCAGTCCTTTAAATTATAGTTTGGCCCTTTTTGACTGAGCTCCCTACCCCGCCCAGTAGCTTCGCCCACACCTCCATCTTGCTGTAGCCTGGTCCTGGTTCAGACCACTACCAGCTGGTTTTTTAATTGCACTACACAGGCATATAAACCACTTCCTAGCAGTGTAGACCACACATAGTGTCAGAGTAGGACCCGGTAAGTTTGAGAGCACTTTGGCGCAGTTACGGGCTCTTCGCAGTGACGTCAGTGATGAAGCTAAGTCTCTCAATTCATTTATTCCAGTACAGTATTTACTGTGTTCATTTTCATACATGCATTCATTAGCTGCACAGACAATCCTGCATTTTCATGTACCAGCCATTTAGCTGTTTCCCTAATGTATCCGTCATGACTGACAGGTCACTCTCGTTCTAGTAAACTACCTACTCTGCTCAAGATCTAGCACAAGTGCTTTAATCTCCCAAGACATTGAATGCACAGTAAAATCCTGATGAAGAAGGTTCTGTGTCAGGCGCAATCAATATACTTTGCAGATAGCACCAAAGTCTTCTTACATACTCTCTTCTACACTGTTAGCTGCCGCACTGGTTGTCCGAGTGAATAAGTCTGATAGTGCCTTGTACAACCACCTGATGAAGACAGTCCTATGTACTGTCAAAACGCGTTGTGGAGCTTGCAGGAGGAATAATAATAAAGGTTTGATCATTATTTGCTCAAATAACTTCATACTGTCATCCTTAGCGCTCCCTATGAGACTTCTATAAAATTTTTATTCATTGCTACAATTCCTCGGTCCTGAGGGAGTAGAAGCTAGAGCTGCTCTTGGAATTGACAGTGCAATTGGGAATAAAACCGCCATGGATAGCGCACAGTTTAAATTAAGTTTAACTTAAGGACCTGCGATAAAGCCTATACTGAAGCCCAGTGAACTGCAGGACCTGTGATGACATAGCAGGTCATGTGGACCGCAAGCGATCACGTGACTTCCCAAAAAGAGGACGCATCAGTGGAGTGAGGGCACCGCCTTCCAGACCAGAGGCCTCTTCTATCCAGGTTTGTCACCAGGGTTGTGCAGGACTGGCACAATTCTATCAGGTTAGTGCATGTGCACATAATAGTATTGCCCACAAAAGAGACCACAGTTCCTACACAGCGCCCCTTTCTTTCTCTTATTATTTTTTTGCAATGTCTACAGTGAAGAGGCGACTCTGGGATGCTGGCCTTCAGGGTAGAGTGGCAATGAAAAAGTAATATCTGAGACTGGCTAATAAAAAGGAAAAAAGATTAATATGGGCAAAAAAAACACAGACATTAGACAGAGGAAGATTGGAAAAAAGTTTTATGGACAGATGAATCAAAGTTTGAGGTGTTTCGATCACACAGAAAAACATGTGTTAGATGCAGAACAACTGAAAAGATGCAGGAAGAGTGCCTGACGACATCTGTCAAGCATTGTGGAGGTAATGTGATGGCCTGGGGTTGCTTTGGTACTGGTAAAGTGGGAGATTTGTACAAGGTAAAAGGGATTTTGAATAAGGAAGGCTATCACTCTATTTTGCAATTTCATACCATACCCTGTGGACAGCGCTTGATTGGAGCCAATTTTATCCTACAACAGAACAATGATCCAAAGCACAGATCTAAATTATGAATGAACTATTTAGGGAAGAAGCAGGCAGCTGGTATTCTATCTGTAAGTGGCCAGCGCAGTCACCAGATCTAAACCCCATTGAGCTGTTGTGGGAGCAGCTTGACCGTATGGTACGGAAAAAGTGCCCATCAAGCTAATCCAACTTGTGGGAGGGGCTTCAGGAAGCATGGGGTGAAATTTCTCAAGATTATCTCAGCAAATTAACAGCTAGAGTGCCAAAGGTCTGCAATGCTATAATTGCTGCAAAGGGAGCATTCTTTGACGAAAGCGAAGTCTGAAGGAGAAAATGATTATTTCAAATAAAAATCATTATTTCTAACCTTGTCAATGTCTGGACTATATTTTCTATTCATTTTTCAACTCATTTGATAAATAAAAATTGAAATTACAAAATTGTCTGGGTGACCCCAAACCTTTGAACGGTAATGTATAAAAATGAACACATAAGATAAATACAAACAAAACAGAAAATTTGCATTTATTTTCAGTCATGGCAGTTCACTGCCCAAAAAAGTGCAATAAAACATGATCAATATGTTGTATGTACCCCAAAATAATATTGAGGAATACTGCAGCTTCAACTGAAAATGTAGAAAGTCTCAGAAAATGGTCACACAATTTTTATTTTTTTTTTCTACAAATTTCTGAATCTTTTTTCACTAATAAAACATCAACCTCCTTCACAACCAATGACATACAGGTACTTCATTGATCATGTCCCTGACTCACCTGTCAAGCTCACATTATTCCCCAAACGTCGGCCTATCTTATTAGCCAACATGTGCAACTATTTTGATTTCGCTGTCAAATTCTGACAGCGTGATCCAACATGCTCCAGCGAGGATCACGCTGTTCCCCACCACCATCGACGGTCCCGTAGCGCAATTATGGGGCGCCGATGTGTTGTTGTAACATCAAGGGGTCAAATAATAACCCTTGTCACTGCAATGATGTACTTTCTGTGAAAGCTGGCTGAGCACAGGTGTTCACAGATAATTAGCATTTCTGCTGTTTAGAGGCATGCTGAACCATCATGCTGAACCGCAGTGGTAATCAGACACTGCAGGCTTCAAGTTCCATAAGGGGACTAATAGAATCAATGAAAAGAGTTAAGAAAAAAAAGTTTTCAAAATTCTGGAAAAAAAACAAACAAATAAAAATTTAAATCCCCCCTTTTGCCCCATTGAAAATGAAACAATCAAAAAAACTTATTTTGTATCACTGCGTTCAGAAATGTCCCATTTCTCAAAATATAAAATAAACTAATCTGATCGGTAGACTGCATAACCAAAAAAAAAAGTTAAAACACCAAAATTAAGCTTTTTAGGGTGCCCCAACATTGAAGTAAAATGTAATAATGGGCGATCAAAATATAGCATATACCCAAAAATAGTATAATAAAAAAAGTCAGCTCAAGACGTAATAAATAAGCTGCCACACAGGCCCAGATCCTTAAAAAATGAAAAATTGGTCTCGGAAGTTATGACAAAGGTGCAATTTCTTTTTTACTAATTTAATATAAAGTGTCTGGTGAAACAAACTCACACTGAACAGGGGAACCATACTGACAGGTCATTTTTACTATACAGTGCATGTTGTAAATAAAAAACAAAAAACTATTGTGAAAATGCACTTTTTTTGCAATTTCACCGCAGGTGATGATGCTGGAACTTTTGTTTGGTGTTGTTCCAATGAGATTTATAATGATGACTGCCTTAAGAGAACATGCAAATTTCCACAGTCATTGATGATATGGGGCTGCATGTCAGGTAAAGGCAATGGGGAGATGGCTGTCATTACATTTTTAATAAATGCTCAAGTTTACATTGATATTTTGGACACTTTTCTTATCCCATCAATTGAAAGGATGATGAAATCATTTTTCAAGATGATAATGCATCCTGCCATAGAGCAAAAAACTGTGAAAACATTCCTTGAAAGACACATAAAGGTCAATGTCATGGCCTGCAAATAGTTCGGATCTCAATCCAATTGAAAATCTTTGGTGGAAGTTGAAGAAAATGGTCCATGACTAGGCTCCAACCTGTAACAGCAATCAGAGAACGTTGGAGCCAGATTGATCAAGAGTACTGTTTGTCACTCATTAAGTCGATGCCTAAGAGACTGCAATCTGTTATTAAAGCCAGAGGTGGTGCAACAAAATACTAGTGATGTATTGGAGTGTTCTTTTTTGTGCTTGTTTTTCATGATTCCATAATTTTTTCCTCAGAACTGAGTGATTCCACAATTTTTTCCCTCTGCTTGGTCTGAAAAAATTACCCTTACTGGCTACCACATCTTTTATCTTGATTTATTTTAGTGTTTCTTAAAGCCATAAAAGTTGCCATTTGAAATGACTTTAGTTTTGTGCCATGTCTGTGATCTGCTTTTTTTCTACAACATTAAACAACTGAATGAACATCCTCCGAGCCGGGTGATTCCATAATTTTTGCCAGGGGTAGTAAACAGTATAATGAACTTCCTAAAAACAATTCACAATTTCAATCCATTTATATTTTTTTATATCTTCAGTACATGATATGGTAAAATTAATGATGGCATGCAAAACTACAACTTGTTCCCAAAAAAAAAAAACAAGCCAAAAAAAAGAAAAGAAAAAAGGTATGGCTGTTGGAAAAAGGGGAAACCACAAATATGTCAAATTGGTTGGTCCTCAATGGGTTAAAACAAAAGAGCATTTTCTAAAGTGTTACACTGATGGTCTAGAATAGATCTCTGATCCACTATTCTACTTTAAATCATGACAAAAAGCAACTTAGGGTAAAAGCATGTCAGCAAACAGAGCTAATGTAAATTTCATATCTATCTACGAACAATTTAAATAGCCAAAAACTAGAATGCCTTGGTACAGGTTAATATAAAATGCATATAACACGAGTGTAAGCCAGATCCACAAAAGGGAATGCAGTGGCACGTGTATTATTCATGAGCTCTAATAAATAATACAGACCACAGGAGCTGTCTTTGCATTTCCTTTTCCTAATAATACTTCATTAAAGCCTTGTTTAAGCTTTCATCTCCACCTTACACCTTTTCATTTATGTTACAGATCAAAACATGTCACGTACATTACTCTAAATATATCACCTAGACACCATAAGTCTTAGCTCATTACCTAGCAAAAATCAAATACACAACAAATATTGTCATTTTATAAATGAGTAGTCTAAGTAGAGCTAGGCTTCTCCCACTGATCACTCACTCTAAATTACCAAATATAATCTGTAGCCAGAAGAAATCATGGGGCCCCATAGCAGAATTTCTAATTGCCCTCCCCTCAAAAAAATTCTATTCTATATATATAGAACATTTGGCTGAGTCACATAAGAGCAGATCTCATAACTTTTCAGCCCTTTTCCTCCTACTGAAGCCCCTAGATTTCCTTTTCATTGCAGTCATAAAGTATGATGCAAACAAAAGTGCCCCACAAACACTGTATGATACCCCCACAGTGAATTAATCTACAGTACACTCCACGGACAATTACTCCGGCAATCATTGGTGACCCCAACACAGTATGATCCCCAACTGTGACCCCTACACAGCTCTCCATGCAACTTGATGGACCTTCATAAAGTATAATGGTCTCCACACCGATCCACACTGCATAATAGCTCCTAGTATCACTCTAAATAATATAACGGGAGGAGGCATGGCACTGGCACCGTGGCGGTACGCCACTACCAGGAGCCTGCTGCAGCTTAAAGAGATCTATAGAGAGGAATGGGGGAAGAGTGAGCAACTGGAAGAAACGCAAAGGCACATAAACACACAATGGTGCTGCTGTTTTACTGAGCAGATGCCAAAATTGACAACTGACATATGCTAATTAGAGCATGGATTGGCCTAGCTCCTTAAACATAAGTCACTGATGACACTTCATTTCAGAGTGAGGACAGAGGCTCTTACGGTGACCGATACCTCTGCTTCTTTGTAACGCCCCATTTGAGTATCCAGCATGCACTAGGGATTGTCAAATGAAGCATCATCAACACAGAAGTAGGTTTTAAAAAAAAATATGAAACAGACTGAAGAGGGAACAGTGGGGACATTTTAATTTAATCGTATTAAAGGGAACCTGACCCCTCATAATCACCCCAAGCCTCTGAATACCTGTCCCTGCCCTCACAAATCATTTCCAACATTCCTCTTGTGTTGGAAATGCTCCCTATAAAAGATGAAATCTAGCCTTTTATACTTACTGAAAGTGCAACTTCTGCTCCCTGAATAAGTCTCACAGGGCGTTCCCTGTGCACTCCCAAGCCTGCCTGAGCCGCTCATTATCACGCCCCAACGGGCGTGATAAGAAATCCAGGTCCTCCTCGCCCTGCTGTATGGGCGTAATAGCCGGTGTGACGCTATTTGCGTCACATCCGGTCATGGTGACGTCGTACACATTGCGCATGCGCGGCTTTTGCTTTACGGCGCTCTCGGCCGTAAAGCAAAACCCGCACATGCGCAATGCACATGGTAAGGTCAGTGGTACCGACGTCATCCTGCCCGGACATGACGCTATTTGCGTCATACCGGCTATTATGCCCAAATAACCTAGGCGAGGAGGACTTGGATTTCTTATCACGCCCATCAGGGCGTGATAATGAGCGGTTCAGGCAGGCTTAGGAGCGCACAGGGAACACCCTGTGAGACTTATTCAGGGAGCAGAAGTCGCACTTTCAGTAAGTATAAAAGGCTAGATTTCATCTTTTATAGGGAGCATTTCCACCACAAGAGGAATATTGGAAATGATTTGCAAGGGTGCAGGAACAGGTATTCAGAGGCTTGGGGGTGATTATGTGGGTAAGGTTTCCTTTAAAAATAAGATTAGATTATTACAATAACTATATACCGTATATACTCGCGTATAAGCTGAGTTTTTCAGCCCAAAAATTGGGCTGAAAAGTGCCCCCCTCGGCTTATACGCGAGTCAGTGCTGTATACCGATGTATACATCGGTACATACCGATGTATACATCGGTATACAGCAGCCCCCGTAATCCAGGGCCCCCCCAGCCTGACTCCGGTCACCTGTAAAGGAAACTATACTTTTCACAGTGCCGCTGTCCGCGCCCGCTCGCAGCTGCCGACCGCGATCCTCCATCTTGCGTCTTCATCCTGTTTCTGTGCTCGTCGAGGGCAATGACGTCATTCCCTGCGACGAGCACAGGAAACAGGAAGAAGACGCAAGATGGAGGATCGCGGTCGGCAGCTGCGAGCGGGCCCGAACAGCGGGCGCGGACAGCGGCACTGTGATAAGTATAGTTTCCTTTACAGGTGACCGGAGTCAGGATGGGGGGGCCCTGGATTACGGGGGCTGCTGTATACTACCGCTGGGGCTGCAATATACTACCACTGGGGCTGTATACACCACTGGGGCTGCAATATACTACCACTGGGGCTGTATACACCACTGGGGCTGCAATATACTACCACTGGGGCTGTATACTACCACTGGGGCTGCAATATACTACCACTGGGGCTGTATACTACCACTGGGGCTGCAATATACTACCACTGGGGCTGTATACTACCGCTGGGGCTGCAATATACTACCACTGGGGCTGTATACTACCGCTGGGGCTGCAATATACTACCACTGGGGCTGTATACACCACTGGGGCTGCAATATACTACCACTGGTGCTGTATACACCACTGGGGCTGTATATACTACTGGGGCTGCCTGTATACTACCACTGGGGCTGTATATACTACTGGGGCTGCCTGTATACTACTGGGGCTGCCTGTATACTACCACTGGGGCTGTATATACTACTGGGGCTGCCTGTATACTACTGGGGCTGCCTGTATACTACCACTGGGGCTGTATATACTACTGGGGCTGCCTGTATACTACTGGGGCTGCCTGTATACTACCACTGGGGCTGTATATACTACTGGGGCTGCTGCTGTATACTACCACTGGGGCTGCTGTATACTAGCACTGGGGCTGCTGTATACTAGCACTGGGGCTGCTGTATACTACCACTGGGGCTGCTGGGGCTCCTATATACTACCACTGGGGCTGCTGTATACTACCACTGGGGCTGCTGTATACTACCACTGGGGCTGCTGTATACTACCACTGGGGCTGCTGGGGATGCTACATACTACCACTGGGGCTGCTGTATACTACCACTGGGAGGCCTGTATACCACTGGGGGGGGCCTGTATACCACACTGCTGGGGGCTGTATACCTGTGCTGAGGTCCACCCTCGGCTTATACACGAGTCAATAGGTTTTTCCAGATTTTTGGGGCAAAAGTAGGGGGGTCGGCTTATACACGGGTCGGCTTATACACGAGTATATACGGTAGTCATTTAGGATTAAAATCCATATTAGTTTCGGACACCCTGCTAAAATCTTTGGGCCATACAATTGCACTCAAAAGTTTACATACCCAGCAGTTTTTTTTTTTACTTTCTTGACCTTTTGTCAGAGAATATGAATGATAACACAAAAACGTTTTTCCACTCATGGTTAGTGGCTGGGTGAAGCCATTTATTCTTAAATTACCGTGTTTTCGATTTTTAAATCATAATGACAACCGAATGACCCTGATCAAAAGTTCACATACTGTGGCGATTTTGGCCTTATAACAAGCAGGAGTGTAACTACAACAGGTGCAGGGATTGCGATCGCACCTGGGCCCTGCAGCCTAGGGGGCCCCAAAAGTCCCTTTGGCCCACAGAAAAAGACTAATACTATTAAAGATTTGCAATAATTGGGGGCCCCGTTGGAGCTTTCGTATCGGGGCCCCAGGGCCTGAAGCAACACCACTGATAACAAGCACAGAAGTTGACACAAATGGGTATGAATGGCTAATAAAGGTAACATCCTCACCTGTCACCTGTTTGCTTGTAATCCAAGTGTATGCATAAAAGCTGAGTGAGTTTCTGGGATCCAGACAGACTCTTGCATCTTTCATCCAGCCACTAACATTTCTGAATTGAGAGTCATGGGGAAAGCAAAAGAATTGTCTACGGATCTATGGGAAAAGATAGTTGAACTGCATAAAGCAGGAAAGGGATACAAAAGGATATCCAAGGAATTGATAATGTCAGTCAGCAGTGTTCAAACTGATTAACAAATGGAAAATCAGGGGCTCTGTAAAAACCAAACCACAATCAGGTAGACCAACAAACATTTCAGCCACAACTGCCAGGAAAATTGTTTGGGATGCAAAGAAAAACCCACAAATAACATCAGCTGAATTTCAGGACACACTGAAAACTAGCGGTGTGGCTGTTTCAAAATGCACAAGAAGGAGGCACTTGAAGAAAAATGGGCTACATGGTCGTGTCGCCAGAAGAAAGCCTTTTCTGTACAAATGCAACAAAGTATCTTGCTTACAATACGCCAAACAGCGCAGAGACAAGCCTCCAAACTTCTGGAACAATGTAATTTGGAGTGATAAGAGCAAAATTGAAATTTTTGAACACAAGCATAAATGTTACATTTGAAGAGGTGTCAAGAAGGCCTATGATGAAAGGAACACCATAACTACTGTAAAGCATGGAGGGGGATCACTGATGATATGGGGATGTGTGAGCTACAAAGACACAGGAAACTATGTCAAAGTTGAAGGAAAGATGAATGCAGCACATTATCAGCAAATACCTGATGCAAATTTGCACTCATCAGCCTGTAAGCTGCACATTGGACATTGGACGTACTTGGACGTTCCAACATGACAACAATCCAAAACACAAGACCAAGTCGACCTGTCATTGGCTACAGCAGAATATAGTGAAGTTTCTAGAGTGGCCATCTTAGTTTCCTGACTTCAATATCATTGAATCACTCTGGGGAGAATTCAAGCACGCAGTTCATGCAAGAAAGCTCAGGAATTTACAGGAACTGGAGGCTTTTTGCCAAGAAGAACCAAGAAGAATGGGCAGCTTTACCATTTGAGAAAATAAAGAGCCTCATCCACAACTACCACAATAGACTTCAAGCTGTCAATGATGTTAGAGAGGGCAATACATGGTATTAAGAACTGGGGTATGTGAACTTTTGATCAGGGTCATTTGAAAAGCAAGAAATCTGCCAGGGTATATAAACGTTTGAGCACAACTGTGGTTTTAAGGACAATATTGTATGCAAAATATTGAATGGAGAGGCCTACATGATGCCGACAGATACGGTCCGTAAAAGTTCAGCTAGGAGACTGAATTTCAAATGAGAATATTGCATAGAGCGTCCGCCACAAAAATAAACTCTTTGAGACATTTATTTCCTCTCTGTTTTACAAGAGCTGTAACTTATATTCACCTATTAATCTACTCAGTACTATTAAGGTAATTCATTAAGGTAAATTGGGATGGGCCACCATATTCTGGGAGCTATAACTTATTTTTGGTTTATGAAGCTGTACAACGGTTTGTTTGTTTTTGTGGGCTGATGTATACTTTGATCAGTTCTACTGTAATTTGCGATACATAAGGATTTGTATTCCATTATTTTGGATGAAGCATGGTGACCCCCCTCTATCAAACCACTTTAAATCTGTGGTGTCTATTGAATGTAGTATCTAGGGGTTACACATTTGCAGTCAGAGCATGGTTAGATAAGGATGGTTCTATAAATGGATTATTTTCTCCAATTTACTCCATCTCCATAAGATTCCAAATAACATACTGTCAAGAACGTGACAACAGAAAAGTAGAACATTGTTTATACATTTTGTATAGTAATAGCCTTCCCAAAAAAAATTGCATACTGCATTTATATTTCAATGTGAAGTTGATTAGTGCTCAAATTTTTGCAAAATTTCACTTTGTGAATGATTTAATTAGACTTTCCTTCAAAATAGGATGCAGCTACTATTGGAAGATTGATAATGTAGCTATTCTGAATATGCCATAGGAGAGGCTGCATAACAATAACTATGTTCGGCTTGATTTTTTTCCCCCTAATGTTTGCAAATTCCAGTGCAGATAAGAATGAAGCATTACTTCACCTCAATTCAGCTAAAGATGAGCAATTCTATCAACTTTGCATAGTTCCAGAGGTGTTGGCACTCGCGTTCCCGGGGCTCAAGTGAGGTCACGACAACACGCAAGCCCCACTTCCAAGCTCCGCCAGCTTCTCTTTTCCTGCCTTCAGACACCAGAGTAATCAACAGGAAGTGAATGGCCAGCCACAGCTCATATTCCTGTTGATCAACTCATGTGTCCGAAAGAGGGGACAATGAGGCCGGTAATGATTGGACGCAGGACCACTACAGGTTTGGGAGAGACAAACTAAATGTCCAAAGGTACCAACGTCACAGTTTATACTGGCATTGAAGGTCTATGGTGAGCATTCATCAAACTAGACAACTGGCCCTGCAACTGGGACTGCAATCATTCAAGATTCTGGAGCTATTTAGCGAGATCCTGAATCATTTCACTCAGGTTCCCTACATGATCACAAAGCATATGAATGTAATCCATTCTGGCAAAAAAATGTGCACGGTCAGTCGTAAAGTAACACTGGCAATCCTCGCTTCCCATGGCAAGCCGTGAGACAGGGAAGGTCAAGAAGTCCAGAGTCACATACTGAGCATTTACATCAAAGGCAGAAAAGCAAGACAAAAAAGTAATCAGGCCACAGTCCGTAGTCAGATCTAAACAGTGCCGATAGAGAAAAAGTGTCTAGGCAAATAAATAGTCAAAGGTAAGATGCAAGCTCAGCCAGGAAGTGATCAGAACAGCAAATCATGAGGCGCAAACACACATTCCATAGAGTAAAGCTACGTCTGACAATGGTCTGATTATTGCAAGCCAGCTACATAACCAGGCAGTCACCCAGAACAGTGGTAGCGGGAGAAAGCTAATCAAGTCCAGCCCGTGATTGGGCCACTGAACAATACTGACAACACAGTACTTCCCTGCAATCTATTGGGCGGTTGAGCTGTCACTCAATACAGCCCCAGGTCTCAGTGAGTGTTCTTCGTGACATCATCCACACATAGTGCGCACAGGAGTTTAATCCGCTTTTCCGCTAATCCACAATGTCACCAATACAAAAAGTAAATGACCAAGATATTCGAAACAACTACAATTCAGTGTCTGCAGGCCACTGAAATAGTTTTGCCTGCTTAGCTGCCAGGTAACAAAGCATTTATACAGTGAACTTGGGACCTTTTTTTCATGCCGCTGTCTACACTGACAAGTTCATGAATGTAAAAGAATTCCAGTCATAATAAATTTACATGTGTTGTGAGTGACAAAACTGTGAAATACAAGCTTGCTGTTAAAAACATTGACTATATTATATATATATATATATATTTATATGTAGCATAGTCAATGGTCACAGTAGTGAGCTTCTGAAATGTGAGATAATGCGCAATAGGATCTTATCTCTCGGACAAGAGGTAAAATAAAATGTAATGAAATCTGCTCACCAAGTATGATAGCTCGAAAAGACAGCTGCTGCACGGTCCGCACCTCCACGGATAACCGCGGCGAAGATAAACTCTAAATTGGACGAAGTGCCGCTTGACCTGCGCTGCTGCCAAAGGCCGCCAGAAAGTCGGGATATCTGGGATAAGATATTGCTTTAAATCCGACGCGTTTTGGAGCTACTACCGGGCTCCTTCCTCAGGGACAATCGATTGTCCAGCAGCGCTTCACAATTCAGAGGTTCATATTCAAACAATCATAAGAAACAGTTATCAGAAAATACAATACAATACGAAATACAATACAAAACATAATGCAATAATTATAGCAAAATAATGATTTTGATGTATTATGATGATCTATTGGACTACAACAGCTCCTGTACTTTTATTGTCAAGGGGTCCTATTCTGTTTGTGTTGGCCACTGTGTTAAAGGGAATCCGTCATCTCATTTGACCTATTCAAACTATTATTATGGGCAAGGCATACAGGTTATAGAATGCTTAAAAAAATCATACCTGTCTGCCTCATATCAGATGCCTTTTTGTGCAGAAATCCGCTTTTATAACTTTATATAAATGAGCTGTTCCAGGCTATGGGATTGATGCTGCCTGGAAGATACTTTCCTCACACTGGACACAGAGTTAAGTGACACAGAACGGGACAAATTAAATTTGACTTCTTGCAAAGGCCCCCTTCGCACTGCGTTTTTTGAAGCTTCAAGCATCACACAGACAGGAAATGATCTGTGCCAACAAATGTCAACTGATGTCCACAGACCGGATCTGTCATCAGTTAGCAGAGATAGGGGTGGCAGGAGCTATACCTTGCTTCTGAGCATTCTCAGTACAGCAAAACTGACCCATTTTATGCATCCGGTTTTTTTCACAGATCCGTCTCCATAGACCCCCATATTATTTGACGCGACAAATCCGTTTGTCCATTTGTATCCATTTTTTTTTTTACGGCAGCACAAGATCGGAGCAGTCTCCAATTCTGGGTACATGAAAAAAGCGTACACAAATGGATCCCTGACAGAAATTACACAAGCGGATGGCCATATTGAACCAATCCATGCCCATGGGGATACATGGGAGGCCAAAATGAATCCTTGGCTATCCATTTCAAAATGGATAGACACGTATTCCCCAAAAACACAGTGTGAAGGAGGCCAAACACATTTTTACAGCACTGCTGTATTGCAACAAAAGTTGCAACCCTGTCTGCTGAGAGATGGAGAAACTGCAGATGTGTCAGATATATTCATACAGAACTCTATAATGAGATCAGAGCAGAGAGCAGCCATCACACTTCACATTGGTAACACCTTCTTCTACTTATAATAATCTTCCAGGCAGCACCCGTTCCATAGCATGGAACAGCTCATTTATATATAATGATAAAAGATGATTTATCTACCATGGCATCTGATATGAGGCATAAAGGGAGGACTTTTTTCAGCATTCTATAACCTGAATGTCCATATTAATTGTTTCAAGTCACATATGGTGACAGATTCCCTTTAAGGTGCCGGTATAGTGATTTTATTGGACTCAGTGTGCAGTGAAAAGTGCCTGTTACGTTCCTCTGCACCACCCCAATGACAGAAGCTAACAGCTACATAGAGAAGGTAAAATAATGATTTCTCTGTAGCTGCTGCTCCATTACACTGGTCTAACATGGTTTACTATATTACATTATTTACTAAACAATACTATTTCTTCCAATTTTGCAGGTTGCCACTATATCTGCAAGTAAAAATTATTATTGGGGTTGTACGATTCCCTTTAAAAGAGTATTCTTTTTTTTTTAATTTTGTTTTGTCAATTAAAACAATATAAAAAAGTATAATGGCCTCTAATGTGGTTATGCCAAAGAATGATGACATCTTGACAGAAATGTAGCTGAGGTATAGCCTAAACGTAGGCCCTAAAGTGTAACTGGACTTTCAGAAGACTTAGCAGAATAAGTTGTCACATTTGTGTACACGAGTAATGGCGCTTTTTCTGGCCATCTGCAGGCTCTATTCACTTACATAGAGTTTCCGCAATTTCTCGGCGTACTTGGCCGCTTTCTCGCTAAAATATTTTCACCTTCCTCTCTGTAGACTTCTAAAGGCAGCAGGTGTAGTTTGCTCCTTCAGAACTATTGCCAGATTTGAACAGTTTTTCAGAATGAGTGATCAATGACGGGAAAGAAGGAAAGATAAGTGGGGAAATGAAATACATTACAAAATTCTAATCATAGTTAGTACTGTTGATTAGTGCAAAGAAAAATAAAGTGCAGATCATATTCGAGAGGATTAAAAAAAAAAAAAAAACCCACAAGTTTTCTTAGATTCACCAATTACCGTATATACTCGTGTATAAGCCGACCCGTGTATAAGCCGACCCCCCTACTTTTGCCCCCAAAACCTGGGAAAACCTATTGACTCGTGTATAAGCCGAGGGTGGACCCCAGCACAGGTGTACAGCCCCCAGCAGTGTGGTATACAGGCCCCCCAATGGTAGTATACAGCAGCCTCCCCAGTGGCATATACAGCAACCCCAGTGGTATACAGCAGCCTCCCCAGTGGTATATACAGACCCCACCAGTATATACAGCAGCCCCAGTGGTATATACAGCAGCCCCAGTGGTATATACAGCAGCCCCAGTGGTATATACAGCAGCCCCAGTGGTATATACAGCAGCCCCAGTGGTATACAGGCCTCGGCAGTATATACAGCAGCCCCCAGGGGTTATACAGCACCCCCCAGGGGTTATACAGCGGCCCCCAGGGGGTACCCAGCAGCCCTCAGGGGGTACCCAGCAGCCCCCTGGGGGTACCCAACAGCCCCCTGGGGGTACCCAACAGCCCCCTGGGGGTACCAACAGCCCCCTGGGGGTACCAACAGCCCCCTGGGGGTACCAACAGCCCCCTGGGGGTACCCAGCAGCCCCCTGGGGGTACCAACAGCCCCCTGGGGGTACCCAGCATCCCCTGGGGGTACCCAGCAGCCCCCAGGGGGTACCCAGCAGCCCCCAGGGGGTACCCAGCAGCCCCCTGGGGGTACCAACAGCCCCCAGGGGGTACCCAGCAGCCTCCTGGGGGTACCAACACCCCCCAAAAGCTGGCACTGTCCCCCCTTGTAAGGGCCCCCCCCCCCGCTGCTTATACATTACCATCCCGGTGTTCTGATCGGCGCCGCTCCTCGGTGCTTCTTCTTCATCCTCCCGTCCTCGCTGGCTGCATCCGGGATCTCCGGCCGTCGCGCGATGACGTCATATCGCTGCGACAGCCGGAGATCCCAGATGCAGCCAGCGAGGACGGGAGGATGAAGAAGAAGCACCGAGGAGCGGCGCCGATCAGAACACCGGGATGGTAATGTATAAGCAGCGGGGGGGGGGGGCCCTTACAAGGGAGGACAGTGCCAGCTTTTGGGGGGCATATATGAACTGCTTCCCCTGCCGCTGATTGACAGGGGGAAGCAGTGCATATATAATGAGCGGCCCCACGTGACGGGGCAGCTCATACAGCAGCCTCCCCCCGCCTCCTCCAGCCTCCACAGCCCCCACCACAGCAGGTGGTACCGTATAGACCCGTGTATAAGCCGAGGGGGGGACTTTTCAGCCCAAATTTTGGGCTGAAAAACTCGGCTTATACACGAGTATATACGGTAGTCAAATTGCAGAGTTGTTCTGAAAACAAGTATTTTTGCACTTTACACTTTATCAAAAATCTTCTCAGTTCCCAAGAATGGGGGATTTTTAATTCTAAAGCTTGTTGCTTTGGTTATGGACACTCTGAAGTCGCAGCCTGGCTTTTTACTTAGGTAAGAAGCACACTCTGTTTGCAGACTCAGGCTACGTTCACACATTGCGCATTTTTGAGTGCGCTTTTCAAAAATGCGCAATGTGCCTTTTGTCTGCCGGCAAAGTGAATGTGAAATTCACTTTGCTGTACAGATAGTGCATAAAAATACGCCACGCTTTTATGGGAAAAAGCGCCTGCGTAGAAAGAATTGACATGTCAATTCTTTAAGCAGCAGCGCCCGCGCTTTTTTCCCGTAGGGGCGGCCGCTGCAGGATCTGATGTCACAGAGGGGGAGGAAGAATCCTGGTTCTTCCTCCCCTCTGTGACATGTCTTCTAGCCCCCATGTGATTTTGCAGTGTATTAAAAATAATAAAGAATTACCGTATTTTTCGCTTTATAAGACGCACCTGATTATAAGACGCACCCCCAATTTTGGTGAAGGAAAAGAGAAAAAAAATATTTTTAATGTTAAATGGGGTCCATCTTATAATGCCAGTGTCTGTCTAACAAATCATATAGCGTATATGTCCCACATAGCCCCCTCATCCTGGTACATGGTCCCTCATCCTAGAATTAGCCCCCTTAATCTGGATATGGCACCCTTATATTGGATATAGCCCCCTTGCACTTGCCCACGTCCCCCATAGCTGGCCCACGTCCCCCACTGCAGGCACACGTCCCCCCACTGCAGGCACACGTCCCCCCACAGCAGGCACACGTCCCCCCACTGCAGGCACACGTCCCCCCACTGCAGGCACACGTCCCCCCACTGCAGGCACACGTCCCCCCACTGCAGGCACACGTCCCCCCACTGCAGGCACACGTCCCCCCACTGCAGGCACACGTCCCCCCACTGCAGGCACACGTCCCCCCCTGCAGGCACATGTCCCCCCTTGATGGCACACGTCCCCCCTTGATGGCACACGTCCCCCCTTGATGGCACACGTCCCCCCTTGATGGCACACATCCCCCCCTGCAGGCACACGTCCCCCCTTGATGGCACACGTCCCCCCTTGATGGCACACATCCCCCCTTGATGGCACACATCCCCCCTTGATGGCACACATCCCCCCTGCAGGCACACGTCCCCCCCTGCAGGCACACGTCCCTCACTGCAGGCACATGTCCCCGCTTGATGGCACACGTCCCCCCTTGATGGCACACGTCCCCCCTTGATGGCACACGTCCCCCCTTGATGGCACACGTCCCCTATTGATGCCCCCCCCACTTAATACACCCAACCCCTCCATATACTGCCCCCATGTAATATGCTGCCCCCCCCCTCCATTAGAAAGATGGCCCCTCGCCCTGCACTCCCCGCATCATTAATATGCCCCCCACGTATTATGGTGCCCCCCCCTCCATTAGAAAGATGGCCCCTCGCCCTGCACCCCCCCATCATTAATATGCCCCCCCACGCTGGCCGGCAGCAGATGGAATGAAAAAAATCCTCCTTCCTCACCCTCCGGCGCTAAGCTCAAAGCGTCACCGCCGGCTCCTGGTCTCCATGGTGATCGGCTTCTTCCGCTCATGTGATCGGGCATACAGCGATGACATCATCGCCCGATCACATGAGCGGAAGAAGCCGATCACCATGGAGACCAGGAGCCGGCGGTGACGCTTTGAACTTAGGGCCGGAGGGTGAGGAAGGAGGATTTTTTTCATTCTATCTGCTGCCGGCCAGCGTGGGGGGGCATATTAATGATGGGGGGAGTGCAGGGCGAGGGCCATCTTTCTAATGGAGGGGGGGCAGCATAATACGTGGGGGGCATATTATTGATGGGGGGAGTGCAGGGCAAGGGGCCATCTTTCTAATGGGGGGGGGGCAGCATAATACGTGGGGGGCATATTAATGATGGGGGGAGTGCAGGACGAGGGACCATCTTTCTAATGGAGTGGGGTCAGCATATTACGTGGGGGCAGCATATTGAGGGGGTGGGTGTATTATGTGGGGGGGCCATATGCAGGACATGGGGGCATATGGAGGGGCTGCAGAGAGAGCGGGGGTGAGTGCAGGCTCATTTAATATGCACTGCTCCCCGCCGTCCATCTCTCAGTGCAACTTCAGCACTGAGAGGTGGACAGCGGCAGTGCATATTAAATGAGCGGGAGCAGGAGATCTCCCCGCTCTCTCTGCAACCCCGCAGCCAGCCCACTCCAGCCCCGGACATGCTGCAGAGCTGCCCCCCAGCCTCCCCTGCCTCCCCATATTCGGATTATAAGACGCACCCCCCACTTTCACCCAAAATTTGGGGGAACAAAAGTGCGTCTTATAATCCGAAAAATACGGTAATACTTACCCTTTCCAATGCCTTTTCGCGGTCTCCGGTGCAGAGGCAAGGCCAGGTATTGATCGTCAGAACCTTGCATGACGTCATAATGACTTCATGAGCGCTGACTGGCCGCTCGCAGTCATGTGATACATATCACATGACCGCGAGCAGTCAATCAATGCCCGTGATGTCATTCTGACATCATGAAAGGCCCTGGCAGGACGATATGTCGCCTTGCCTCTGCACCGGAGACCGCGAAAAGGCGCCGGAAAGGGTAAGTATTAATTCTTTATTAGTTTGAATACACTGCAAAATCAAATGGGGGCTGGCAGACATGTCACAGAGGGGAGGAAGAACCAGGATTCTTCCTCTCCTCTGTGACATCACTTCTCCCCCGGGCTGTAAAAAAGCGCGCTGTCTGAACAGCACTGCTTCTTTTTTGGCGCTTTTTTGCGCGGGTAAAAAACGCTGGTAAAAGCGCCCGTGCAAAAAAGCGTGATGTGTGAACATAGCCTCAATGCTTTATTCACTGCTCTGAAGCTGGCCAGATTACTTTACCTTGCCACCTTCAGTTCCCCTCTCCCCTTCTTCCATACAGCATAGGTAGTGATGAGTGAGTAGCAAAATATTCGCACTCACTATACTAATAACGAGTACTTTTTAATACTCGCATAATCGTCTGAATAACGAGTACAATGTTAGTCAATTAGTGATTGGCTCCGCCCACACACATCTGGCTATAAAATGAGTCTTTCCGGGACAGGGCAGTAGGGAGGGCTTTTTTTTACGATTTCAATGCCTAAAACAACTTTCTGTGCCCCCCAGAGAGACCCTAACATTCCAGAGGCTCTCACTGAGGTGCCAACTCACTTTGTGTAGTGAAGGGAGCTGGCATTTTGTGTCAGATCGATAACAATCGACACATCACTCACGAGCACCAGCATTACTCGCCGAGTAACGAGTATCGCAAATACCGTACTATTTGTGCGAGTAGCTTATAGTAACGATCACAGTCGCTCATCACTAAGCATAGGTAAAACAGCCTGTACCGACAGCCTAGAAGACCACATAGATCAGCTAGAATGGGATGGGGAACAAGGTAATACTCACCACAGCCTCAGGTGATCAGACTCGGGTGCTCAGCGATGGCTGGTGTCCATCAAGTCCAATAGACAAGTATAAAGGGAAAGCCGGCACACCGATCCAGTTCCACACAAAATCTTCTTTATTAAATACTCACAGGCATAGTTAAAGTGCATTTTTGTCAGGCACACAGGCTAGGTCAGCCGCAATTCGGTTAAAAGAAACCTTTATCAATGACACAGAATTAAAATCAAACACACATTATATACAAATCCATTGATAACAAAATAGACAACACATGTGAGACCTCATTATACATGAATGGGTTAAATTTGTAGATCGTTTCATGTGCAAGTGCAAATTCAATGCAAGGAGCAAAACAAGGGAAGATAACAATAGCCAAAGCAAGATGACCACTCATACAGGTCATAAATTGCTATAGAGATTTTTTACACACTTGGTTTAAATTACAGAAATTACAATTAAATTACACACTTGGTTGCTTGGTTTAAATTACATAAATGATTTAATGTATTTTTATTGATGCTTAGTAGTGTTCTCGTTATTTTCCTGATTGCTGAGCAACTAGTCCCTATGGTCTTTCCATATGCATACTTTACAGGTACCGTCACACTGGGCAATATTGCTAGGCAATTTCACTGGCAATTTGCTGGTTGCAGTGAAATCATGGACACATTGTTCCATTTGTACACAGCAACAAAATGGAACAATGTGTCCATGCTTTCACTGCAACCAGCAAATTGCCAGTGAAATTGCCTAGCAATATTGACGCGTGTAACGGTACCTTAAATCTTTGGTTGAGGAATTTTACATTTCTTCACTATTTTTCACTCATATAATGAATCACTAAATTAATTTTTGCCTGAATCTAGAAATATGTGATATGATTTGTATATGAATTTCATACCAATCTGATTTTCATGATCTGTATGAGTGTCAACTTGCTTTAGTCATACATAAAAATCTCTAAAGCAATTCATTATCTGCATGAGTGGTTCATTTGCTTAAAGGGATCCTGTCACCCCAAAACACCTCTAAAGCTATTAAAAGCTGTCCCTAGAGCATAGTAACACTTACCCTACACTTCTTTTAGCTCCTAAGTGCACGAAATGAAATTGAAGATAAATGTTATTACAGTACCTCATTAGGGATGATAATGAGTGACTATGCTATTTATAGTCACCCTGGCAGGCTCTCCCACTTCATGTTATCACGCCTCCATGGCCGTGATCTTCTAATCAGATTAAAATGCGCGCCTCCCGCCGCTCTGTGGTGTCTCGGCCGGCCTGTAGTGGGGCTGGGTGACGCGAATCGCGTCATTTCCGGCGCCGGGTGACGTAGTACACCCGCGCCGCTTTGTTAGCTTCAAAATGCGCACTGCGCATGCGCAGTGCGGGTCTTGAAGCTAACAGCGGCGCGGGTGTACATACGTCACCCGGCGCCGGAAATTACGCGATTCGCGTCACCCAGCCCCACTACAGGCCGGCCGAGACACCACAGAGCGGCGGGGAGGCGCGCATTTTAATCTGATTAGAAGATCACGCCTATGGAGGCGTGATAACATGAAGTGGGAGAGCCTGCCAGGGTGACTATGAATAGCATAGTCACTCATTATCATCCCTAATGAGGTACTGTAATAACATTTATCTTCAATTTCACTTGGTGCATTTAGGAGCTAAAAGGAGTGTAGGGTAAGTGTTACTATGCTCTAGGGACAGCTTTTAATAGCTTTAGAGGTGTTTTGGGGGTGACAGGATCCCTTTAAGCAATTGTTAGCAATTTTGCATCCAACAACTTTACATCCTTGGTCTAGGAATTTATGTCTCTATTATTTATCACTCATATTATAAATCATTAAATTAATTTCTGCCTGAATCTAGAAAGGGATTATTATCTGTGATATGAGTTGTACATGAATTTCACACTAATCTGATTTTCATGATCTGAATGAGTGCCAAAAATCTCTATAACAATTCACGACCTGTATGAGTGGTCAACTTGCTTTGGCTATTGTTAACTTCCCTTATTTTGCTTCTTGCATTCAATTTGTACTTGCACATGAAACTATCTAGAAATTTAACCCATTCATGTATAATGAAGGTCTCACATGTGTTGTCTATTTTGTAATTAATGGATTTGTATATAATGTGTGTTTGATTTCAATTCTGTGTCATTGATAAGGGTTTCTTTTAACCAAAACTAGTCTGACCTGGCCTGTGTGCCTGACAAAGATGCACTTTTAATAAGCCTGTGAGTACTTAATAAAGAAGATTTTGTGTGGAACTGGATCAGTGCGTCGGCTTTCCCTTTATACTTGTCACATAGATCAGCACAACAGCAAGACTATGCTGCTGGACCAAAATGTCAATCTTCTGGAGCGCACCGTTACCCAGAAAAGCAGGAAGCCTGGAACAATATCCTCCTGAACCTATACCTTAAGAAAACTGCTTTAGGTTGGTTTCACACCTGCACTATTTTGTCTTGTTTCTATATCCGTCAAAATTCTCAGGCATCCTGATCAGGCATGCGCCCCTATACTTAAAATGGGGCTGCAGGGATATCAGGTGGCATCAGGTTTTGGACGGATGCAGACAAGTGCATAATTTTGAGCTATTGCATGAAAAATCCCGATGCGTCCAGATGCGGCGCAATGCATCAAAACAACACATTGATTTCAGTGACTCCACATCCAACCCAGGATGGATGCAGTCGAGCCGGATCCATTTTTGCCATTGCTCATGCCCAGAGCCTGTACTTTGTGCATGCATTTCACGTAAATCTCTCTCGCATTCATTTCTATGCCAAAACACAAATACGAAACAGGACAAAAAAATCGTTCCGGTGGCGTTTTCACATGCGGCAACAAATGCAGATGAACCCTTTGCCGTCCTGATCAGGGACCAAATGCAAATGTGAAACTAGCATTAAATATAAATTTAAAGAGGAACCACTGGTGCAAATCATCATATTCTTCAAATCCTTTATTTTAAGCAAAAAATATTAAAATCATCTCAGCGACCTCGCAGGGGCAGCTAGACGCGTTTCGAAAAACTTCTTATTCAATTCGTATTTGTATGAATAAGAAGTTTTTCGAAACGCGTCTAGCTGCCCATGCGAGGTCGCTGAGATGATTTTAATATTTTTTGCTTAAAATAAAGGATTTGAAAAATATGATGATTTGCACCAGCGGTTCCTCTTCAAATTTATGACACAGGCGGTTGCCAAGCTGTACACAGATGCAAACGTCCGTGGGTAATTGGCGGTGGAGAGGCTTCCTTCCATCCTCCCTCCTTCTCTCTGTGATAGCATTAAATATGCAAATATCATGAGGAGAGAGATCACATATTTCTGTTCTTGCTGACTATAGGGTATAAACACATTAGGAAAGGTTATAAGAATGTTTGCATGCACTACTTGACACCTGACTGATATCTGCTGAATAGATTATAGTCCAGGTTGGAATTTTACAGCCATTTTTTTTCTGTTCTAGTATATATAGGGTGCCCGCTTGCTGAGCATAATGCTTTATTCTGTATATCATTTTTGTTTTATACAAAAGAATAATTCACTAGGAAGATGATGAGTTCTTTTGTATAACTGTAAATGCCAACAGTCTAAAGCATGGGTGGTGAACCATCAAGCTAATGGCTGATTGCATGAATTCCACTTTTTTATCTAAAATGGGGTAAAAACATATTTAAGGAATGTTTACACACATTAATTTTAGATCCATCTCAAAATTAAAAATTGGGCTTATAAATGAATGTTGTCCAATTCTGTTGATTTTAGCAGAACTTGCCGACAATTAAAATAGCATAGAGATTTCATAACTTTACCCTGATGACAGATATTTGGGAAATGAAAAGTTGAATTTCAATATACTCAATTTTTTTGTTTTCCCTGGAAAGATGTCACCCATCAGAAGTGTATAGCAGACAATTTGTTTCCGTCCCTCCAATGAGAACCTATTTGGCCAAACTAAGCATTTACGTCAGGGGTCCCCAACTCCGGGCCGCCAATAGTGCAGGTTTTCAGGATTTTCTTGGTATTGCACAGGAGTTGGACTTATCATTTGTGCAGACAATCACATTAATACCTGCGCAATACTAAGGAAATCCTGAAAACCTGCACTGTTGGCTGCCCTTGAGGCCTGGAGTTGGGGACCTCAGATTTATGTGCATGGAGGTATTGGGCATTTTGGAAATAAGCTTTATGGCAAGCAGCTATTTAAAACTGTTTGGCCAATTTAAAGGGTTTGTGCCCAACTGCTGAGATTACTATAAATCCTCAGAACAGGCCTGTTTAAATGGATTAGAGACTGAGCATGCACAGATCCGCTTCACTGGTTGTTAATGGGGGTATTGGAGGTCAGCCGAGTGAAGCAATCGGAAAGTTATCCCTTTCAAATTTAGCAGAACCCCTTTAACCCTGTCCAGACAATAGATTAAAGTAAACCGAAAGGAAGACAATTCATCTGCATCAATTCCAGAAAATAAGTTAAAAACTAAATCAATTCAAAAACATGTTAAAAGCATACCAAAACCGCTGAAAAACCTGTTCCATGATTAAGGGAGTCTCTGAACACCAGAAACGCATCAGTTATTCCTGTTCAGTGATTTTTGTATGTTTTTAATTTGAAAGATGTCATTTTTAGCAATTTTTTCTAGACTGAATGTGCCTGAATTGTCTTCCTTTAAGCATTCTTTACTGGCAGTGCCACTCCAGTCACAACGGCACTCGCCCAAGATTTCACCCCATGTGGACTGTATTGTCAGCATGATCAGCTCATCTTTTTTGCCTTTTGTTTCTCCAATATACTAAAGTGACCCTTCAGCCACAGAAAAAAAAAGATAACTAATGCATAGAGATGGGTGTACCCACAGATGTTCGGATTCAGCAGATACAGAAAGATTATTTTTAAAGTCTGTGTTCAGGATTGGATTTGACCCAAACCTGAGCCCGAACCCCCGAACCGGGACTTTACGGTTATAAAATGGTAGCTAGGGGGTTGTAGAACAAAGCAAAACAGTGATTAAAGCAGCAGCATATACTTGTAATACCACTTCCGGATCCACTCATTAACCTACGGTTTATTCACTGGATTCTGCCTCCAACAGCCAATCACAGATGCCCGCTCTTTGTGACAGCATCTGTGGCTGGTTGTTGCGCCCTCACCCATTGTGCCAGGCGACTGATTGGTTGCTATTGGCAATAAACCTGCCATCGTAGCGATATGAAAATAAATAGTTTTAAAAAAATTGCTTAGGGATGTCCCATATTTTTGAATTGAGAATGCACATATAATGCAGACAGGTATGGGCTGCCACTCCCACCTGCCTGGATTTACCTTGGCTGGCAATCAAAAATTCAATGGAGCTTTTTTTTAATTTAAATAAATAATTAAAAAAAAAACTCCACTGTACCTCGCTGTGGATTATCATTGGAGGATATGTTTGGGGTTAATAAATGGGAAAATGAGGGTTGTCTATGGGACTTATTTCAAATAAAGGATTCTTTTGTGTGTTTTTTAACTATTTACTTTTACAATTGATAATGTATGGATCTCATAGATGCCTGAACATTATCAATGTAAGCTGTTAAAGAGAACCTGACCCCTCCAAATGACCCCCAACTCTATTAATACCTGTTCCTGCACCCTTAAAGATGATTAGCAGCTGTCCTTTTGTGTAAAAGAAGCATTTAGTAACATTGAGAAAAACTCTATTATTCACTTACATCCCAGGGACTTCTTCATAATGAATAAGTCTCACAGGGCGTTCCCTGTGAGACTCTAGCCCTCCTGACTCACTCATTATCACGCCCCGATGGGCCTTTTGGTGTAAGCCAACCTCACCATGCGCATTGCACATGCGTGGCTTGTCGGCTTACACCTAAAGGGTGTACACACGTCACAAGGACCGGATATGACGCAAATAGCGTCACACCGGCTATTACGCCCTTTCTGAAGGGCGAGGAGGATTAGGATTAGTTATCACGCCCATTGAGGCGTGATAATGAGCGAGTCAGGAGGGCTAGAGTCTCCAGGGAACGCCCAGTGAGACTTATTCAGTGTGAAGACGTCCCTGAGATGTAAGTGAATAATAGCGTTTTTCTCAATGTTACTAAACTCTTCTTTTACACAAAATGACAGCTGCTAATCATCTTTAAGGGTGCAGGAACAGGTATTAATAGAGTTGGGGGTCATTTTGAGGGGGCACAGGGGCCGCAGCCAGGTAAAGCACCAGGAATTGTTGATTCTAATAAATGTGCCAATCTCTGGGGATGCTGCAAGCTAATTTTCTGCAGCCTGGTGGGCCCAAAACTATGGGCCCCATTACACTGAGAATACCAGCCACTAGATGCCTGGTTTTTACCTTGGCTGGAATGAAAAAGAGGGTGGAACCCACACATTTTTTGTTCAATTATTTAATTAAATAAATGTAAAAAAATAATGGGCTCCACTGTATTTTTGATTGTGAGCCAAGATAAATCCAGGCAGCTGGGGATGGCAGCCCGTAGCTGTCTGCTTTGTCTGCACGGAGAATCAAAAATACAAAATTATTTATTTTTACACCCCCTATTATTATTATTATTATATTATCATTATATATTTATATAGCGCCATTAGGTTCCATGGCGCTTTACAAGTGTAGGGGCAGACGAGGACAAGAATGTAAAATGACGACAATTGAATTATACAGGTACAGTATGGCAGAGGATCCTGTACAAGAGGGCTCACAGTCTATTGGGGATGGATGGGGAGACAGTAGAAAGGGGAGCAGTGAGGGTGAGATGGTGCAGCGGATTAGGTCTCAGTGTGGGTTGTAGGCTTGAAGGAAGAGGTGGGTCTATGATGGCAGGTTTGTTGCCAATAGCAACCACAGATACTAGCTCAGTGGATTTGGGCGCAACAGCCAATCACAGACACTGGCACAGAGAGTGGGCATCTCTGATAGTTGGAGCAGAGTCCAGTGAATAAATCAGAAGTTAATGAGCTGCCCAGAAGTACAAGTGTGCGGTCCTCGGTAAGTATAATGCTGCTGTTTTAATCACTCTCTTGCTTCCTTTTACAGTCTGGCCAAACCTGAACAGTAAAATGAACTTCTCAGGAAAGTTCATGTTTGGGGTTCGTGCCCCAACACTGGGTGTTCTGTACGGACCCAAACTTTACAGTTCGAGTTTGCACACTAATACTTATGCATATAAATCATAGCTGGTGCTTTAATCCTATCTGCTGATATTTGTGATGGTGCTGCTTCCTCTGGGTCTTAAATGGGTAATCTTAAATACATGAACATATTGTCTATTAATTATATTATTTATTATATTACTTTTTGCAGCCACTATAAAGAATTGTTGATTACACACATATAATCACATTGAAAAAACATAGACCGAGACAAAAAAGCAAGTACCGTATATACTCGTGTATAAGCCGACCCCCCTACTTTTGCCCCCAAAAACTGGGAAAACTTATTGACTCGCGTATAAGCCGAGGGTGGACTCCAGCACAGGTATACAACCCCCAGCAGTGAGGTATACAGCCCCCAGCAGTGTGGTATACAGGCCCTCCCAGTGGTATACAGGCCCCAGTAGTATGGTATACAGCCACCAGGACAGGTATACAACCCCCAGCAGTGAGGTATACAGGCCCCCCCAGTGGTATACAGGCCCCAGCAGGCCCCCAGTGGTATACAGCAGGCCCCCAGGGGTATACAGCAGGCCCCCAGGGGTATCAGCAGGCCCCCAGGGGTATATACAGCAGGCCCCCAGGGGTATATACAGCAGGCCCCCAGGGGTATATACAGCAGGCCTCCAGGAGTATATACAGCAGGCCCCCAGGGGTATATACAGCAGGCCCCCAGGGGTATATACAGCAGGCCCCCAGGGGTATATACAGCAGGCCCCCAGGGGTATATACAGCAGGCCCCCAGGGGTATATACAGCAGGCCCCCAGGGGTATATACAGCAGGCCCCCAGGGGTATATACAGCAGGCCCCCAGGGGTATATACAGCAGGCCCCCAGGGGAATACAGCAGGCCCCAGTGGCACTCGCCCCCCCATCATGTTTAGAGCCCCCCACACTTTGCAGAGCCCCCCCAATGCATTATCTTACCATCCAGGGTCTTCTTCACCGCGGGTCCTGCAGTCCATCCTCGCGCGCTGTGTTCCCGGTCTCATGTGACCCGGCGGTCGCAGTAGAATGACGTCATCGCGCCGGGTCACGTGAGACCGGAACACAGCGCGCGATGATGACTGCAGGACCTGCGGTGAAGAAGACCCTGGATGGTAAGATAATGCAGCGGGGGGGCTCTGCAAAGTTTGGGGGGCTCTAAACATGATGGGGGAGGCTAGTGCCACTGGGCGGCTGCCTGTATACACTGGGGGGCTGTATGCACGGCTCCCCCTGCCGCTGTGATGGGCGGGGGGAGCCGTGCATATCTAATGAGCGGCCCCACGTGACGGGCCGCTCAGTCAGCAGCCTCCCCCCGCCTCCTCCAGCCTCCCCACCATACCTTACCGTATTGACTCGTGTATAAGCAGAGGGGGTGACTTCAGCCCAATTTTTGGGCTGAAAAACTCGGCTTATACACGAGTATATACGGTAAGCTGCTACAATGAAAAAAATGCATATATAAAAAACCCATTCTTATTACGAGTCATGTGGTGCTCAGATGGAATGTGCGGAGTTACTGTAGCCTGACAATAAGACAGCGTGTGCTACTGCTTTCTTCTATGTATACTGAGAAACCAAACACCTACATGTAATGTTTATGAACAGACTAGACAAACACAGGTGCGGACTAAGGAATGTCAGGCATTATAATTCCACTAAAGGTCACCATATACAGTACACCAGCCTCGTCGGTCCTATAACCACAACATGATCATGAAGAGGGGAGTGTGGGTATATATTACATAAAGAAGGATCTATGGTGATCAGAACATAATTACTGAGGTATGACACTGCAGTTAAAAACTATTTCATTAAAAAGAAAAATCAATGCACCCTCAAGGTGAAAAAGAAAATGTTTAAAACCCCCAGCTCATCTACTAAATTACTGTATGGGTGACTGGTGACCGAGAACACTGAAAACATGTATGCTGTCAAGTCTTGATATTTATTTACCACCACACACAAAAACATCAGCTTGTTATAGTATATACGGGAGGTTTAGATAACCATGTGTCTGCTAAACAGAAGCATCAGAACAAACTCTTAGGCAATGTTCACATCACGTTTACAGTCTCCATCAGGGCTTAATTCTTAATCCCGCAAAAGTGGATTTGGGTGTAGGTGCTGACGGGACCATTCACTATAATTATGCAGATAGGTGCTCTGTTGTACATCATTTTTGTATGTATATGCCGCCAGCAACCAAAAATTATGTATAGAGCACACTGTCTGCATCATTGTAGCCAATGGCCCTGACAGCACATACACCTGAATCTCATTTTCCAGGGCCCTCAGTCTTATCACTTCTGAACAATGTGTTAGGCTGGCTTCACACTTGCAGATGGATCTGCAGCGTTTTGCAGATGCATCTGCAAGTGTGAGCATGCTGACCGCGGCCCTATGTTTATAATAGGGCGCACGCGGTGTGAAAGCTCTCATTCACTCCTATATGTGTACTGTCAGCAGGCGTATGCCTGCTGACAGATCACACACTCCCGTCCGCACTGTGGACGCGAGATGTAGCGTCCATGCTGCGGGCGGGAGTGTGTGATCTGTCAGCAGGCATACGCCTGCTGACAGTACACATATAGGAGTGAATGAGAGCTTTCACACCGCGTGCGCCCTATTATAAACATAGGGGCCGCGGTCAGCATGCTCACACTTGCAGATGCATCTGCAAAACGCTGCAGATCCATCTGCAAGTGTGAAGGCAGCCTTACTTTGTGATGGCTGTATGGTTGAACATCAGAACTGCTTATGCTGGCACTATGTAACTAAAATTACTATTATTACTATAATTATTAAGCCCTGATGTAGACACTGAACTTAATGTAAAACGTAATGTGAACATTGCTTTACACCAAATTCACACATATGTGTTTCCAACAGACAGCATGCGGGTACTGAACAAATGGCATGTGTTCTGTCCATTCACATCATGAACCCACTGATTAAAATGAGTTTGGTCACATCAAACTTGGACATGTTACTACTGGTCTGCAATGAGAGTGGACAAGCAAAAAGTGCTACTATAATGTGTAAATCAACTGTTCGAAAAAAATGAGGACGGCACAAGTACAATAAAATCGAATATGTAAATGAGACCTTACTTGTCAATTCACTTGTTAGCTAATATATCATAATAAAATTTATTTAATGCCAAATTCCCCCTGTAGGGAAATATGAATGTGCCACTATCGTAACTTGGAAATAAATGTTGATCTTAAAGGATTTCAGCAAAGAGATAACAAATTGGCTCAATATTGCAGGAGCTCCTCCAGGTAAAAAAGTGTATCCTGGACTTCAAAAACTTCAAAAACCATCTGTGTATTGGCAGGGTGGAGACAGCCACTCTGGTGATAGTCATGGTTGTTGAAGTGACCACACAAAATCAGTGTCAAAAATGCTGAAAATGAGGTGCTCACTAAGCGTAAATGAAGGGGGGTGTGTGTGCTTGAACTGGAATATTCAAACACTTGCAGGAAAGTCTTTTAACAAATTCTGTTTTTTAAGTACGGTGCAATCTTTCACTATAAAGAGGATGAATTGCATCACGTAGTATTTTGGAAATTTCTGCAGATCTTTCTCACAAATGTTACCAGTGAAAAAAATAGCAATGAATGCACTATACATTAAAATGTGCTGAATAAACAAATAATAAAAAAGGTAAATAAAACCACAAAACAAAAGAACATGTACAAAAATCATATTAAAGATCAAATACGCAACATCACTAATAGGTAGAATCGATTATATACAAGATCGACTATATACAAGATCAGGGTTGCTGGAGAGCTTGCAGAGAGAAGAAAGGAGAGCATACTGTACTCAGAGGTTCCCAACTTCAGTCCTCAATGCACACCAGCAGTGTGAATGAATGTCTTCCAAGACTTTCCTGGTAGTGTGGTTGTATTCTACTAAACTAGAGTGTCAGAAATGTAGAGGCTGCATATGTACCAAAGATGGCCAGTGATTTAGATGGCATCAGAATTAATTCAACTAAGTTAGCCCCAAAGCATTGATCATGGAAACACACCATGAAAAGGTCCGTATACATCAGATGTGGACTTTGACTTCAAACAGTAAAGTGACACAGCAAACAGAACATAAAAACTAGTGATAGTGAAATGGTTTATGACAATTACTCTACAATGATCAGCGGGATGAACCACACAAAGATAGTCAGTCGTGTACTTACATGAAAACGCAATAGTAAACAGATATAGCTACCAGAAACTTTAGATAAGTATCTACTTACGAAAAAAAAAAACATCAACAACTAGTAGACAGATCAGTACAAAAAAAAAATTGCAATAGAATAATTGATTTACATGTAATGGAAAGGCAAGGAACAGTACTTATCTAGTTTTCCCCTAAGAAAATAAGACTATGGCTAAATTACAATGTGACACTGCATGGCACGACTGCTTCAACAAATAGTTTCTTTTACAGCCATAGCTTAAAAGGTTGTATTTCTGAGAAATAGTAAAGTATTCAGTTATTAACTGATCTGTCTAAACCACAGTCTAAGGCATTGGTCCCACTTAGAGAAGAATTCCTGTTTCTGCAGGTTGGAGCTTACAGATGGATGCAGTCATGCTCATAAAATGCCTCCTCCTATTTGGTAGAGCAGCTTATTCACAAGGGGAATCACTTTTAGAAATAAAGTTCATCAACTGAACTCCTGAAAACAAACTCTTCTTGTTCCAGGTCAGCGCAGTTACAGACGTCTGTCTCTTGACACCGATGTGAGTTCACCAGTCTTTGATCTACGATATGAGCTACATTTTTATGAAATAGGAGAAGGATCTGTAATCAGTGCAATTCACTGTCAAGTAGATTTATCACATCAACACCATACCACATGAAACAAGAAGCCAATTTATCTGGCTCACACATATAATACTGTAAGCAGTGAGCATGGCTCTCAATAGCTGACATGGACCTACACTGCTTTTATCTTCATAGTATCCATTTACAAGGTACAGTCACGTGGTTACACCAGCCTTCCAATGTGGTACACAAAAAACATCTTATGTCTTCAGAAAACATTTGCACTGAAAATCTTTGACAGCGATTCATGATATATTCAAGAAGTCATTGGTAACAGGTAAGATCAGGTGGAGATCTATGAAGTAAATACACAACATCAATGAGTAGGACATTGACTGTCATGATATGTGGTTATGAAAGTGGGGTTAAGCATTACAGTCACCAGGTTTTAGGGAAAAAATTCTGATGACACCTTCTACTTTTTAAGAGTGTCTAATTTTCAGGAACTTCCACATGAAAGTGAAATAATGGTCGGGCTTGTAACCAGACCAGTCTCAATGGATACTTACTAGTGATGGGTAAAAAAAGTATCTTCTTGCCATCGCTGCTCTGCAGCAATAAAAGCAGAATAGCTCTTCAACAGACAAACACACTAAGTGCTTGTCCCATAAAAAACATTTATCATCTATCCTTGTGATAAATGTTAAATATGTGAATGCTAACGATCTGGGCACCGAGATACACCCCAATCCTAAGAAGAGGGGGTCATAGTCTCCTTTGTGAATTGAGTAGTAGTGACTGAGTATGTTTCAAATGGAGTCACCACTCTTACGAATATACCTACTGCTATATTCAAACAAGCGACTTTATGACTCCCGTTCTCATGATTGATGGGGGTACAGTGATTGCATCACAGTTATAAAAAAAAATATCTTGTTGATGTTACATTTGTTGCTTAAAAGACAACTCTTTAGGGTACCATTACACAAAGCAATATTGCTTGCAATTTCACTGGCAATTTGCTGACTCATGTGAAATCATGGACACATTGTTCCATTTGTACACGGCAACAAAATAGAGCCATGTATCCATGATTTCACTGCAACCAGCAATATTGCCGCGTGTGAAGGTACCTTTATTAGAGAATGGAGCGGTAGTGAGGTTTCGAACTGACCATATTTACAATATACATAGCCACAAGATTGGACCAATTAGACACTAAATTTGTATTCTAAAAGAGCTGAACAAGAGTGAAACCTTACTGACTAGTCACTGAGTAGCAATTTAAAATACAGCTACAGAATACATTTATAGGACTTTATAGTGATTGACTCAAATACCAAAAAAAAGATCAGAAGTAGAAAAATGTTTATTCAGCATTTAAGACTACAGCTTTGGAATGAGTGTCATTCATGAAGCTTTCTTCACCGGATTTCTACCTCTTGAACAATTGCAGTGAATACCTGTGATAAGGTTCACCGCTGTACTCTGTACTGGGCTGACCTGAAAAGGTTCCCCTATCACTAAACGTGATGACAGAGTTGAAAGCTTTCACATGATACAAGAAAATTGTGGTCCCAAAGGGCATTAATACTAAGATTCTGCTTTCCTTTTCCTTGCAGAAGGAATGTATACAACATTATAAAACTCTTCCGAATGTCTGCTGGTACGCAAAAATAAATGTATTGAAATGACAAAGTCAACAAGAGCGACAGAAGTTATCTTATCTGAAACATGCAATGCTTAGTGGGGAGTAGTACACGCCTGGGTGTGCCAGCTGCTGAAACCAAAGAAGGGGAGATGAGATTATATTGTATTACTCCCTGTAATACAATTTAATCAGACAAGATTCCTAGCAATGAAAAGATTTAATGGTGGGTTTACACACACCAATTTATCTGTTCAATATCTGAACAGATCTCTTGTTGCAGTGAAATCATGGACACATAGTTCCATTTTGTGGCTGTGTACAAATGTAACAATGTGTCCATGATTTCACTGCAACCAGAGATCTGTTCAGATATTGAACACAGAAATTGGTGTGTGTAAACCCACCATCAGGGTACCGTCACACTTGGCAAAGCTCCAGCTATCCCGACAACGATATGACCTGGTAGGGATCACTGGTGAGATGTCAAACAGTTAGATCTCACCCGCGACGCGAATCGATACGGAACGATACAGCGGTTGTTGGGACCCTGTCTCTCAGACCTGTAGTATTGAGGTTGTTGTCCCTGTCAAACACACCGATGCATGCTGGCCAGCGGGAGACCGACGATAAAAAAAGTCCATTCCGACACAACCAGCTATCTCACAGCAGGGGTCTGGTCGTTGCTACATGTCAAAGTAGCAAGATCGTTGCTGAGGTCGTTGTTGCGTCACAAAACTTGTGACTCAGCATCGATCTCGCTTAGTGTGATTGTGACGGGGGCTTAAGTGTATGCTAATATGTTGGGAGTAAATACAAAGTTTATTGTATAAAAAGATCTAAGGCACAAATCCACGGCTAAAATTTGAAGTTCTATTACAGGTGGATTAGCGCATTACCTAATTTGGGACAGATTTAGCCAAACTCATATAAAAACTGTCTATTTCTTAAGCTTCCGTCAGAGTGGAGGGACAGCACAGATGAGCTTTGCTGTATCACATCACAAAACCTTTCTATTAGCTCTCCTCATCCCATAGCTCTGTCAGCTATGCTGTACTGCTGCACACTAGAAAGCAGTTTGGTACTAGGCTTAGTGATCAATATGAAAATGGCAAGTATTCACACTTTGAAAAAAGGTTAAAGGGGTTGTCAGGGCTTTTTAAATAATTTATGTGTGTATCTAGGCTGCAAAATGCTGAAAGTTTGTATTTACACGGTCAGCATTTTTGCAGGGTTACCTAGATATCAACAACCAGAGGTGTGTTTGGTTTGGAGCCTGGGTGCAAATGTCACTAATTGTCGTTTACACCCAGTCTTCTAGAAGCATGCCCCAGACTACTACAGGCCCGCTCCCGCTAACCCCTCCACCCCCCCTTCCCGACACCAGCATTTCGGCCACCCACAGACTCTTACAGATCTGCCCCCCCCATTGCCCAATATGACCATCCACCCCCATTCACCTATATAAAATGAACTGCATTGCACACACAGTCTCGTCTGCCACAGTGTGCCGAATCTGCAGCTGTGTGAAGGAGATGACAGAAGAGTGCACTGAGCTGCGGATTCGGTACACTATGGCAGAGGAAGAGATGAGCACTGTATGCAATGCAGAATGTGCGCTCACTTCCTCCCCCTGTGCCCTCATTGTCAGTGGAGCTGATCCTCCTCTCTGTATATGCTGGAGCCACCCACTCTGGGAAGGAGATGAACCGCAGCACTGACACAGAGTGGGTGGCTGCAGCACTGCAGCAGAGAGGAGGATGCTCTACGGACAGCACAGTCATAGGGGAAGGAGGTGAACGCACACACCACATTGCATACAGCGCTCATCTCCTCCTCTACCACAGTGTATCAAATCCGCAGCTCAGTGCACTCAGCAGTCATCTCCTTCACACAGCTGCGAATTCGGCACACTGTAGTAGACGAGGAGGTGACCGCTGTGTGCAATGCAGTTCAGTTTACATAGGTGAATGGGGATAGGTTGTAATATTGGGGAATCGGGGGCGGCCATGCATGGGACTAGGAATGGCTTGTAGGAGTCTGGTGATGGCTGGGTGTGGCACCTCTACGGTTCAGTTGCCACAGGAACACCTGAAGTAGGGAGGGATTATCACACCAGGTAAACTCGCATGCAACACCTTCCACCCCAGACCTGAAGGGGGAGCTCTACTTTCCGACTTCAGGCAAGGCCCCCTATAAATTCAGGTTTGGAGGCGGAGTTAGGCAGTGCAGTTCAAGAGAGAGGACTGTGAAGACACTGGTGAACAGAGCCACGCTAGGACCGTACCAGAGGGAAGCCTAGCCAGTGTGAGGGACCCAAGAGTGAGGGTCTGAGGCAAGACGCACTGGAGAGGAAAAGGGGAACCAGTCTGGTTCACTTCAAAGGAGAGAAAGAGGTAACCCGGATGCCGGAGTCCCGAGTCTGCACGGGTCTAGTCAGCCCAGCAGAGAAGACCGGAGGGTCAAGGAGACTTCAGTCTCCTGGCGCAGCACTTGTAGCACAGCCACCAGCAGAGCCAGCGACCGCAGTGGATTCAGCGGTGCCCAGCAGCAGGGCTCTCATTGCCTGCTATACAAGCGAGGGACACAGGAGAGGTCAGGGCCAGGTTTCAGACAGGCCAGGACTAGAGTACACACACATTGCAACAAGGAGGCCTCACAACTCATCGGGTGTGGAAATCCTGAACTGTCACCACGACTACCTGGACTGTACCCTGGACAGAAACAAAGCCCCAGTGTGTGTGTGTCTGTTGTTACGGTCCCTGATCGTGCCTACAACAGCGCCTCTACCTGAAGAGCCACCTCCTATGTAAATCCCTATTCACCACAACTGCTCCGGGGACCCCGCTCCACTTACATGGAGCGTTACCAACTAGTTGCCTAATCTTCACCCGGAGGTCTGCAAGCAGCGCAGGTATCATTACCGGAACCATAGGTGGCGTCACAAAACACTTTATTTCTATTGTTCCCCTTTCTCACCGACCACCAGGGCCACGAAACTGGGCAACAGGCCCCGTGAACTACAGCCCGGAGCTCAGTACCCCACAGCCCTGGGGTGGGTCATGGGCATGCTGGAGTCTGGGACATGCTTCTAGGAGACTGGGTTTAAATGACAAGCAGTGATATTTGCACCCAGGCTCCAAAACAAACATGCCTCTGATTGGTAGCAGAGGTTGCTCCTCCAGACGCAAAAAGGTGATATCTTGGTAACACTGAAAAATGCTGAAAGGGTGTTCATTACAAACTGTCAGCATTTTGCAGCTTAGATAAACATATAAATTATGGAAAAAGCGCAGACAACCTTTTTTAATGAAAAAAAAACAATGCCCTACTAAACTACTTATTTGGGCATGCAGATCTTTGAAATGTAAATTCATTGACACTTGAATATCTTCAACTTGGAGTTAAACTCCAGAGAAATGATCATTTTCATCAATATGCAAATTATGTGTGGTGTTGGGTTTGACAGAGCACATCCCAAATCTTCACCTCCCAAAACTGTTTCCCCAACTAGCACTAGATTATTACCTTGACTATAGCTCAAGGTCTATGTGATGTTAGACACCAGGCAAGCAAATCAGATGTTGATCTTTCAATCAAGCTAAAAAGGCAGGTGCTGAGAGGGAAAACAACCTCAAGAGGCATAAGTCCCCATCACACATAGCGAGAATGCTGTTGCATCACATAACAGCGACCGGGCCCCCGCTGTGACATCGCCGATTGTGTTGAAATGGTCTGGCCCTATTTTTGATCGTCAGGCTCCTGCTGGCCAGCATGCATCCGTGTATTTGACGCCTTAACAACGATCTTGTTGGCGACTCAGAACTCATCAACGTAGGTCTGAGTCGTCAGACTAGCTGCTGTGAGAAAGGGCCTCAACGACTGCCGAGGTCGTTTTACGAGTCGCCGTATTGTTGCTGTGTCGTTCAGTAGATCTGATTGTTTGACATCTCACCCACGACCACGTAGCGACGTTCCAGCGATCCTTACCGGTTGTATCGTTGTCAGGATCGCTGGAATGTCACCAAGTGTAACAGTATCCATAGGCTTACTAAATGCTGTGTCACACCCAGAGTGCTTCATGCCCCATTTGCATATAAATGAAATCATTACTCATCTATGAACACAGCAATAGACGGAGAGCAATGGATTTATATTAAGAAGACCTGCATGTCCATAGAAGTCATTGGGGGGGGGGGGATTACCTTACAGGCAGATTACCTTTAAAAGAAGACTGGGGATTTGCATTAAACAGTTATCATGAACATAAATGGCTAATTGGAAAATAAGTACTATTTACCTTGGTAACACAATCGGTAATGTGTGCATTACTTGAAGGGTGTAATATTTAGTGAGTCACCTTATTCCACTCAACAAGTCAAATGTTTTTATAGAAAGAATGAAACCATTTCAATGAATGAGCACCATCTATGCAACAGCATGAAGTGTTTTATTAGAAATCGGACATCTCGGCAATTAGTGGCGTAGCTTGTGAGCCACCCCAGGGCTGTGGGGTACTCGGATCCCAGGTGTTCCTGCCGGTTTCTCCCTCACACTGTGCTGTTTCTCTTTTCCTTTTTTTAGCGCGGCACTACACAGAGCCCTTCGCTGGTCCCCATGGGTCGCTGTAGAAGTAGTCCTTTACTAAGGGGCTCATGATCCTATACGAGGCCCTTTGTGGGACCAGGGCTTGGTTGCGACTCTGAGTAGCTTGCGTCCCTCTGGTATTGGCAGCTCAGGGCTGAACTCCTGCACCGCTCTCGGAGCAGGTCCTCCGCTGTCGGACTGGGTCCCTCCGGGCGAGTGCTGTTCTGGTCCGGATTAGGGAGTTAACTGACACCTGAGGATCCCCCTTCTGTCTGGGTCACCGTCCTTTTACGTGCTCTCCTCTGTGTCACTCGCAGGGTCCCTTCTTTTTCTCTCTCCACAGATGTTCTCCCTCCTCCAGCATTCTGACTAAGCTTTCTTTCCCGTTCTTCACTACCCATCTAAGACTCCGCCCACCGGGATCGGTTCCCTAGCAACAGGTTAACTAATTGATCCCTTGGCTCTAGCTGTGTGAATGCATGTGGTGAGGGCCCCAGATTAAACATCCCAATCCCCTGGTCACAGGGATACTGCACACTCTGGTCTGGGTGCAGTACGCCTCCGTGGTGCGCCGACCAGTGGGGGCCACATTGGAATCTCATGGGTCCCAGTGTAAGAGTTTTCAACGGGGTCCCCAATTAGGCAAGTCTTTCACAGTATTGTTCTTTTCATATAGGTCTAAGAGACTTTTTGTGCCCCTTAAGCCACAGGGCCCAGGTGCGATTGCAACCCCTGCACCTATTGTAGTTATGTACCTGCAAGCAATGCAGTTTGCTGTATAATTTCCATTTATTCCTGTTTGACAAATTGAATACAGTGTAAATTACTGCAGGTTAGATGCATTCAACTACGATACAAAGCCACAAGATTTCTCACCTGCTCTTTTATCTTATGACTAATCTTTCTAGTATGATTAGTATACAAATTGGGGAAAAAGGGCAAAAACAACTTCAGACGTCAAGCTGCACAGTAAAGTTTAGTACAATACCACCGATTGCATGTAAGGAAGCGCTGACACGAATCCAGCATTCTTCTCGATAGTATGTAAATGTTGCGGAGTCTTTCTGTATAGAATGTTTGACAAAGATCTTAACATTCTCCACTTTGCTTGGTGTCCAAGCGTGACAAAATGTTTAATCTAGACAGGATTGCCCTGAGGGAAAGGATGGCCCAACAGCCGTATCCTGTACCCTGACAATTGTGCTGCAGATATAAAGGAGTGCTATCAGGCCTAAAGCTCATTCCATGCTAAAAATCACAAACGTGACGTGCCATAAACACATTATAGTACATTAATACAGATAATATGGTGCATGACCTCTGCCTACGTGTCATTGTCTCAGATTAATATACCCTGTCTTGAAAGGGACTTTAAAACAATATGATTAAGCGATAAGTGTTTTGCCCTATGGAGCTAATATAAGGCGGGAGTATATGTTTTCAGTATACCAGATATAAGCAATACTGTTTCATTCACAGCAATAGCTTTGTATGGCTGTGAGTGAACAAGACTTAGGTCGGCTTCACACCACGTTTTTAGTGATCAGGGGGATCAGATTTCGGCCTCGTAGTATTCCTATTGGGCCTGATTGGGCCGGATGGTTCCCATTTGTCCAGGAGGATCCGGGAGAATTCGGATTTTTGTCCAGGACACAAAATCGCAGCTTGCTATGATTTTCTGTCCGGAGCAAAAATCTGCACAAATCGGATCCTCCCAGATCCAGCTCCCCTAACATGGGAGTCTAGGCACCGGATCCAACATAAAATAGGTTCAGCTCCCGGACGCCGGGTGCTGAGGCTCAGTGCTGGGGCTGAACTTCAGCACTGTGGAGAGCTCCCCCTGACATTTCAGGAACGCGGCTTGCGATTTTGAAGTTTCAGCATGGACAGCGCCTGAAAGCTGCGATCTGCCGATTCCAGCAGAAAACAGGACCAGAGGGATATTTGCCCTCCGGTTCTGTTCTATCTGGGGCTGTCAGGTTCTGTCCAGTGCTTCCAGCAAAACACTGGACAGAACCTGATAGCTCAAAACCGTGGTGTAAAGCCGGCCTTACTGACAAGTCAATTTGGCCTGAGAAAAAAAAATCCCAGAAGCTGCCCCATAGTATAACATTGGTCTGAGTCCAGTGCAACATTTTCTCGCAATCACTAGGCCAATTTATATGCTTGGATGCAAGAGCCCTAAACCTAAGCCTTCTTTAGATATGTACATTGGGATCAATCTCCAATGTAAACCACTAACAAGAGGCTCCGGAATTATGTCACAGGATACAAATATGGAAGATTTATTAAAAAGTAATATTGTACACTGGTTCTAATAAAAAACATGGTGGTTTAAAGGGCTCATAACAAATTATATCCATACATTCTGAGCCAACGCCAGATATACAAGTTACGCCAGTCATATGCCAGCAAGAATTGTACTAAAGTTTACACCAGATTCTGGAGAACACCATAGTGAGTTTTCCCATCCTCTTTTTTTTTTTTTTTTTTTTAAAGTGCTGTGAGTTGCGGTGAAAAATAAAAAAGTTCCAAACTATAGCGTACAAATGATGTGTGCCTTAATAAGCCCTTTTTATCATGCCAATTTCTGGCATAAATGTCCACCATATAACATATGATCCTTTGTACAGATTATCAATATAAGATCGATGGGGTCTGACACAAGACACCCTTGCCGATTACACCGCAGTCACATGTGAACAGTGTATGGAGCCAGAAAAACAACTGCATGACAGCGCAGGAGAACGCTGTGGATCTCATTGAAATCTCTCCCGGTGGCCACCGGTGATCAGCGGCGGCCACCGGGAGATCATGCAGAGTCACAGCTGATCTCCCGCCGGTGTTAGCGGGGAGATACAGCTGATCTGACAGCTGTTTAAATCACCCGCACTGACACCAAATAGGTGATGTCGGCGCGGGAGATTTGAAGCAGCGATCAGCTGTTTCTTATCTCCTGCACTGATATCACCAATTCGGTGTCAGCGCAAGAGATTTAAACAGCTGTCTGATCAGCTGTATCTCCCCGCTAATACCGGCGGGAGATCAGCTGTGGCGGGAGGAGGAGATCTCTGCCGCTGATCTCCTCCTCCCGGCCGCCCCCAGTGACAGCTGATTGGCTGCCCAGGCACCATACTAAAGTGAATGCATGTGGAGATTCTCCGCTGCGTTCACATAAGTATGTGCTGCGTTGCACTGCGTTTGCGTCTGCATGCCCACTGCATGCAGACACAAACGCAAGTGTGAAGGCAGCCTTAGTGGCTGTTCCCCAGTACTGCAGATTAGCTTGTACTGAAAAGAACAGGATTAGATCTGCAGTAAATGTGTGAAGTCATATAGCAATGTACACTGCTATGATGCAATATCTGGACAAAGCACATGAACAGGATTGGCACTGTTTCTAAAAAAAAGTAAACCCTTCTTTATCATCACATGTGACCCCTTTTTAAGGGAAGGGCATGTCTCCCCCAATAAATGGTAATTATTTACCGTATATCAATTCCTGCAATATTATCCTGCTGTCTCGAAGAAGCCATCAGAATTGTTCTAGTCTCCCTTTATCACACTCACCACAATCTTTAGCTGGAGGGGAGCAGTAAAGGAATAGTATCACAGATTCTTTACTGATACAGAGTTTTTTCTGTTGTACTTTACTGCATATTGTAACAAAAGAAAAAAATAAGTAGGCTACTTGGATACAGCAATTAGACAGCATTTCTTTCACGGGCACAGACTGTACTTAATTATAAGCAGATTGCACAATGAAACACATGATCATAGGATAAGGGCAAACAAACTTATGAAAAGGAAAAAACTTAAGACTTCAGGGAAAACATGCTTCCTGTTCAAAATCTTCTTTCTGGGGAGATTTCCCCAAGGTAAATTTACAATCACACTGGTTCAGTCACATTATGAGCAGAGTTGAGTGGATCCATAGAAAATCGGGTTCTGAGGTTTCAGTCAGACTTTCTAGAAAGTTCTGTTCTGGACCCAAACTTCATCTGAACCTCATTGGAAGTCACAGATCGGGCAGTTCTGATCTTCCGGGAGGAGGGAGGGTGGGGTTTCATTATTACTATTTTTTTTTTGTACACACTACACCCGATAACATGGATTTTACCCCCAGTGTGAACCATTCATACACTGCAAGCGGTTCACACTGGGCCGAGCACCAAGTGTTCCAAGCACAGCGATGTTCACTACTGGGGTTTGCATATGTAAAGTACCCAAACTCCGAACTTGAACAATAACTTTTTGTAATGTGTGTGATCAGCATGGACACCGAACTTCAAAGTTTGGGTCCCCTCATCCCTAATTATTAGGTCTATTGCTACCTTATAAACATATATGTTGAGAAAAACATAGTTTAAAGCAGTGATCTCCAAACTTTTTGACCTTGAGAATTAAAATTCATTTCAGGAGGGTTGTGAGCCACATCCAGCTCCTGCTCCCCCCCTCACAGTAGTGACACCGAGAGACTCCATTACCAGTATAATGAAAGGCAAGGCTTTTCCACTGAGATAACGGGGCAGTATACAAAGAGTCAGGGGTTCCCACAATTCGTTATTCTCACAACAATCACTCCCACCACACTGTCCCACCCAGCTTAGGGTGGCTTCACACCACGGCAGAGTCCGGTCCGGGGCTGTCCGGTGTAAACCAGACAGTCCCGGACCGGCTTTTGGCCCCATAATATCATATGGGGCCGGATGGAGTCGGATGGCAGCTCTCTGCCATCCGGTTTCCATCTCTCCAGCACAATCCGGGAGAAATCAGATTTTTGTCACCATACACAAAAACGTTGCTTGCAATGTTTTTGTGTCCGGGGAGAAGAATCTCCCCAAATTGCCGTATCCCGGAGTCTCCCGGATTGCCCCGAATCCGGAGCAATCCGGTGCTCCCTAACATGGAAGCCTATGGGGCCAGATTGCACCGGTCCGGGAGGATCCAGGAACCACACACCTGCGGCTGCACGCCGCTGTTGTTTCAGGACCGCGGCTAGCTCCCTGCGAGCCGCAGCCCTGATCAATCAGCGGCGGCAGCTGCGTCCGGCAGCACAACGGACCGGAGGGCATATTAGCCCTCCGGTTCTCAGTGCTGATCCGGTCCAGGGCTGTCAGGAGCATCCTTGACAGCCCCGGATCGTATCTTACCGTGGTGTGAAGCCAGCCTTAAAGCACCTTATCTGGCAAGTTATATCATCCCGTCTGCGGCTTAGGGTGCTTTCACACTGCGATTTAGTTAAAATCCGATGCTGTCCGATGAAAATTGGACAGCATTGGATCCAAACTGATCCCTGCAATCGGATGCCAATTAGGCATCCGATTCCGACATTTTGCAGGATCAGTTTGGTCTCCTGTCACCTCGCTCCCCCTCCTCTCTGACTCCTGTCATCTCGTCGTTCCCCTGGTGTCTCCTGCTGTCTCCTGCTGTCCCCCTGTTTTCCCCTCTCCTCCTGTCATTCCAACATAAAAAATCTTTATTCTCACCTGCCAGCGCTGCCCCGGCGTGTCCATAGAGCTCCCGATCGGTTTTACAGGACCTGCGATGATGTCAGAAGCGTCATCAGGTCACCGGTAACCGCTCATGTGACCCGATCAGCTGATCGGGTTGTGACATCATCCAGGCTCCTGGTTACCAAGTGGGAGCTGATGGAGACGCCGGGGGAGTGCTGGCAGGTGAGAATAAAGATTTTTTTATTTTAAACACTTGATTTTAGTTATATTTCACATCCGCAATGTATGTATATACATTGCGGAAGTGAAATTAGGCGGCACACAATAGTTTTAGTGTACTGAGCATGTACTGAGCATGCTCAGTACACTAAACTCGGGTCCGAGGAGACATCAGATGTTTCCTCGGACCCTGCTCCATAGGCCGCATGTTAAAGGCATCGGATCGGATTTGGCATAATTGCCATGCGATTTGCCTCCGATCCGATTCTCTCCTATTTTTTTCAGGAGCCAAAATCGTAGCAGTGTACGATTTTTGCTCCTGTAAAAAATTGGACAGAATTGGATCGGAGGCAAATCGGATGGCAATTATGCCAAATCCGATCGGATCCCCATTGGATAACATGGGGGCTGATTCGGATCCGATGCTGCCGATTTTCATCGGACAGCACAGATTTAACTAAATCGCAGTGTAAAAGCACCCTTATTATACTGAAGTTAACTCCAAACTCCCAAGGTCAGTATATGGGCATCAAGCTGTACTCTTCTGTATGGCACTAATCATATAACTAACCATCTGGAGACCTGCTCTTCAGAACTGTTTGACAGACCAGCTGCTAGTGTAAGAAGTTGGCAGACAGCCGTGAACTGCACATCTTGGGTCCAAGAGTCAAATGATTTAAAATAAATGTGATATTAACCTTCAGGCTAATCGCATTCTGAACATGCCCGATGCCTGCACATTAAACCATGCTGCCGGGAGGAAATGAACTTTAATTTTCCCAGAAGGGTTCTTGTTTCAGTCATTGGGGTGGTACTGGCTCGGGTTCAGTCACTGTTCTGTGTATGGAGAGAATTACCTGTAACCGCACCACCTGCACTGACTAGCAGGCACTCTGCAGTAGAGGAGATTGTCAGTCAGTGCAGGGGGGTTGATGGGGCGTGATTACAGCTGCCAGCCTCTATACACAGAACATTAATTGAACCCATGTCAGCGCCGCCCCCATGACAAACAAAAACGCTGCCGTGAGGATTAAAATTTATTTCCTCCCGGAAGTGGGGCTTAGTGTGCAGGGCCGGACAGATTCAGGATGATATAAACATGAAGATTAACCCCATTCTTCTCCCCTCTTGTACCTGTACGACCAAATTGTCCACATTTATTGTACTTGTCCTTGTCTGCCCTTTTAGCATGTAAAGCGCCAAGGAATTTAATGGTGCTATATAAATAAATAATAATAATAATTTTCTGCAAGTTAATAGCCAAATTTTCCAAGTGACAGGTTAATTTTAAAGCCACCAGGAACCAAGCCACACAGGAGACTAGTCGGACAGGTGGGTCCCTGTGGCTTCTTCCCGTCCGCTGACAGTAACTAACAGTTGTCTCCCTGGGTGCGTGTAAAGGAAGAGACCTGTTACTCCAGGGCAGCTAGTGGAGTAAAGCCACCAGGGACCCACCTGTCCAACTTCCAACTAGTCTTCAGCATGGTTCGGTCACAGGCAACTTTTAAAGTATGTTTTACTCTGCAGTGCCGCAGCATTTCAGAAATCATGCAGCCAGAGTCCGATATCAGCTGTCTGATCCACGTGCAGTATATATCAGCTGTCAGGTTCCCTAAAAAGTCTGAAATCTGAGAAAGTATATAGTGTAATTCCAACAGAAAAGACACATATATGGAACATATGGATGTGTTCATGCCTTTCTGAAAGTAAATCTCCCACTTTGTGCCTAACAAAAATATGCTACAATTCTCTGTACAATTGAGCAAAACTTCTAGTGAACATGGCATACACCACATATATTAAGCACTGTCTTAAACACTTTTATGAGTAGGTACTGCCTGATTCTTTAAGACAGGCATTGTATACACAAGTCTTAATGAAGGAGCGTTGTGCTGCTGATGCTCTTAATTTTTTAAAAGCTGCATGCCACTTAATTAATTAGGCACATCTTATCACTGGCGGAGGTTCATTGCATGGCACTTACGCAGTGACATTACGGGAGCCAGCATATTGCTCTTGTAACGTCATCAAGAGTTCACTGCGCAGGTACCAGCCCTTCTGAAAAAGAAACCTGGGCAATGATGTCACCTTGGCAAGGGAGAAAGGTCGTTGAGGAAAGATTGACCAGTCGATCACTGGCTGGAAGCTGGGGTTGGGTGGTGAAGTACAGCAGAACTGGTGAGTGAAGTGCCAGCTACGATGTCTTGAGAATAAAGCTTGAAGAATATACTTCTCAAAAATGCCCCAAATAAATTTTACTAGAAAGGAATGAATGTGATACACATTAAAGGGGCTCCACACTCATACCTTCAGTTATGGGTTTAATATCCTGCTAGAATGCCCTCTTTAAATAATGGTTTAAAAGTAGTTTAGAATATACAGACTAAAAAATGCATCAGTCAATGAAACTGTGATAAATGTCTACTCGACAGCTAGCCATACTGATTAGACAACAAGTAAATTGAACTTTAACTCAGCAGATAGGTATTATTCACAATGGCCCTATACACAGGAATACTCTGATCAGTTATGAGTCTGGCGGTTTACCTCCCTACCGAACACAAAAATCAGGAAAATGAATTCCAACACCGGATACACCATTTGTTAGTTAACAGTAAGGTTAACCAATCATACAAAAGTTTGTGGATCTGACTTATCCAATGTGTGTTGGGCTCATAAACAATTACAAAGGTTTATTAAATTTGTCTTTTTGAGGACATAATCAGATGGCAATCACAAGGAAAATGCACAGAAAATGTGCATTATTATGAACATAGTAAATGAAGCAGCTGTGGTTACTATGCCAGCTGAAGACAGTAACTCCAATTAAAAGGGTGCCCCATCACAGTAAGCAAAGCAAATTACTAGGATATGGCCACTCTTAGTGATCCCTGGTGTTTGATTTCTCGAGCCACCACTCATAGTCTATAATATATATATAATATATATATATACATATAATACATACATACATATATATGCATATTAGTGGCAGGTCTAGAAATCACACACCAAGGATATACATATACACATACTCTTTATGGTGACTTACTTCTATTTCTGCTGATGGTATATTGACCACCCCAGTAGACCTTCTTTTTTCCCGGAGTTTTCTTTTCTCAATCTGCCCTTTACCCTTCCTGGCACTTGGACCACTGCAGCTTTTCCCTTTGTCTTTATTCTTAGTTGGAGTCTCCTGAGATGTGGGAGGGGGCGATTCATCCGGTGTTGCCCCTCCATCTTGTACAGGACCTGGGGCCTTCCTTTGCTGCATTACAGCAGTGCTAATCAACTGATCCTCATCCATCCTCTTGATGGCTGGTGCTTTTTGTACAGTTGGTTCAGCGGGCACTTGGTTATTGCTGCTACTATTACTATTGGTATTATTGTTCATCTCATTGCTAGTTTTATTGACAAGATCTGCTGCCCCAGAAGTCCCCATCGTCTCAGCTGCATACATTTTTGCCCTCATTTTCTCCCTCTTTGCCTTCCACTCCTCCAGGAAATCAGTTGTGTTGGAAGAAGATGGGGTGTGTGACCTATAGCCACCGCTCGCCATGTTCTCTCACTGTGTCTGTCTAGGCTCTCCAGAAGGGAAGGACATGAAATGGGACACGATCCAAAGAAAGCTTGTAGGCCAAAGATGAAGCCAACCTAAGGGAAACATACAATATTTATAAGGATGAATTAGATATACAAGACATTCAACTATCTAGCAATGTAGTAGAGCCAGATTTACCATTTGGCACACATTATTATACTAAAATTCTGGGGCAATGATATTTATTGAATATTATATATTATTGAATAATGAACAAGGAATTTTGGTGAATAATACAACCCCAATTGACAAATTCAGCTCAAATATACAAAAGATACAAACTAAATCTAAAAAGACAAAGCTGTAGGCACATTGGCAATAACGTGGAAATGTAAAAATTACCATATATACTCGTGTATAAGCCGACCCGTGTATAAGCCGACCCCCCCTACTTTTGTCCCAAAAATCTGGAAAAACCTATTTACTCGTGTATAAGCCGAGGGTGGACCCCAGCACAGGTATACAGCCCCCAGCAGTGTAGTATACAGGCCCCCCCCAGTGGTATACAGGTCTCCCCAGTGGTAGTATACAGCAGCCCCAGTGGTAGTATACAGCAGCCCCAGCGGTAGTATATAGCAGCCCCAGCAGTAGTATACAGCAGCCCCAGTGGTAGTATATAGCAGCCCCAGCAGCCCCAGTGGTAGTATACAGCAGCCCCAGTGGTAGTATATAGCAGCCCCAGTGGTAGTATACAGCAGCCCCAGTGGTAGTATACAGCAGCCCCAGTGGTAGTATACAGCAGCCCCAGTGGTAGTATACAGCAGCCCCAGTGGTAGTATACAGCAGCCCCAGTGGTAGTATATAGCAGCCCCAGCGGTAGTATACAGCAGCCCCAGTGGTAGTATATAGCAGCCCCAGCGGTAGTATACAGCAGCCCCAGCGGTAGTATACAGCAGCCCCAGCGGTAGTATACAGCAGCCCCAGTGGTAGTATATAGCAGCCCCAGTGGTAGTATATAGCAGCCCCAGCAGCCCCAGTGGTATACAGCAGGCCCCCAGGGGTATTCAGCTGGCCCCCAGGGGTATATACAGCAGCCCCCAGGGGTACCCAGCAGCCCCCAGGGGGTACCCAGCAGCCCCCAGGGGGTACCCAGCAGCCCCCAGGGGGTACCCAGCAGCCCCCTGGGGGTACCCAGCAGCCCCCAAATGCTGGCACTCGCCCCCCCTTGCAAGGTTCCCCCCCCCCGCTGCTTCTCTTACCATCCCGGACTTCTGATCAGCGCCGCTCCTCGGTGCTCCGTCCTCGCTGCTCCCGTCCTGCTACATCCGGGATCCCCGGCCGTCGCGCGATGACGTCATATGCCTGCGACGGCCGGAGATCCCGGATGTAGCAGGACGGAGCACCGAGGATGGAGCACCGAGGAGCAGCGCTGAGCAGAAGACCGGGATGGTAATATAAGCAGCGGGGGGGCCCTTACAAGGGGGGCGAGTGCCAGCATTTGGGGGCTTATATGCACTGCTTCCCCCTGCCGCTGATTGACAGGGGGAAGCAGTGCATATTTAATGAGCGGCCCCACGTGACGGGGCTGCTCATACTGCAGCCTCCCCCCGCCTCCTCCAGCCTCCACAGCCCCGGGACACAGCCCCCACCACTCCATGTACCGTATATGACCCGTGTATAAGCCGAGGGGGAGACTTTTCAGCCCAAATTTTGGGCTGAAAAACTCGGCTTATACACGAGTATATACGGTACTATATTTTAAAAAAAAACAAGATGTTTCACCTGGGCACCCAGTGTAGCACTTTATTGGTGCCAAGGAGTCTGATGGTGGCTTGGCTTTTCAAACTGCACTAATCTGCTTTGTAAAGATGAGGCAGTTCTAGTTTTTGGCTGACACCCTGCCTAGATCAGACAGACACACAGCCCAACACACCAGTACTGGTATTTTCTGTAACAAAGATTATATAAATCAAAATCCCAGGGAGGAAGCAACAGCGAGATCAGCCCTTTCCTACTAAATGTTTTCATGTTCTACAGTACAAAGAAAAAAATGCCAAAGGGGTATGAAATCTAAAGATCTCTAACTACCATTACTGTAGCCGTGCCAAAGTGTCACTGTCACATAGTTAATGCTACTTTGTGCCACATGACTTGAGCCGCCTGCCTCATCCATACCATCTCATGCAGTTAGGTCTGTGCTTTCAGGCTGGTGGAACATGTGGTTCTAGATTTAGTGACGTAGGCAGTATGGGCATTGGGCCCTACTCTTGAGTGGCACACAAACTACCCAAAGATGCACAAAGAACAGCCACACAACCTTAATTATGTGGGCAAAGCTCCCTCAAACACAGTACTAAATGTATAAAATATTGTAAATGGGATCCTGTACATCATGATGTAACAGAGCTGAGCAGTACGGTGATGTTACCCATCTCATTACACAGAACTGCATATATGCAGCATTCAATGACAAGTTCAACTCTTCTATGCATAGTGCTGAGTGTGGATCCAGAATTGTTATATTGTATCCATACAATCAATGTAACAATGTATCCACGTAGACAATGTAACAGTGTATCCATCTAAGGGTATGTGCCCACAGGAAGGTTTAACGTCGGTTTAGCAGCGAAAACTGCCGGCAGTTTAGCTTAGGTTTTATTTAAATTTATGTAAATCCTAAGCAGCGTTAGGACTTACAAGTAACCCTATGTAATTTAGAAAACGCTGTGCACACATAGTGGGTTTATGTGAGCGGATCTGCCCGCGGTTGAGCGGTTTCCCAGCGGTTTAGCAGCATACAGCATGTCAATTCTTCTCAGCGGTTTTTGATCGGTTCCATGAACAAAATCCTCCATAGAAAACCGCCGGAAAAACCGCTGGAAAAACCGACTGAAAAACGCTGTGCACACGCTGAAAAAAACCGCCGGAAAACAGCTGGAGACTTCAGAGCTCAGAACTGATAATTTCCAGCGGTTTACTGACGGTTTGAACGCCACTAAACCTTCCTGTGGGCACATACCCTATTCCAATGTAACCACTACATTGGTTACAACCATATATATCTAATCTGATAACATAGCCATATAACCAATAGACCAGTGTATCCGTATATTAATTGTAACAATATGTCCATAAAACCAAATATTAAATGTAGTGTATCTATATAATCAATGTAATAACATTAAATATAATAAATGTAATGATGTCTATTTAATAAGGCAACAACAAAACCATATGATCAATGTAATATAACAATAATGTGTCCATATAATCAATGTAATATCCTATATGTATAACAATATATCCATATCATAAATCAATCTATACAACAAAGGTAACAATATGTCCATATAACAAAAGTAATAAGGTATCCATAACAATGTATCAATATGTGTTAATGTGGCCATATCATAAAATACCCCTTTAAAAATATATGTATCCATATAGTAATTGTAACAATATGGCCGTATAATGTATCCATGTAATAATGCATCAATATAACAAAGCAATACTGAACCGTATAACTGTAACAATATGTCCATATAATAAATTCAATAAAGTATCTATTTAATATATCCATATAAATGTAACAGTATGGCCATATAAACACAATAAGGTATCCATATCAGAATATATCAATATAAATGTAACAACATGGCCATATGACAGATATCCATACAATGTATTCATATAATATATGTAACAATGTCAGTATTATAAATGTATCCATATAAATGTAACAATATGTCAGTATTATGAATGTATCCATATAAATGTAACAACATGTACACATAATAAATGTAATAAGGTATCCACATAAATGTATCAACATGGCCATATGATACACATACCCATATAACAAGGTAAGCATGTGATGCTGTATCCATATAGCACATGTAACCCTATGTCAGTATGATAATGTATCCATATAACACATGTAACACTATATCAGTATGATAATGTATCCATGTAACCCTATGTCAGTATGATAATGTATCCATATAACACATGTAACCCTATGTCAGTATGATAATGTATCCATATAACACATGTAACCCTATGTCAGTAGGATAATGTATCCATATAACACATATAACCCTAGGTCAGTATGATAATGTATCCATATAACACATGTAACCCTATGTCAGTATGATAATGTATCCATGTAACACATGTAACCCTAGGTCAGTATGATAATGTATCCATATAACACATGTAACCCTATGTCAGTATGATAATGTATCCATATAACACATGTAACCCTATGTCAGTAGGATAATGTATCCATATAACACATGTAACCCTAGGTCAGTATGATAATGTATCCATATAACACATGTAACCCTATGTCAGTATGATAATGTATCCATATAACACATGTAACCCTATGTCAGTAGGATAATGTATCCATATAACACATGTAACCCTATGTCAGTATGATAATGTATCCATATAACACATGTAACCCTATGTCAGTAGGATAATGTATCCATGTAACACATGTAACCCTAGGTCAGTATGATAATGTATCCATATAACACATGTAACCCTATGTCAGTATGATAATGTATCCATATAACACATGTAACCCTATGTCAGTAGGATAATGTATCCATATAACACATGTAACCCTAGGTCAGTATGATAATGTATCCATATAACACATGTAACCCTATGTCAGTATGATAATGTATCCATATAACACATGTAACCCTAGGTCAGTATGATAATGTATCCATGTAACACATGTAACCCTATGTCAGTATGATGCTGTATCCATATAACACATGTAACCCTATGTCAGTATGATAATGTATCCATATAACACATGTAACCCTATGTCAGTATGATAATGTAGCCATATAACACATGTAACCCTAGGTCAGTATGATAATGTATCCATATAACACATGTAACCCTAGGTCAGTATGATGCTGTATCCATATAACACATGTACCCTATGTCAGTATGATAATGTATCCATATAACACATGTAACCCTAGGTCAGTATAATAATGTATCCATATAACACATGTAACACTATGTCAGTATGATAATGTATCCATATAACACATGTAACCCTATGTCAGTATGATAATGTATCCATATAACACATGTAACCCTAGGTCAGTATGATGCTGTATCCATATAACACATGTAACCCTATGTCAGTATGATAATGTATCCATATAACACATGTAACCCTAGGTCAGTATAATAATGTATCCATATAACACATGTAACCCTATGTCAGTATAATAATGTATCCATATAACACATGTAACACTATGTCAGTATGATAATGTATCCATATAACACATGTAACCCTATGTCAGTATGATAATGTATCCATATAACACATGTAACCCTAGGTCAGTATGATGCTGTATCCATATAACACATGTAACCCTATGTCAGTATGATAATGTATCCATATAACACATGTAACCCTATGTCAGTATGATAATGTATCCATATAACACATGTAACCCTATGTCAGTATGATGCTGTATCCATATAACACATGTAACCCTATGTCAGTATGATAATGTATCCATATAACACATGTAACCCTAGGTCAGTATAATAATGTATCCATATAACACATGTAACACTATGTCAGTATGATAATGTATCCATATAACACATGTAACCCTATGTCAGTATGATAATGTATCCATATAACACATGTAACCCTATGTCAGTATGATAATGTATCCATATAACACATGTAACCCTAGGTCAGTATAATAATGTATCCATATAACACATGTAACACTATGTCAGTATGATAATGTATCCATATAACACATGTAACCCTATGTCAGTATGATAATGTATGTATCCATATAACACATGTAATAACCCCTCTCTCTACATGTGTCTCTGCCCAGGGGGCACAGGACTAGACTGTGTCCAGTGAAGGTGGCAGTCATGGCAGCATTGCCCACCGCTCAGCACTCCAGTAATGACAGCAGTCCTATCCCCTCCCCACCTCCCAGCAGTGGCCGCACCGGCTTCCTAGCTGGAAAGTTGTAGATGCCAGTGTTCTCCCACCCTCCCCTCGTGCTGTACAGAGTGCCCAGCTGGTGCCCTCGGCAGCATGCTCACCTGTGGCACGGTGGGCGGGAGGGCAGGCTGGCACAGTCACCGGGCTCCCAGACTGCGGGGCAAGGTGCGGCGGGCACGGCTCACTCACCTCACGGGCTGCACTCGCGTCCCCGGAAGAAGCCGAAACTTCCCGAGACTTTCCGAAGAGTAACGAGCGCCGGGCGCTGAGGGAGGTGACTATTGTGCCCGAGCATTCCCGGAATGTGCCGACAGTCGTCAGAAGTCGGCATCCATTGTGATACAGAGGACATGTCAGGACTGTCCCGGGCAGAGCACATCCACCAGCAATGTCACACCCCAATATGTGACATGCAGGCAGTGTGAGCAGTCAGCCATAGTGATACCATAAGGCCATGTTCACACAGGAGTCTGTGGGCGCCAAAAAAACGCATTAAGAAACTGCAGTTTTTTGTCTTCATCTTAAATTTTTTTTAACTTTCCTGAAACGTCTTCTATTAATGTTTTATGAACATAATTTAGTGGTTCCTTAAGGGTGGAAACACACTATCGTGAAAAAATCGGTCCGTTTCTCATCCAGGAGAGTCTTTTTGGTCCGTTTTGCATCCAACTGCTATGCGAGTGTCCCACATTTTTCTCAGATCACATCTGAGTGCTGTCCATCTGCTATCCGTTTTTTTTCTCAGCAGCTTTTACTGTATAAACATGTACAGGAACATTTTACAGTGTTCTCAGCTGCAGAATGATAATGTATCAGTGAAAAAAACACATGCCTCTTGGATGGTCTGTATGCTGTCCGGTGATTTTGTTAGACCCAGTGGCGGATTATAATGAGGTCAATTTGGGCTTTAGCCCCGGGCCCAATGGTGTGGGGGGGCCCACAGCCAAGAGGGTAAATTGCCCCATTATAATCTGAGACGACACCCCCACACACCCAGGGCCGCAGCTATCATAAGGCCACCTGAGTTGGCTGCCTGGTGGTAAACAGGGGGGCCTGAATCATGAGAGCACTCAGGGGTGGATTAAGGGTAGCCAGGGCCCGGGGCCGTTCAGACTCTGTGGGCCCCCCAGTCATGTGACGGGGGTTATGTGTCGGGAGTCATCATATACCTGGAATAGATTATTCCAGAAAAATATTTGCTGAATGAAACTATAACCAATCAAACATCCATTGATCTAGTCAATTTACCCTTTTGTGTGCCAAAGCCAGGAGAGGAACTTACAGAGAAAAACTATAATTGAAAGATTGACACCTGTTCTGAGTTTTGGAGACACTCCTGGTTTTGACACACAAACTGGCTGGAACCTGATCAGGGAAAAAACTGCAGTGTGAAACCAGTGTAAGGCCCCTTTCACACTGGCGCTTTTAAAAAAATCTTCCACCTAACAGCTGCACTTGCGGCAAGCCCCATGCATTGTCAATGCTTGGGGCTTGCCGCAAGTGCATTGTCAGGCGGCAGATACGGTAATTCTGCTGCATCTGCCGCATTTTTTAAAATACGCCAGTGTGAAAGGGGCCTTAGAAGAAGGCTATTACGCCCTGACTGCCCCTGTGCTCAGAATAAATAACTTATAACAATCTCGACCGCTGTACTCCCTGTATGATAGTTACCTGTTACCAGTCCAATGAACTTGCTTGCACATCGGTCCGTCCCGCCTCCTCGTGGTCCAACAGCGTCTTCTTCTGAATGATGTAGATAACGCCTCCTGCCACCTGTGTTATCAACGTGACCACGTCCAATTTTCCCATTGCCTACGCTACACCCATACCTCTCCGGCTTGTGCAGGTGCAATGTGCTCCATCATGGGGTTTTCCTACAAGTTCTCAGTGTTGTCACCATAAATTAGACACAGCAGACTGGGAACCTGGAACCATGTGCAGAGACCCCTGCGATCCGCGCATGTGTAGATGAGTTTTACATTGTAGCTGCAGTAGGGCAGAGCACGGTGGTTTGCGCAAGCTGGAGAGGCATCTGCACAGACGTGAGATGGGAAAGTGGCATGTGGATAACGCAGGAGGCGTGATCCATATCATTCAGAAGAAGAGGCTGTCGGACGGCGAGGAGAGGCTGAATGGACCAATCTGCAAGCAAGAATTTCGGACCGGTAACAGGTTAGAATACAGGGTGCTAGGTTTTTATAAGTTATATATTCTGTATACAGGGGCATTCAGGGCATAATAGCCTATGTCTTATAATGCAGCATCAGGAAGCCTTACAAATATTGAGGAAAAAAATCACAAAATACTCAGCGTGTGCACAAGACCCAGGGGTGGACCTAGCCTGTGTGCTGCCTGAGACGAGGTGCAGAACGGCCCCCCCTAGTACATTTTTTTAAATCGGTAGACATAAATCTGGTTCATACAGATCTATATCTATCCTGTAAAAATGAGAAGAATAGTGGATATTTTAATTTAGAGAAATAGAGAAAGATGTCCAAACACAAGGTTGTCAGCGCCATCACACGCACATACAAGAACCACACAGAAGAATCCAGAACAAGGATCATTACTGGCAATGGCGGCTTGGCACAAGCATACAGACACACAATGATGGCGGCAGAGCTGTTGTCCTGTAGGCAGACACAGTCCTGCATACTTATAGCACAGGAGGCAGCACTGATTGCCAAAATCTGGCACACACCTACATAGCTCTGGGCAGCTCGAACATGGCGGCTGCCTGGCACTGACTAGTCAGACATGTCAGCATGCCGCACTGTCCACATGTAACAACCTGCAGTCTGAGCATCAACAAGCCGCTACTGCACTAAGCTGGGAAAATGGTGCATCTCCTCCAACAGACAACGCCTCCTCCCGAAACGCTTAGTAAATAATTGATTGGATCAACTTTTTGTACTAGATACGTTTTTATTTTTTAATAAAATCCAGTGTGGATTAGTGATGGCAGTGATACAGTGATAGGATGCTCACAAAAGAAAATAATCCCCCCCAGCACAAATAGACAAACAACTGTTTGTACCCTCAAATCACCCCGAAACACTAAGCCAATCACAAGTGCCGCACACGGGGCTGTCCGGAGCTAACAGCAGGGGACGTTCAATGGGGTTGAGTGAGGGATGTAGTAGCGGGAAGAGGGAAGAGCGCCACTGACCAACCACTGCTCGGGAGAAACAGTTGTGGCCAAAAGTATTGACACCAGTGGCGGATTATAATGAGGTCAATTTGGGCTTTAGCCCCGGGCCCAATGGTGTGGGGGCGCCCACAGCCAAGAGGGTAAATTAACCCATTATAATCTGCCACGGCACCACCACACACCCAGGGCCGCAGCTATCATAAGGCCACCTGAGTCGGCTGCCTGGTGGTAAACAGGGGAGCCTGAATCATGAGTGCACTGCCCAGAATTTGTGCGGTAGTTAACTTTGTTGAATACAGTTTTGTGCAGCGAGCACACAGGCAGGGCACAGCCCTGTGGGTGCCGCTGTGATCACCTGGCAGCGGCTCCTCACTGCTCTCCTCTTCCGCCCCAGCTATTGCAGAGGAACTCCCTCCATCCACTGCACAGCATCCATGGGGGGACTTGTTGGAACGGTCACAGCAGGTGGGCGGGGCCAAGTGTGTGCGGGACAAGAGCTAACAGGCAGCCGACCAGGAAGAGGGGAGAGAAGAGCAGCGACAGGAGCCCCCTCCCTGCTGTAGTGTCACCAACAGCTCAGCAGTCGGGAGCAGGGAGGGAGAGAGAAAGAGAAGGAGCTGACAGGAGGTCTCCTGTGTGTACAGCATGCAGGTGACATATTGTACATTATCTGTACTGGAGATATCACTGTGTTATCTGTGGTGTTACATAGGACTGCAGGTGACATATTGTACATTATCTGTACTCAGTGCTATCACTGTGTTATCTGTGGTGTTACATAGGACTGCAGGTGACATATTGTACATTATCTGTACTCAGTGCTATCACTGTGTTATCTGTGGTGTTACATAGGACTGCAGGTGATATATTGTACATTATCTGTACTCAGAGCTATCACTGTGTTATCTGTGGTGTTACATAGGACTGCAGGTGACATACTGTACATTATCTGTACTCAGTGCTATCACTGTGTTATCTGTGTTACATGGGACTGCAGGTGACATCTACTACATTATCTGTACTCAGAGATATCACTGTGTTATCTGTGGTGTTACATAGGACTGCAGGTGACATCTACTACATTATCTGTACTCAGAGATATCACTGTGTTATCTGTGGTGTTACATAGGACTGCAGGTGACATCTACTACATTATCTGCACTGGAGATATCACTGTGTTATCTGTGGTGTTACATAGGACTGCAGGTGACATATTCTACATTATCTGTACTCAGTGCTATCACTGTGTTATCTGTGGTGTTATATAGGACTGCAGGTGACATATTGTACATTATCTGTACTGAGATAGATCACTGTTATCTGTGGTGTTACATAGGACTGCAGGTGACATATTGTACATTATCAGTACTCAGTGCGATCACTGTGTTATCTGTGGTGTTACATAGGACTGCAGGTGACATATTGTACATTATCTGTACTCAGAGCTATCACTGTGTTATCTGTGGTGTTACATAGGACTGCAGGTGACATATTGTACATTATCTGTACTGAGATAGATCACTGTTATCTGTGGTGTTACATAGGACTGCAGGTGACATATTGTACATTATATGTACTCAGTGCTATCACTGTGTTATCTGTGGTGTTACATAGGACTGCAGGTGACATATTGTACATTATCTGTACTCAGAGCTATCACTGTGTTATCTGTGGTGTTACATAGGACTGCAGGTGACATATTGTACATTATCTGTACTCAGTGCTATCACTGTGTTATCTGTGATGTTACATAGGACTGCAGGTGACATCTACTACATTATCTGTACACAGATATCACTGTGTTATCTGTGGTGTTACATAGGACTGCAGGTGACATCTACTACATTATCTGCAGTCAGAGTTATGTTGTGTTACATTTTTACTTTGGGCTGGGTGGTTAGCTGCAAAATACAAGCCTCAGAGTTTGGGCCTCAGATCTTTTCTGACCTTAGCAACGCCCCTGTGGAGGACCATGGTGGATGTATTATAGTATATAGAGGGCTATGGGGTGCATTATACTCTATGGAGGACTATAGGGGTACAATATGCTATATGGAGGACTATGGTGGCACATTATAGTATATGTAGGACTGTGATGGTGCATTATACTACTTTTATATGGAGAACTGTGGGGGTTCATTATACTATATGGAGGACTGGGGTAGTGCATTATTCTATATGGAGGACTGTGGGGGTGCATTATACGATATGGAGGACTGTAGTGGTGCATTATACTGTATTGAGGACTACGGGAGGCATTATAATTTATGGAGGACTATGGGGGTGCATTATACTATATGGAGGGATGTGAGGAGGCTTCATTATACTATATGGAGGACTATGGGGATACATTATACTATATGGAAGACTATGCGGGTGCATTATACTATATGGAGTTCTATGGGGGAGCATTATAATATATGGAGGACTATGGGGTGCATTATAATATATGGGGAGCTTTCTACTATATGGAAGATTATGGTGGTGCCTTATACTATAGTGAGGGCTATGGGGTGTGTTATAGATATATTGAGGGTTATGGGGCAGCATTATGCTATATGAAGGACTATGGGGGTGCATTATAATATATGGAGGACTATAGGGTGCATTATATTATATGGAGGACTACAGGAGGTGCATTATACTATATGGAGGACTATAGGGGGTGCATTATACTATATGGAGGACTATAGGGTGCATTATACTATATGAAGGACTATAGGGGTGCATTATATTATATAGAGGACTTTGGTTGCATTATATTATATGAAGGACTATAGGGTGCATTATACTATATGGAGGACTATAGGGGGTGCATTATAATATATTGAGGACTATATGGAGCCAATTACAATATTTAGACGGCTCTGTGGGGGGCATGATAATACTTGGAGGGCTATGTTGTTAGCCTGTATACTTTACGGAGGGCTATCTGAGTGCCGTGTTGGGGGCCATTATACAGTGTGAAGAGGTGCAGGGACTTTTACACTGTATGTAGGTCTATTATACTACATGGAGGGCTGTGCAGGGTCACAGTTGGAGATCATACTGTGTTGGGGTAGTTAAGGGGATTACAGTAGGGTCACCATACTGAGTGTGTGGAGGAATCACTGTGGGGGATCATACAGCATTTGTGGGACACTTTTGTTGGCTTCATACTTTATGGGGGCAATGAAAGAGAAATCTATAGCGACTTCAATAGGAGGAAAATTACTTTTTAAGGACTGAAAAGTTACGAGATATGTATGTACCTATGTGTTCCAGGCAAAATTGTTTTTGGGGGGCTCAATTACAACTTCCGCTGTGGGGCCCCATGTTTATTATGTAGTCAGTCTTATGGAACAAAAGCACTCTCAGTCTGTTGTTTTGCTGGTGAAAAATCGTGATGTTTTTATTGGTGCTGTACACAATAGTTATGCGACCTGGAGTTTGACGTTTCGGCTATCAACCAATAGCCTTTTTCAAAAGTCGCTGGTGACCTGCATCCAGGGTTTTTATAGTGTTAGATTGCTCTGTTTTGGTGTCCATGTACGGCTATAGTCACACATACTGTGTGCTCAAAATGAGCTGGTTAGCCTTCTTAGGTTATGATGCGTACCCCTGTGTACTGTTTAGGATCAAGTCCCTTGGATGAGGTATAGTGGAAGATTCTCCTTTCTGTGGTGAGCCGGCGCCTCCCGCGCTATGGCTGACGCCAGCCATAGCGCGGGAGGCGCCGGCTCACCACAGAAAGGAGAATCTTCCACTATACCTCATCCAAGGGACTTGATCCTAAACAGTACACAGGGGTACGCATCATAACCTAAGAAGGCTAACCAGCTCATTTTGAGCACACAGTATGTGTGACTATAGCCGTACATGGACACCAAAACAGAGCAATCTAACACTATAAAAACCCTGGATGCAGGTCACCAGCGACTTTTGAAAAAGGCTATTGGTTGATAGCCGAAACGTCAAACTCCAGGTCACCTAACTATTGTGTACAGCACCAATAAAAACATCACGATTTTTCACCAGCAAAACAACAGACTGAGAGTGCTTTTGTTCCATAAGACTGACTATATTCCGGGACTTTGATGACCCCTACAAATAGCACCTCCAACTCACAGTAAAGAGTGCACGCCAATTAACCATTACATGTTTTTTATGTAGACCCCTGGTGCAGGATGCATTGTCCCTCTGCTGCAGGACTAATTGTCCATAACGTACACACCAGATCCAGTGCCTCCCCTCGGTACATACAGGCTTCCAGCCATGTACAGTTGTTCCCAAAAGTATTGACACCCCTGCAATTCTGTCACATAATACTCAGTTTCTTCCTGAAAATGATTGCAATCACAAATTCTTTGGTATTATTATCTTCATTTAATTTGTCTTCAATGAAAAAACACATAAAAGGATGAAGTAAAAAGCAAAACATTGATCATTTCACACAAAACTCCAAAAATGGGCCAGAGAAAAGTATTGGCACCCTCAGCCTAATACTTGGTTGCACAACTTTAGTCAAAATAACTGCGATCAACCGCTTCCGGTAACCATCAATGAGTTTCTTACAATGCTCTGCTGGAATTTTAGACCATTCTTCTTTGGCAAACTGCTCCAGATCCCTGATATTTGAAGGGTGCCTTCTCTAAGCTGCCATTTTTAAATCTCTCCACAGGTGTTCTATGGGATTCAGGTCTGGACTCATTGCTGGCCATCTTAGAAGTCTCCAGTGCTTTCTCTCAAACCATTTTCTAGTGCTTTTTGAAATGTGTTTTGGGTCATTGTCCTGCAGGAAGACCCATGACCTCTGAGGGAGACCCAGCTTTCTCACACTGGGCCCCACATTATGCTGCAAAATTTTTTGGTAGTCTTCAGACTCACGGGCGGGCTGGTGCACTTTGCCCTGGGTGGCAGTGTGTTCCAGCCCTCGGAGGTAAGAAGCGGGGGGGTTGCTGAAAGACGAACTGAGCAGCTTGGGGAGGTTGTTGATGGACGAACTGAGGAGTGGGAGGGGGTGGGAGGGGGTTGGTGCTGACGGACAAAGTGAGGAGCAGGGGGGATTGGGTTTGACACTTTGCTTACGATGTCGGCTGCTATAATAAGCAAACTCCAGCCTGGCTTTTTTATGTCTTGGGGTAAGATGTGGGGTCTTCCTTAGTATCCTACCATACAGTTCCTTTTCATTCAGACGCCGACGGATAGTACAGGTTGTACCCTCGGACTGCAGGGCAGCTTGAACTTGTTTGGATGTTAGTCAAGGTTCTTTATCCATCATCCGCACAATCTTGCGTTGAAATCTCTCGTCAATTTTTCTTTTCCGTCCACATCTAGGGAGGTTAGCCACAGTGTCATGGGCTTTAAACGTCTTGATGACACTGCGCACGGTAGACCCAGAAACATTCAGGTCTTTGGAGATGGACTTGTAGCCTTGAGATCGCTCATGCTTCCTCACAATTTGGTTTCTCAAGTAATCAGACAGTTCTTTGGTCTTCTTCCTTTTCTCCATGCTCAGTGTGGTACACACAAGGACACAGGACAGAGGTTGAGTCAACTTTAATCCATGTCAACTGGCTGCAAGTGTGATTTAGTTATTGCCATCACCTGTTAGGTGCCACAGGTAAGTTACAGGTGCTGTTAATTACACAAATCAGAGACGCATCACTTGATTTTTCTAACAGTGCCAATACTTTTGTCCACCCCCTTTTTTATGTTTGGTGTGGAATTAGATCCAATTTGGCTTTAGGACAATTCTTTTTGTGTTTTTTCATTGAAGACAAATTAAATGAAGATAATAATACCAAAGAATTTGTGATTGCAATCATTTTCAGGAAGAAACTGAGTATTATCTGACAGAATTACAGGGGTGTCAATACTTTTGGCCACAACTGTTTCTCCCGAGCGACGGTTGGTCAGTGGCACTTGTGATTGGCTAAGTGTTTCAGGGTGATTTGAGGGTACAAACAGTTGTTTGTCTATTTGTGCTGGGGGGAGGGGGTTCTTTTCATTTCCGGTGACTACCTCTTGAAGCTCATCAAGAGAATGCCAAGAGTGTGCAAAGCAGTAATCAAAGCAAAAGGTGGCTACTTTGAAGAACCTAGAATATAAGACATATTTTCAGTTGTTTAACACTTTTATATAATATAATTCCACATGTGTTAATTCATAGTTTTGATGCCTTCAGTGTGAATCTACAATTTTCATAGTCATGGAAATAAAGAAAACTCTTTGAATGAGAAGGTGTGTCCAAACTTTTGGTCTGTACTGTGTAAATACAGGGTGGGCCATTTATATGGATGCACCTAAATAAAATGGGAATGGTTGCTGATATCAACTTTCTGTTTGCGGCACATTAGTATATGGGTGGGGGGAAACTTTTACAGAAGGGTGGTGACCATGGCGGCCATTTTGAAGTCGACCATTTTGGATCCAACTTTACTTTTTTCAATGGGAGGAGGATCATGTGACACATCAAACATATTGAGAATTTCATAAGAAAAACAGTGGTGTGCTTGGTTTTAACATAACTTTATTCTTTCATGAGTTATTTACAAGTTTATGACCACTTATAAAATGTGTTCAAAGTGCAGCCCATTGTGTTGGATTGTCAATGCAACCCTCTTCTCCCACTCTTGACACACTGATAGCAAAACCACAGATGAAATGCTAGCACAGGCTTCCAGTATCCATTGTTTCAGATGCTGCACATCTCGTATCTTCACAGCATAGACAATTGCCTTCAGATGAGTGATGAGGCAAACTTTTTTGTGAATGGTGAAGTTAACAAACAAAACCACCACTATCGGTCTGACACTAACCCACAGTGGATAGATCCCTCCAAGACTGTTGGAACATAAAAATTGATGGTATGGTGTGGTATATGGGGTACAAAGATAGTGGGGCCATTCTTCATCAGTGGAAACATCAATGCCGCTGGATATCTGAAATTGCTACATGAATAATTTTTATTTTTAAGTTAAATTTTAAGTACTAACATTGAAGGGTCATTACACAGAAGCCATCAAGGACCTTGGAGCAGCAACAAGAGCCTAAACAGGGTTCCCTTCATAGCCCAATTAACAGCCAGCTCCAGTGTTCCCATATTAATTATATATTATCATACCTAAAACAAAATTACTTTAACGGATCCTAAAATTTAAAAAATAAAAAAATATATATAAAAAAATGATTATTGTGATATTTATTGCAATTCTTGATACTGGACTGTTCTATGTTTCAGACTGACGCTGGTGGAGGCTACTGCTGAGGCTTGCACTAGATCATCGGTCGCTTGCCAATGCAAAAGAAAAAAAACCTGTGTAAATGGAGAAATGAGGTTTTGAGATATATTGTTAGCATTTGTGCAGGCTTGATGGTATGTCTGTGTATAGCTCAGCGGTCTCGATGCATTGGTCATAATTATATTTATGTTTTTCATATTGTCTTTTATAACTTGAAGGATGTAACATGCTGTGCCTGTGACCTGTTTTTTTTTTTGTTCTAACTTTATTAACAACATACAAACCTAGCAACTAAACACCTGTAGACTGGAATGGACTGTTCCAGCACATTGTGACATCACCACTGTTGTGATGTCATTAGAATGTTGCCATAAAGGATGGTCTCTGTTGAGATTCCTTCATTCTTACCAGAGCTCAGAAAGGATCTGCCAATAAATTCTAGTGTGAGCAGTTTATCTGTGAATTATTCCTGTATTCCCATTGTTCTAACATCTCTGGAATATTCTTCATATTAAGGTACTATTTCTTTTTAGAGCTAAATGTAATTATCACCATTTTTTATGTTGCCCATAAATGATTAACTGTATTTTTTTTATATATATATTTTTATTGAAAATTTTAATAATAACACTGACAGTGCCAATCAATATGCATCATTGAATTATACATATAGACACATCAAATTCAATACCGTATATACTCGTGTATAAGCCGACCCGTGTATAAGCCGACCCCCCTACTTTTGCCCCAAAAATCTGGAAAAACCTATTGACTCGTGTATAAGCCGAGGGTGGACCCCAGCACAGGTATACAGCCCCCAGCAGTGTGGTATACAGGCCCCCCCCCCCCAGTGGTATACAGGCCTCCCCAGTGGTAGTATACAGCAGCCCTAGTGGTAGTATACAGCAGCCCCAATGGTAGTATATAGCATCCCCAGCAGCCCCAGTGGTAGTATACAGCAGCCGCAGTGGTAGTATATAGCAGCCCCAGTGGTAGTATATAGCAGCCCCAGCAGTAGTATACAGCAGCCCCAGTGGTAGTATATAGCAGCCCCAGTGGTAGTATATAGCAGCCCCAGTGGTAGTATACAGCAGCCCCAGTGGTAGTATATAGCAGCCCCAGTGGTAGTATACAGCAGCCCCAGTGGTAGTATATAGCAGCCCCAGTGGTAGTATACAGCAGCCCCAGTGGTAGTATATAGCAGCCCCAGTGGTAGTATATAGCAGCCCCAGTGGTAGTATACAGCAGCCCCAGTGGTAGTATATAGCAGCCCCAGTGGTAGTATACAGCAGCCCCAGTGGTAGTATATAGCAGCCCCAGTGGTAGTATATAGCAGCCCCAGCAGCCCCAGTGGTAGTATACAGCAGCCCCAGTGGTAGTATATAGCAGCCCCAGTGGTAGTATACAGCAGCCCCAGTGGTAGTATATAGCAGCCCCAGTGGTAGTATATAGCAGCCCCAGTGGTAGTATATAGCAGCCCCAGTGGTAGTATATAGCAGCCCCAGTGGTAGTATACAGCAGCCCCAGTGGTAGTATACAGGAGCCCCAGCAGCCCCAGTGGTAGTATACAGGAGCCCCAGCAGCCCCAGTGGTATATACAGCAGCCCCAGTAGTATATACAGCAGCCCCAGTGGTATACAGGCCTCAGCAGTATATACAGCAGCCCCCAGGGGTTATACAGCACCCCCCAGGGGTTATACAGCACCCCCCAGGGGTTATACAGCGGCCCCCTGGGGGGTACCCAGCAGCCCCCAGGGGGTACCCAGCAGCCCCCTGGGGGTACCAACAGCCCCCTGGGGGTACCAACAGCCTCCAGGGGTACCCAGCAGCCCCCTGGGGGTACCAACAGCCCCCTGGGGGTACCAACAGCCCCCTTGGGGTACCAACAGCCCCCAGGGGGTACCAACATCCCCCTGGGGGTACCAACAGCCCCCAGGGGGTACGCAGCAGCCCCCTAGGGGTACCAACAGCCCCCTGGGGGTACCAACAGCCCCCAGGGGGTACCCAGCAGCCCCCTGGGGGTACCAACATCCCCCTGGGGGTACCAACAGCCCCCAGGGGGTACCCAGCAGCCCCCTGGGGGTAACAACAGCCCCCAGGGGGTGCCCAGCAGCCCCCAGGGGGTACCCAGCAGCCCCCTGGGAGTACCAACAGCCCCCTGGGGGTAGCAACGGCCCCCAGAGGGTACCCAGCAGCCCCCTGGGGGTACCAACAGCCCCCAGGGGTACCAACAGCCCCCACAAGATGGCACTGTCCCCCCTTGTAAGGGCCCCCCCCCCGCTACTTATACATTACCATTCCGGTTTTCTGATCAGCGCGGCTCCTCCGTGCTGCGTCTTCATCCTCCCGCGCTGGCTGCATCCGGGTTCTCCAGCGGTCGCGCGATGACGTCACATCGCTGCGACAGCCGGAGATCACGGATGGAGCCAGCGAGGACGGGAGGATGAAGAAGCACCGAGGAGCGGCGCTGATCAGAAAACCGGGCTGGTAATGTATAAGCACCGGGGGGGGGGCCCTTACAAGGGGGGACAGTGCCAGCTTTTGGGGGGCTATATGAACTGCATCCCCCTGCCGCTGATTGACAGGGGGATGCAGTGCATATTTAATGAGCGGCCCCACGTGACGGGGCCGCTCATACAGCAGCCCCCCCCCCGCCTCCTCCAGCCTCCACAGCCCCCACCACACAGCCCCCACCACACGGGTCTACCGTATAGACCCGTGTATAAGCCGAGGGGGGGACTTTTCAGCCCAAATTTTGGGCTGAAAAACTCGGCTTATACACGAGTATATACGGTAAGTATTTACCATGGTAAATTAGATCATGACTCAAATTTTACCTTGAGGGAATCGTATCATAAGTATATACAGGTCCTATCAATGAATTAGAATATCATCAAAAAGTTTATATATTGAATTACTGAAATATATTAAGTGAAACACATATATTATATAGAGTTATTACACATAGAGTGATTTATTTCAAGTGTTTATTTCTGTTAATGTTGATGATTATGGCTTACAGCCAATGAAAGCCCAAAGGTCATTATCTCTGAAAATTAAAGTAGGGAGGATGTGGTTTAAGGCAACTATCAACCCAGCCGCTTAATCTCTCTGATCTCAATCCTATTGAACGTTTATGGGCAAAGTTGAAAAGGCAGTACGAGCAAGGTGACCTACAAACATGGCTCACTTACACCAGTTGTGTCAGGAGGAATGGGCCCAAATTCCTACCAACTATTGTGAGAAGCTTGTGGAAATATCCAAAACATTATACAGTGTAATGGCACCAAATACTAATGAAATGTATGTAAAATTGGACTTTGCAGATTAATAAAAATGCCTTAAAACATTCTCTCTCTCATTTTTCTGACATTTGGTAAATATTAATAATTATGGTAATCCTAATTGTCCTACAACAGGAAAGGTTTATTCTGATTTGATGTTAGATAGTGAGAAAACCTGCATATGTGTCTTTATATAGAGTATGGAAACTTCTGATCTCAACTGTATACAGATACAGGGCGGACTGCAGGTTTTGGTGGGCCCCAGGCACAGGCAAAAGAGTCTCAGTGGACCCCATGTACAAACAGATATGCACATACACAGATACATTGAAGGAAATAAGTATTGAATCCCTTGCTGATTTTGTAAGTTTGCTTACTGACAAAGACATGAACTGTCTATAATTTTAAGGGGAGGTTAATTTAAAAATAAGAGATAGAATATCCAAAATAAAATAAAAAAAATCACATTGTCTAAATTAGATAAATGTATGCACATTTTGAAGAAAGAAATAAGTATTTGATCCCCTACCAACCATTAGGAGTTCTGGCTCTTACAGACCAGTTAGATGCTCCTAATCAACTCTTACCTGCATTAAAGACAGGAAGGGATCAAGTAATTATTTCCTTCACTATATATACACCAGAATGGGATGAGAATGGGGAATATATATACCAGGATGCAGGATATATACACCAGGATGGGGGCATATATACCTGGAAGGGGCCCAGGATGGAGGACATTATTTCAGAATTGGGGGACATTACCCACAAAACAGTGTCAGCAGCAGATCCCCCCATAACAGTGTGTTCACCACATTATTTTTTCTCTTTTTTTCTCTCATGGTGGGTTTACACGTCCTGATATTGGGGCGATATCGTAGGCAATGGCGCGGGAGCAGCCATTTTTTGAGTGCTTTTCCCAATATCGCATCGGCGGTTTACACGCTGCGATATTGGGAAACAACGTCCCTACGATGTGTACGCCCACCAAGCCAGTAACGACCATTTAACATGGGAGTTAAAGGGTGAGGTGCGAGTACACATCGTAGTTGGGCTGTTACACGCTACGATGCTGCTACAACGGCCATGCGATATCGGGCAGTTGAATAGCACGCTCATTCAACCCCGATATCGTTTTGGCATTGTTCCAGCAGCGCATTGTACGTTCAAACCGTACAACGCGCGAACGATATCGGGTCCAACTCCCGAACCACGTGACTTTTTATCGGAGTTGGATCGGAGTTGGACGCCGATATCGCGGCGTGTAAACCCGCCATTACTCTAAAACTTAGTCATGTCTTAGGGTATGGGCACACAGGATGTTTTTTAAGGCCACGTGCACACACTGAGTATTTGGTGAGTTTTTTACCTCAGGATTTGTAGACAAAACCAGGAGTGGAGCAATCAGAGGAAAAGTCTAATAGAAACACCTGCACCACTTCTGTATTTAATTATCCACTTCTGGTTTTGGCTACAAATACTGAAGTAAAAAACTCATCAAATACTCAACGTGTGAACGCAGCAAAACTTGAGGATCCTAGAGTCCTTGAAAGGAGAAGTGCTATGACCTTGTCTGCGTTTTTTTTGCGCGTTTTTTGCGCATTTTATGCGCGTTTTATGTGCATTTTTTGTGTGTTTTTACTGCGTTTTTGATGCGTTTTTCCTGCGTTTTTCCCATTGACTGCCCCAAAAACGCAGGAAGAATAGAACGTGTCAATTCTCTCCCATCCGCACCAAAAACGCAGGGATTTGACAGTTCTTGACACTTGCAATACCAATGTGTGTGCACAGCGTTTCTGTGAAACACATTGGTTTTGCTGGGAAGCCCAACCGCAGGAACAAATTAGCATACATTACCATAAAACCAATGGTTTTCTGCATGCGGAAACCGCAGCAAAACTGCAGCAAAAATGCCCTGTGTGCACATACCCTTATAGTCCAAAAAATACTGTAAGCATTGAAAAAAAATCATAAATTTATAATAAATAAATAAAAAAAAAAATGTTTCTTGTGTCGCCATTTTCCCAAAGCCGTAATGCTTTACATTTTTGGTGGATGAGGCTGTGTGAGGCCTTGTATTCTACACCCTGAGGCGACATTTATACTGATAGCTTGGGGGTATATTGATATCTTGGGGTCCATACAATGTTTTGATTGCCACTTATTACATTTTTTTGCACTATAAAACTACAATTCTGGCATTTTGATTTTTTTTTCTTGTTATGCCATTTACTGATCAGTTTCTTTCATTTTATATTTTGATACCGTATTTTCCGGCGTATAAGACGACTGGGCGTATAAGACAACCCCCAACTTTTCCAATTAAATACAGAATTTGGAATATACTCGCCGTATAAGACTACCCCTCTTCTACGGTATGATTCCCACTATGACCCCCACACAGTATAATGGACCCACATATAGAATAATGACCCCTACATCTCTTCACACAGTATTATGACCCCCACACAGCCCTAAAATAGCCCTGCATAAGGTATAGAGGCTCCCTCATACCCCTTCAAGTATTATCATGCTCCCACAGAGCCCTCTAAGTATTATAATGGATTCGATATAGTATAATTGTCTCCATAAGTTATAATGCATCATCATAGTGCTCTATATAGTATAATGCACCCCCGTAGTCTCCCATATATTTTAATGCACCCCGTAGTCCTTCATTTATTATAATGCAATCCCCATAGTCCTCCATATAGTATAATGCACGCCATAGTCCTCTAGATAATATAATGCATCCCATAGTTCTCCATATAGTGTAATGCATCCCCCCATAGTCCTCCATGTACTATAAATACAGAGAGGGTAATGTGCCAGCGCTGGGGTTGGTGGGAAGGGTGAGTGACACAGTGGGGGGACATACCAGCTCCAGATGGGGGGGTTTAAGAGAGACAGAGATGGGGACATGCCAATGTCAAGGGGAGGGGGGTAGGTGACATGGAGAGAGGGTCGTGCCAGTGGTGGTGGGGGAGTACAGCCCCCATCAACCCCCAATATTCCTCTGCAGCCACAGACACACACAGTCAGACATACACACACAGTAATGATGCAAAAAATAGTAATGTCGGTCTGATTAGGAGCGCTCTAAGGAACAAGCAGACATGTAAGATGTTTTCATAATTGGCAAACTATTTATTAACTTCTTAGCTCCCCTAAAAAAAAAAAAAAAAAAAAGAAGCAGAAAAACAGAGCAGCCTTATATCTGGTGTGCGGCTCTGCAGGTGGAGGTGAACAGGAGATTGTTCTTTGTTGGATAAAGGAAGGGTTAATTGAATAATTGTGAACCAGCCAGTTGGAAGCAAAGCATTGTTTAACAAAAGACCAATCATGAGTAACTGCTATCTATATAATGCCAATGTCCAGTGTACCCCCTTACACAACCTGATGAAGACTGTTTGTATGCAGTTGAAACGCGTAGTGGAGCTGTGGGGAGCTAAGAAGTTAATAAAAGGTTTGCCAATGATGAAAACATCTTACATGTCTGCTTGTTCCTTAGAGCGCTCCTAATCAGACCGCCATTACTATTTTTTGCATGAAAAATACACACACAGTAAGACACAGACACACGAAGTAAGACACAGACACAGTCAGACACAGACACACACACAGTAAGACACACACACAGACAGACATACACACAGTCAGACACACATATACACAGTGCCACTGCGGTGTCACCGGACCCTTACCGCTGCCACCGCCATCGCCGCTATACGTAGCCGGGCAATGTAGATGTATGATAGTAAGCCATCAGCCAATCAAGCGGCTGCTAGCGTCTGATTGGCCCATGCATTACCGTACATCCACACTGAGCGGCGCAGTTACCTCCGTACAGGAGATGTACGGTAATGCCGCGGCCAATCTGACACCAGCAGCCGCCTGATTGGGTGATGGCTTATTATCGTACATCTATGGCGCCCGGCGGCTACGTACGGCGGCGGTGGCAGCGGGAAGCTCCGGAGGACATGGACGGCAGAGGCAGGTGAGTATCATTTTTTTTTTTTTTTTTTGCCTGCCACAGCTCATTTTTGGGGGGCCTTATATTAAGCACGGCGGGCCCCCTGCAGATGGTGGCATTTCTTTTTCCCAGTGGGTGTCGCCCTTAACCCGGCGTATAAGACGACATACGACTTGGGAGAAGATTTTTAGGGGTTGAAAAGTCATCTTATACATCGTAATATACGGTAGATCGGACTTTTCTGCTACCGCATATGTTTTTTTTTATTTCTTAATTGTTAATGGGGAAAAGGGGTTTGCTTTGAAAGGTTATATTTTTTAAACACTTTTTTAAACTTTCAATAGCATGTATTAGGGTATGTGTTCACGGTCTGGAGGCGCTGTGCCGAATCTGAGGGAACCCGCGGGTGCCTGCAGCCGCCCTGTACTCACCATCTGCAGTGGGTGTAGGGCGGCTTCTCCCTGCTTGCAGCCAATGGTGGCTGCTTCCGACTCCACACCATGAAATGAACTTGCTGAAGAGATGTGAAAGTCCAGTATGTTCGGAAAGGGTTACATTATCTAACTCACTGTCTAAAGATCCGTTATCTTTTTTCATTTCTTTATTTTTGGAAAACTCTATTAACATTACTGTCTACTGTTGTAGGCTGATTCATTAATAATATATATCTGCATAGAGGTCTTGTTTTTTCTATAAATGAATTCTATATTCACCACTTGAGGGAGCTTACTGCATATGGATTTTTTCAGCGGGGGATTCATTTGACAGGTAGCTGTATAAATATGTACACAGTGAGCGCCCACTAGTGGTAACTGCAGTGTTTAGCAATCAGCTTAATCTACTAATATGAGCTTTTTCCAGGCTCATTCTCACTTTAAAGGCTGAGCTGAGCAATATAATCAGTCCTCCAGCCTCGTGGACACATTTTATCAGCTGCAAATTCCATGTGACAAACATGAAACTTTATCAGAAGAGACAATGGATTAATAGAACAGACATGAATAACACACTAGATAGATCAGTGCTGATCATAATGCTACAGGTGCATCTCAATGAATTAGAATATCATCAAAAAGTTAATTTCAGTAATTCAATACATAATGAGAAATGCATATATTATATAGAGTCATTACAAACAGAGTGATCTATTTCAAGTGTTTATTTCTGTTAATGTTGATGATTATGGCTTACAGCCTATGAAAACTCAAAGGTCATTATGTCAGAAAATTAAAGTAGGGAGGATGAAGGGTCTGAGAGATAAAATATTACCTAAATAGGTATCAACAGCTTCACCTTGTGTGGCTGTGAGAGTCACAACCACTATAAAAGCATATCACAGCTGCTGCAGTCCCCAGTGTGGTGATATAGAGTAGGGAGGATGAAGGGTTAAAAAAACCACACTGCCGCATTCCACCAGTCATCAAAGGGTGAATATAATATTAATTTATTAGTCAACGCGTTTCAGGGCTCCCTGGCCCCTTTCTCAGGACAAATCAATATCATATTGCCATATTTTAGGGCGTTTCTGTGAGTCCTGAAACGTGTTGCCGGCAGCATGGTTTTTAACCCTTCACCCTCCCTACTTTAATTGCTTCAGAAAATGACCTTTGGGTTTTATCGCTGTACGCCATAATCATCAGCATTAACAGAAATAAGCACTTGAAATAGATCCCTCTGTAGTGACTCTATATAATATATGTATTTCACTTTTTGAATTGAATTACTGAAAAAAATGAACTTTTTGATGATTTTCTAATTCATTGAGATGCACCTGTAATCACTAGTGTTCAGTGAAGTCATATACTATCGAGTACTCCAGATGGTAACAAGTTTACATACACTTAATTTGTATTTGATACCATTGCCCTTACACTGTATGACTTGGGGGAAGAATTTTGGATATCCTTCCACAAGCTTTCCACAATAGTTGGTAGGAATTTGGGCCCACTCCTCCTGACAGAACTGGTGTAACTGAGCCATGGTTGTAGGTCCCCTTGCTCGCAGCCTTGCCCATAAATTTTCAATAGGATTGAGATCAGTGCTTTGTGATGGCCGCTCCAAAACATTGACTTTGTTATCCATCAGCCACTTTGTAACCAGTTTGACAGTATGATTCGGGTCATTGTCAATTTGGAGGACACATTTCCACCCAAGCTTTATCTTACTGACTGATGTCTTGAGATGTTGCTTCAGTATTGTCACATAATCTTTCCTCACGATGCCAGCCCTCCTGCAGCAAAACACCCCACAACGTGATGCTGCCACCCCCATGTTTCACAGTTGGGATGGTGTTCTTATGTTTGGAGGAAAAAGGGAGAAGCTTGGAAGCCTAACAATGGTTATTATGGCCAAACAGTTCAATTCGTCAGACCACAGGACATATCTCCAAAAATGTAGATCTTTGTCCCTGTGTGCATTTAAAAAAAATACTCTGTTTTTTATGTTTCTTTTGGAGTAATGGCTTCTTCCTGTCGGAGTGGCCTTTCAGTCCAGGTGCAGATCGACCGCATGTGCAGCCGGTTCAATTGCGTCGGGGCCTCAAGCTGCTAGGGGCCCCTCAGGGCTCCAGCGGGTCCAGACTCTCTGGGCTCCCGTGGCTCTGGAGGGCAGGGCTGAACTGATAGCCTGTAGGGGTGGGACTATTCCCTGTGGGGTGCACGGGCCGCCCACTCCTCCAGCTCGGCTTTAACTCATTTGCGCCAAGCGGCCACAGCATGCAGGGGGCGGGGCAACTGACAAAGGGGCGGGGCCATTTCCCCAAAGCAGGGCTCCTCTTACATCAATCAGGATGACAGGTGCAGGTCCCAGGCCCTCCCACCATCTTCATCATATCCCTGATCCCTCCCTGAGCTGATCATGTGACCCCTGATGCCTCCTCTCCATGTGACATCATCACAGGTTCTGTATGTGTGAGTATCATGTCTGTGTCTGTCTGTGTGTCTGTCTTTCTGGGGCTCGACATATTGAATTCTCCCTCAATAAGACCCTATTGATGATATCCTCATATCCAACATTGATTTTGTTATTTTGTTATCCTGCTAGAATACCCATAGCTAAGCCTCTATTAGCATTATTGATGCTTCTTACACCTAAACTAATATAAATTTCTTAAAATGTTTATGGTAATGGAAAGAAAAAGATGGATGCAGACATTAGCTGTGTATCTTTTATAGATTTGGTTCTGGATTGCTTGTTCTAATGTAACCATACTTACCTGCTTTCAGGCAATAATGTTCTCTCTGTAACCATAGCAACTGATTAAGACCTTGTGATTGGTGACGTACATTGGATGTTGTGTGAGGCAAAGTGATCTGATTGGGCCAAATTGCTGGGCCCACTCATTGGTCGCCCTGACGATTACGTCACCAGAGGAGGCGGTGCTAAATTTACAGTATTTAAAGCCGTCGTTCAATTGTAAATGGGATGGTCATTCCCCTCTGTCCTCAAAGATATTGCGCACATTGTTATATAATGTTTCATTAAAAGTGTTTCTGTATAGTGTAAGGTATTGTAATGTAAAATATGTATCAGAGTTGAAAATGTTAGTATGTAGAGGTGAACAGTATTGATAATGTAATGTATGTGCATTATTTAAATGTTATGTAGTATAATAGGTAGGATGTTTAATAAGGTAGTATAAGTGTTATATGTAGGCAGTTGAAAGAGTAAATCTGCTCGGTAACAGGTGACAGCTGGGATTAGCCAATAGGGGGGGAGCTAGTGCATAGATAGTTGGTTGCTGTGGAAACGTCAGTTAGGGCCCAGCCTAGGTCACAGACAGACCAGAGTTCCGCTTGCTATAGGCAACTTGTGACAGACATGGTGGAGTCCTGAGAGATCATGGAGTGTCGGCTGAGTGGCGCTAGTGAGGACATTACATCCTGCGGAAAACAGAGTTGGACTAGATCTCAACGGGCGGTGTCACTTCAGACATCTGGAGGCTTGAGTAGGATGGCCAATGGCAGGTGCCTGAACCCACGCCTGACAGAGGAGTAAAGACGAGGCGATGCAGGTATGAGATAGAAAAGACTCTGGAGATTTAAGAACCAAGAGCAGAGGATGCTGGCCCCGTCTGGGAGCAGCTAGATGTGTGTACAATGTGGAAAATGGCAGTTAGGATACCAGAGAGAGGACAGGTGTGTAGCTGCAGCAGGGATAGACGGAATATACCGGAGGGTATCATGGCCCTAGGAATGAAAGATCTAGCTACTGTAGTGTTCAGTGCATCAGGGATAGAAAGAATATACTGGAGTGTGTCATGGCTGTAGGAATGAAGGATCTGGCTACTGTAGTGTTCAGTGCATGAGGAATAGAAAGAATATACCAGAGGGTATCATAGCCCTAGGAATGAAGGATCTGGCTACTGTAGTGTCCAGCGCATCAGGGATAGAACGAATATACTGGAGTGTATCATGGCCCTAGGAAAGAGCGATCTGGCTACTGTAGTGTTCAGTGCATGAGGCATAGAAAGAATATACTAGAGTGTACCATGGCCCTAGGAATGAAGGATCTGGCTACTGTAGTGTTCAGTGCATCACCAATAGAAAGAATATACTGGAGTGTATCATGGTCCGTAGGAATGAAGGATCTGGCAACTGTAGTGTTCAGTGCATCAGGGATAGAAATAATATACTGGAGTGTATCATGGTCCTAGGAATGAAAGATCTGGCTACTGTAGTGTTCAGTGCATCAGGAATAGAAAGAATATACTGGAGTGTGTCATGGCCGTAGGAATGAAGGATCTGGCTACTGTAGTGTTCAGTGCATGAGGAATAGAAAGAATATACTGGAGTGTGTCATGGCCGTAGGAATGAAGGATCTGGCTACTATAGTGTTCAGTGCATCAGGTAAAGAAGAAAACCGGAGTGTATCATGGCCGTAGGAAAAAAGGATCTGGCTACTGTAGTGTTCAGTGCATCAGGGATAGAAAGAATAAACTGGAGTGTGTCATGACCGTAGGAATGAAGGATCTGGCTACTGTAGTGTTAAGTGCATGAGGAATAGAAAGAATATACTGGAGTGTATCATGGCACTAGGAATGAAAGATCTGGCTACTGTAGTGTTCAGTACATGAGGAATAGAAAGAATATACTGGAGTGTGTCATGACCGTAGGAATGAAAGATCTGGCTACTGTAGTGTTCAGTGCATGAGGAATAGAAGAATATACGGAGTGTATCATGGTCCTAGGAATGAAGGATCTGGGTACATAGTGTCCCGCGCATCAGGATAGAACAGAATATACTAGAGGGTATCATGGCCCTAGGAATGAAGGATCTGGCTACTGTAGTGTTCAGTGCATGAGGAATAGAAAGAATATACTGGAGTGTATCATGGCAGTAGGAATGAAGGATCTGGCTACTGTAGTGTTCAGTGCATCACCAATAGAAAGAATATACCGGAGTGTATCATGGACCCTAGGAATGAAGGATCTGGCTACTGTAGTGTCAGCGCATCAGGGATAGAAAGAATATACTGGAGTGTATCATGGCCGTAGGAATGAAGATCTGGCTACTGTAGTGTTCAGTGCATCAGGGATAGAAAGAATATACTGGAGTGTACCATGGCCGTAGGAATGAAGGATCTGGCTACTATAGTGTTCAGTGCATGAGGAATAGGAAGAATATACGCGAGGTATCATGGTCCTAGGAAAGAACGATCTGGCTTATGTAGTGTTCAGTGCATGAGAATAGAAAGAATATACTGGAGTGTACCATGGCCTAGGAATGAAGGATCTGGCTACCGTAGTGTCAGCGCATCAGGGATAGAAAGAATATACTGGAGTGTATCATGGCCGTAGGAATGAAGGATCTGGCTACTGTAGTGTTCAGTGCATGAGGATAGAAAGAATATACCAGAGGGTACATGGTCCTAGGAATGAAGGATCTGGATACTGTAGAGTTCAGTGAGTGCAGCAGTCTAGGAGGAAGTGAAGGCTTCCCCTGACCTGTAATGTATCCTGTAAATACCTGTTAACAAGTTGATGACTAGTAAGGAAGCATTGCTATCTATTACAGTGGAGTGCCGCTTGATTTGTATGTGACAGACCTGCAGCCTGTATTCATATAGGAGTGCCAGTGTGTGTTACTGAGGAATACACCTGGCAATGACTACTGCGCCCCCGGCACCCCTTACAGAAACGCGGCGTGCATTGTTGACAAGGGATATTGCTGAAGAGTACATGTACTGTCCCCTGAAATGAGAGGGACACGTTATAGTGTTCAGTAGTCTCCTGATGTGTCCCCCAAATCTATTAGGGGTGATGAATCACGTGGAGGTGTGATAAGGTTCTAATGCATAACAGCCAATACTCCTGTTTGTGCCGTCAAACTTATCAGAGGCATGGCATGAAGCTGAGACATAACCAAGTGATGACACTGTGACAGATTAGTCCATCTAGCACAATAGCCCCACTTAGTGCTGCTCTAACATAGAGGACACAAATACTACATTAGAAGCATTTAGAGAGTGCAACAGAGTTCTGGTAATATTAAACATACCCCCTATAGGTGTAGTAGGAACTTGATACTAATAAGATGTTAGTAATCCCTACTTAACACATTGGAGGAGCTATGTAGTATAGGTACAGTTTAGAGGCATACTTGATTTTAATGTAGTGGATTCTCACAATAAGCTCTCTCAATTTGAATAAATCGAATTGATGAGATATGAGATTGCACTCTATGACAATTTGCACGAGTCACCTTGCGTTTTCAATATTAGAATCCAGGCTCATAATCTTACTGCATTTTAGTGGATTGGGTTCCACCTCCATTACATTATTATTTTTTATGTGACGGCTTTTAGAATTCCACTATCTAGACCAAATGGTCCGGGTAGGCTCCAGTTAAAGTGGAAAAAGGTGTTTTTTTAATGATTAAGTTAACTAAAGGTAATATTTTTAGGAGGTAACGAAATATAGTGTTTAGCAAAACTGGAAGATACCAACTTATTTGTATTAAAAATATCTTTTTATTCGTATCAAAAAGTTAAAATTAAACGACCACAGATTAGACATACATGTAAACATATATACAAAGATGGGAACCTAGCACAGTTGATGTACATATATTTAACCAGAAAACTTTTTGTCCATGAGGATTCCAAGTGTGTCATCCTTAGAGGGGTATCTAAGTGCATACAGATACATATACTCTAATGTCTCACAAGGAGTAAACCAATAGAGAAGCAGCTTTATGCAACAAAATGAAAACACATTTCAAAACCTGGTAATAGCATCAAACAGAGTTTTGAACGTTCATGTACTGGTGACCTTCCATCAAATTTCTGGGTTCCCATGCTATGTAATTAGAACCACCAACGCTTGACTCGTTTCGCCTTCTCATATATTAGAAGGCTCATCAGGAGTTTTTGGGGTTTAGGTTATTTATTCAGTCTTATGACTATACAAGCCAGGAAAACGATATTTCCAAAGGGCAAGTATACCCAGGTGACAGGGATTGGTCAAAATGATAAACTGACCCTACAAATCTTCCAGGGCATAGAATGTATCGTCATAGGGAGGACATCCAAAGGATGGGCATCAAGGGGCCTAATTGGGCTTTTGTGGATATGTCATATTAGACAGGTATCGTGAAATCATCTAATTCTGCACAAACAATTGTATGGAGCAGGATGGATCCTCAAAACCTCCAAACAGCCATCCTGTGCTTCTGGATGCCTGAGTAATATGACATATCCACAAAAGCCCCTGTCACCTGGGTATACTGTGGTCGTTTAATTTAAACTTTTTGATACGAATAAAAAGATATTTTTAATACAAATAAGTTGGTATCTTCCAGTTTTGATAAATGCATTTTTAATATTAAAGAGTAAAAGTTATACTTTATGTCCACCTAAGCCTGGGATTATTCTGAGATTTAGTGGACATTTTTGAGTCCTATCAACAGTGTATATATATATATATATATATATATATATATATATATATATCGGGTTAAGAAAGAAGATGTAGTGTGCAAAGAATGACAAGAACACCAAAGTCACCAAAAGGAGAATTGTAGGGAGTCACTATACCCCTTGGGTCCTGCATCCCCCACATCAAACTGCATTTCAGTGTGGAATTTATATATTTATGTTTTTGCATACAGGAATGTATAACACAAGGTAAGGCCACCATTACATCTCCTGTGTTTTTATTTACTTCAATATCTGTCATTCCATTTTCCCAGAATCCCTAGTGGCAGATCTGCCCTTGATGGTTCAGATGGTGGTGATGCTGTAATGGGACAAAATGCCGGAATGCCCGCACTGCCACCAGGAATCACCAGCATTCCGGTTTCCTTGGTCATCGTGAAGGTGCGGCCATGCAGCAGCCACTCTACAAGCCATCTTACAGGTGATTATACCGGTTGTGGGTGACACAACCGAGCCAGGTGAGCAGTTCCTAATATACACCGCTATAACCTTTGTAAAAAGGATAAGACCCTATGCGCATTTATCTCACGTTTACAGATGGTGGTGATCAAAACAGCCAAGGGTCAAGTGTGGGCCAGGGTGCAGAGTGTCAAAAAAGGTGCAAGTGTAAACCCGGAGCAGAGTGTGGGCCCAGGGGCAGGTTCGGCCAGGGTGAGAGTGCCCCGGCAGGGTGCAGATGTCCGCCGGCAGAGTGCCCCGACCAAAGTGCAAGGTCCGCCCAAATGCAAGTGCCGACCAAAGGCAAGTGTCCGCCCCAAAGGCAAGTGTCGGCCCAAAAGCAGATGTCGCCCAAAATGCAGAGTGGCCCGGGGTGCAGTGGGGCCCCAGGTTTTGCAAAGTGGGGCCAGGGAAAAAAATGTCGTCCAGGGTGCAGAGTTGGGCGGGTTTTGCAGATTTGGGAAACAGGTGCAAGTGCGGCCGGGGGTGCGGGTGTGGGACCGGGGGCAGAGGTCACGGGGGTTGGGCAGTGTGTCGAACTGGTGAGAGTGCCCCACCAAGTGCAAGTTCCGCCCAAAAGGGCAAGAGTCCCGGGGTGCAAGTTTCGACCAAAGTGCGGTGTCCCCCAAAGCAGAGTTTTCCCCAGTGCAGAGTGCCCGCCAAGTGAGAGTGTCCGCCAAAATTGCAAGTGTCCCCCAGGTGCAGAGTGTCCAAAAAAAGTGCAGAGGTCCGCCAGGGTGCAGAGGTCCGCCAAAAGTCAAGGTCGCCAAAGTGAGAGTGCCCGCCCCAAACAGAGTGTCCGACCAAAGTGCAATGTCCAACCAAAATTCAGAGTGTCCGCCAAGTGCAGAGTGTCAAAAAAAACTTCCACCAAGGGGTTGAGGTTCGGCCAAAGGGTGCAGAGTGTCGGCCGGGGTGAAAGGTGGGGGGCGGGGTGCAGAAAACCGCCAGGGTGCGAGTGTCGCCCAAAAGTGCAGAGTGCCCCGAAAAAATGCGAGGTCACCAAGGGGCAGAGTTGCCAAGGGGGTGCAGAGGTCGACAGGGTGCAGAGGTCGAGGGGGGGTCGGTGTGGGGAGAGGGTTGGTGTAAAAAGGGGGTGCAAAGGGGCCCAAAAGTGCAAAGTGTCGGACCAGGGTAATTTTGGACCGGGGTGCAGAGTTCCCGCCCAAAAGTGCAGATGTCCGACCAATGCAGGGTGCCGACCAAAATTGCAGGTGCCCGGCCAGGGGCAGGTGTCCGGCCAGGGTGCAGAGTGTCCCCCAAAAGGCAAAGTGCCCCGCCCAAAAGTGCAGAGTGCCCGCCCAAAATGCAAAATTTCCCGAAAAAAGGCAGGGTGGGGACCGGGGTGCAGGGGTTCGAACCCAGGGGGCAATTTTTTTTTTTCCCGGGGGCCGGCCAGGGTTGCAGGTGTGAACCGGGGTGCAAGTTCCCCCAAAGTGCAGGTTTCCCCAGCCGGGTGAGAAGTGTCCCCCAAAGTCCCGAGGGCCCCCGACCAAAGTGCAGGGGGGTTCCCCCGACCCCAAAAGTGCAGATGTCCGAACAAGTGCAGATTTTCCAACAAATGCAAAATGTCGCAGTGCAGAGGTGTGGGCCAAAAGGTGAAGAGTGTCCGGCCAGGTGCAGAGTGTCGGACCGGGGTGCAGAGGTCGGACCAGGTGCAGAGTATCGGGAAGGGGGAGTGCAGAGTGTGAATTGGGGGGAGTGTCGGACGGGTGCAGGTGTCCCCAGGGTGAAGGCCGGACCAAAGTGAAAAGGTTTCCGCCCAAAAGTGAGAGTCCCCGCCCAAGGCGGGGTTTCCCACCAAAGGCAAGTTCACCAAGTGCAGATGTCGCCTGGGGGTGCAGGGGGCGATGCAAAATGTCACCATGCAAGTGAGACCAGGGTCAAGTGTCGGACAGGGTGGAGTGTCAAACCAGGGTGCAAATGCCCGGCCGGGGTGCAGAGTGCGGACCAGGGGCAGAGTTTTTGACCAAAGTGCAGAGTGTCCCCAGGGTGCGGGTGTCCGCCCAAAAGTGCCAAGTGCCCCGCCCAAATGCAGAGTGTCCACCAAAAAGTCAGAGTGTCCGCCCAAATGAGAATGCCGGCCAGTGTGCGTTTTTTTGGGCCCAAGGTGAAGATGTGGACCAGGGTGCAGAGTGTCGGCCCAAGGGGTTGCGAGTTTTCGCCAGGGTGAGAGGTGGGACGGGGTGCAGAGTGTCGGACCAGGGGTGAGAGTGGGGCCGGGGTTGGAGTGTGGGCCCGGGGTGCAGTGTCGGCCCAGGTGCGGGAAAGTGCCCAACCAGGGTCAGAGACCCGGGCCCCAAAGGAAAAGTGTCGGCAGGGTGAATTGGAAAAGGTGCAGAGTACCGAGTACCCCAAAGTGCCGAGGGGTCCACCGGGGTGCAGAGTTCCGACCAAGTGCAGAGTGCCCAACCAAATTGCGGGAGTGTCCGACCAAGTGCAGAGTGCCCGCCCAAAATTCAGAGTGTCGGACCGGGTGCAAGTGTCGGCCCGGGTGAGAGGCGGACCAGGGTGCAGAGTGTCGCCAGGGTGCAGAGTGTCGAACCGGGGTGCGGTGTCCGCCCAAAGTGCAGAGTGTCCACCGGGGCAGATTGTCCGACCAAAGTGCCGAGTCCGCCCAAAAGTCAGAGTGTCCGACCAAAGTGCAGAATGTCCGACCAAAGAGAAGCACTTTGGTCGGCACTTGCACCCTGGCCGGACTCTCTCATTTGGGGTCTCTGCCCCCTGGACCGACACCCCCGGGGCACCCCCTTTGGGGGGCCCTCCCCCCCGCATTTGGGTCGACACTTGCATTTGGTGGGACACTCTGATTTTTGGTCGGACACCTGCACTTTGGTGGGCCTTCACTTTGTCGGACACTCCCCTTTTTGGTTGGACACTCTGCCCCCCGGGTCGGACATCTGCCCCCTGCCGGGCACTCTGCACTCTGCTTTTTGCCGAGGTTCCGACAAAGTGAAAGGGGTTTTTCCACCAAATGCAGATGTCGCCCAAAAGGCGAGTGTCCGACCAAATGCGATGTCCGACCAAATTGAGAGTGCCCGAAAAAATTGCGGGGTGCCCGACCAGGGTGCAGAGTGTCGGTCAAGTGAAAATAATCCGACCAAAGGCAAGACCCGGGCCGGGGTCAGAGTTTTCCGACCAAAGTGAGAGTGTCCGGCCAGATAGAGTGTCCCGGCCAGAGGCAGAATTTCCGCCAAAGTGCGAGTGTCCGCCCAAAGGTGCAAGTGTCGGCAGGGCAGAGTGCCCGGGGCCAGGTGAGAGTGCCCGGCCAGGGGCGAGTTCGCCCGGGGTGCAGAGTGTGGCCCCGGGGTGAGAGTGTCCCCCGGGTGCAGGTGCCCGACCAGGGGCAATGCCGACAAAGGAGAGTGTCCGGGCCATTGAGGTTCCGACCAAAAGGCAGAGTGTCGACCAAAGTGAATGTCGCCGTGCAGATTTCCACCAAAGTGAGAGGTCCACCAGTGCAGAGTTCGACCGTGCAGAGGTCGGAAAAGGGTGAAGTGTCCCAGGGTGCGAGTGTCGGCCAGGGTGCAGAGTGTCAACAAAGGTGCGAGTGTCGCCAAGGGAAGTGTCGGACAGGGTGCAGAGTGCCCGGCCCTGGGTGCAGAGTGTGGGGCCAGGGTGCAGAGTGCCGACAGGGAGCAGAGTGTCCGACCAAGGCAGAGTGTCCGACCAAAGGGCGAGTGTCCACCAAAGGCAGATGCCCGCCCAAAATTCCCGAGTGTCGGCCAAAATGCAGAGTGTGGGCCCCTTTCAGATTGTCGGACGGGGGTTTCAGGTGTCGACCGGGGTGCAAAAGGCCCGCCGGGGTTGCAGAGTGTCGCCAGGGTGCGAGTGTCGGCCAGGTGCAGAGTGTCCCCGGGGGTGCAAGTGTCGGCCGGGGTGCGAGTGTCGGCGGGGTATGTGTCGCGGGGTGAGGTGTCCGACCAAGGCAGGTGCCCGACCAAAGTGCAGGGGCCCGCCAAAAGGGTGCAATGTCCGACCAAAGTGCAGATTGTCCGACCAAAGTGCAAGTGTCCGACCAAAGTGCAGAGTGTCCGACCAAAGGCGGGTGCCCCAAAGTGAAAGAGTGCCCCGCCCAAAATGCAGATTGCCCCGGCCAGAGTTCAGAGTTCCAAAAAAGTGCGGGGAGAGTTCCCGGGGTGCAAGGCCGACCAAAGTGCAAGTGCCCAAAAAGTGAGAGGGTGCCCAAAATGCAGGGTCCACCAAATTTTGCAAGGTCCCCCCAAAAGGGTGCAAGTGCCCGCCAAGTGAATGTCCGGCCAATTGAGATGTCCGGGCCAATGCAGAGTGTCGGCCAGGGAGAGTGTCCGGCCAGGGTGCAGAGTGTCCGCCCAAAGAAGCAAAGTGTCCCGACCAAAGGCAGATTTCCGACCAAAGTCAGAGGGTCCGACCAAAGTGAAAGGGCCGAAAAAGTGCAGAGTGTCGGACCAGGGGGCAATTTTCGGCCGGGGTGCAGAGTGTGGGAGGGGGTGCAGAGTGCCCGAAAAGGGTCAGAGGTCAACCAAAGGTGCGGGTTTCCCAAACCAAAAGGTGCGAGGTCGGACAAAGTGCAGAGTGCAAAAAGGGGGGTGCGATGTCAAAACCAGGGGGGCAAGTGCGAATAGGGTTTGCAGAGTTGCCCAAAGTGAGGGGTCCCAGGGTGGGGGTGCCCGAAAAAGGCGAGTGCCCCGCCCAAATTGCGATTGGGCCCAGGGCAGAGTGTAGGGTGAAGGTGGGCCCGGGGTCGGGTGTGGCCGGGTTGAGAGTGTGGACCAAGTGCAGAGGTCGGACAGGGTGCAGGTTTTGAAGGGGGGTGCAAAAGGGTGTCGGACAAGGTGCAGAGTGTCGGCGGGTTTTCAAGTGTGCCCAGGGTGCGATGTCGGAAAAATTGCAGAGTGTGACCAGGTCAGGTGTCGGACGGGGGTGCAGTGTCGAACGGGGTGCAATGTGGACGGGTGCAGAGTGCGGCCAGGTGCAATTTCCCCGCCAAGGGGCAGAGTGTCCGCCAGGTGCAGAGTGTCCGGCCAAGTGAAGGTGTCCGCCAAGTGCAGAGTGTGGGCCAAGTGCAGGTGCCGACCGGGTGAGATGCCGCAAAGTGCAGAGTGTCCGAAAAAGGTGGGCCAAGGGTGCCGAAAAAGGCAGAGTGTCGGAAAAATTGCGAGTGTCGGACCAGGGGCAAGTGTCGGACAGGGTGCGGTGGGAAAGGGTGCGAGTGTCGGACCAGGTGCAGAGTGTCGGCCAGGGTGAGGGGGGCCAGGGTGCAGGGGGGGGGGTTTGTCACGGGGGGTGCAGGGGGAACGGGTGCAAGTGTGGACCAGGGTGAGATGTCGGAAGGGTGCAGAGTCGGACAGGCGAGGTCGGACCGGGGCAGTGTCCACCAAAGTCAGAGTGCCCCGCCCAAAGTGCGAGGTCCGCCAGGGTGCAGATTTGTAGCCAAAAGGGTGCAGATGTCCGCCCAAATGCAGAGTGTCCGGCCAATTTCAGAGGTCGGCCGGGGTGCAAGTGTCCGGCGGGGTTGCAGAGTGTCGGCCAGGTGCAAGGCCGGCCAGGTGCAAGTGCCCGGAAGGGAAAGAGTGTCCGCCAGGGCAGATGTGGGGCCAGGGTGCGGTGCCCGGCCAGGGTGAGAGTGTCGCCCAAAGAGCAGGTGCCCGACCAAAGTGCAAGTGCCCGACCAAATGCAGATGTCCGCCAAAAGTGCAGAGTGTCCCCCAACGTGCAAAAAGGGGGTGTGGGCGGGGTGCGATGTCGCCCGGGGTGCAGAGTGTGGGACCGGGGTCAGATGTCGAACCAAGGTGCAATGTCAAACCCAAGGCAGAGGTCGGACCGGGTTTTGCGAGTGCCCCGGCCGGGGGGTGCAAGTGCCCGCCGGGGGCCCAAGGTCCGCCCAAAAGGCCCAGAGTTCGACCAAAAGTGCAAGGTCCCCCAAAGTGCAGAGTGCCCGCCCAAAATTTGCAGAGTGTCCGCCCCAAAGTGCAGAGTGCCCCGACCAAATTGCGAGTGTCGGAAAAAATTGCGAGTGTCGGCCCGGGGTCAAGTGTGGGGCCGGGGTGCAAGTGTCGGCCAGGTGAGTGTGGGCCCCGGGTGAAAAGGTGTCGGTCCAGGGTGCAGGTGTCGGACCAGGGAAGAGTGTCGGCCAGGTCAGAGTTGGGGCCCAGGTGCAGAGACGGAAAAAGTGAAAAGGGGTCGGAAGGGTGTGGTGTCGGACAAGGGGTGCAGATTTCCGAACCAAAGTCCCAGAGTCCGGGCCGGGGTGCAGAGTGTCCGACCAAAGTGCAGAGGCCAAAAAAGGGGTGAAAAGGGGGTCAACCAGGGGTTTCAGAGAGCCGGCCAAGTGCAAGTGTCGGACCGGGGGTTTAGAGTGTCGACAAGGGTGCAAAACCGGACCAAAGTGGAGGTCCGCCAAAAGGGTGGGGAAAAGAGTGTCCGCCCAAATGCAGATGTCCCCAAATTGCAGAGTGCCCGACCAAAGTGCAGAGGTCGACCAAAGTGCAGAGTGCGGCCAGGGGCAGAGTGTCGGCCAGGGGAGAGTGTCGGCCCGGGGTGCAGGGGTTCGGCCCCGGGGCAAGTGTCGGACCAGGGTCAAGTGTCGCCAGGGTGCAGAGTGTGACCAAAAGTGCAGATTGTCCGCCGGGGTGCAGAGTGCCCGAAAAAGGGAAAGAGCCTTGGTCGGAATCTGCAGGGGACCCCTCCCCCCCTGGGCCCCCGGGGAACTTTGGTCAAAAACCTCAAAACCCTGGACTCCTAAAATGGTCGACATCTGCATGGTCCGACCCGCATTTTTTTTTTTGCTTACTTTCCCCCGGGGGACATTTTGCTTTTTGGGGGGGGAAAAATTTTCCCCCTCGGGTTGGACATCTCCCTGGGGTCCACCCGGCCGGGATCCCGCCTTTCCCGAGTGTCCGACCAAAGTGCAAGTGTCCGACCAAAGTGCAGAGTGTCCGCCCCAATGCAGTGTCCGAAAAAAGTGCAGAGTGTAAACAATTTGGGGGAAGAGTGTCCGCCGGGTGCAGAGGTCGGCCAGGGGCAGAGACCCGCCCAAAGTGCAAAGACCCCGGCAGGTGCGGTGTTGACAAAGGGCGGGGGGAGTGCCGGCCCAGGGTGGGTTTTCCCACCAAAGGAGAGTGTCCGACCAAAGGGGGCCCAAAAAGTGTCCGACCAAAGTCGATTTTTTCCGACCAATGCAGATTGGGGCCGACCAAAGTGCAGAGTTCCGCCAAGTGCAGGGGGTGTCGGACGGGGGTGCAGATGTCGGAAAAGGGTGCGGTGGGGCCGGGGTGAGAGTTCGGCCAGGGCAGAGTGTGGGCCAGGTGCAGGGTCAAACCAGTTGCAATGTCGGACCAAGGGCAGAGTTGGGCGGGTGAAAAGTGGTTCGGGTCAGAGTGTCGGCAAGGTGAGAGTGTCGAAGCGGGGGGGTTTGCAGAGGTCGGACCGGGTGCAGGTGGGACCGGGGTGCAAGTGGGGGACCGGGGGTGCAGGGTGGGAAAAATTGAGAGTGTCGGCCAGGGTGCGGGTGTCGGACGGGGTGCAGGTGTCAACGGGTGCAAGGGGACAAAGTGAAGTGTCCCAGAGTGAAAAGTTTTCCCCCAATAAAAGTGTGGCCAGAGTGAGAGTGCCCCGGCCAAGTGCGAGGTCCCCAATTGCAGAGTGTCCGCCCAAAGGCAAGTGTCGACCAGGGGAAAGAGTGTGGACCAGGGTGCAGAGTGTCGGACCGGGTGCAGAGTGTCCCCAAAAGTGCAGGGGGTCCGCCGGGGTGCAGGGTCCCCACCGGGGTGCAGAGTGTCGCCCAAATTGAGAGTGTCCGGCCAAGGGTGAGAGTGTCGCCAAGTGCGAGTGCCCGGGCCAAGTGGATTGTCCGGGCCAAGTGAAAAATGTACGGCCAAAATGCAGAGTTTTAACGGGGCCCCCAGGGGTGCGAGTTCCCCGGCCAAGGGTGCAGATTTGTGACCAAATGCCTATGTCGACCAAAGTGCAGGTGTCCGCCCAAAAACTGAAATGGTCGGACTGGGTGCAGATGTCGGACCAGGGGGCAAGGGGTGTCAAACAAAGTGAGAGTGCGACCAAGGTCCCAAGGTGGGGACCCGGGTGCGGGTGTCCGGCCGGGGGTGCAGAGGCCCAAAACCCAGGGGCAGAGTGTCCGCCCAAAAGTAAGAGGTCGCCAAAAGTGCAGAGTTCCAACCAAAGTCAGATTTCAGCCAAATTTGCAGAGTGTCGGACCAATTGCAAGTGTCGGCCAGGTCCAGAGTGTGGGCCAAGTGCAGATTTCGCCAAAAAGGCAGAGTGCCGAAAATGCGGGAGTTCGGCCAGGGGGTTTGCAGATTCGGCCCAGGGTGAAAGGTGTCGGACCGGGTGCAGATGTGACCGGGTGCAGAGTGTCGGACCAGGGTGCAAAGTGTCAAACCAGGGGCAGAGGTGCCCAAAAGTGAAAGGTGTCCCCCGGGGGTGAGAGGCCCGCCAAAGGAATGCCCGACCAAAGTGAAAGGTGTCCACCAAAGTGAAAATGTCCGCCCAAAAGGCAGACAAACTGGTCGGCCTCGCACGGCCGGATTTCCAACGGTGGAACTCGCCCCTGGAGGGAAAATCTGCACCCTGGGGGGACATGCATTCGGACATGCACCGGCGGCTCTCGACCGGTTGACATCTGCCCCCTGGCGGCACCTGCTTTTGGTCGCCCAATCTGCACTTTGGGTCGGCCCCCTGCAGGGTGGGACATTGCATTTGGTGGGCCCTCTGCCTTTAGTTGGCATTCCAGGGTCGGACATTGCACCGGGGCCCGGGCATTCGCACCTGCCTTCCCGATGTCCAAAACCCGGGGTGCAAGTGTCCCCCCAAAAAGGGGCAGAGTGCCCCGACCCAAAGTGAGATGTCCACCAAAATTGCAGAGTGCCCGACCAGGGTGCAAGTGGGGGGCCAGGGTGCGATTCCGACCAAAAGTGCAAGGCCCGCCAGGGGTTGCAGATGTCCGACCAAATGCAGAGTGCCCGGCCGAGTGCAAGTGTCCCCAAGTGCAAAATTTTCCCGGGGCAGAGGGGGAAACGGGTTCCGAAAAAGGGCAGAGGTCCGCCGAGTGCAGGTGTCCCCGGGCCAGGTGCAGAGTGTCGGCCGGGGGGGGTTTCAGAGTGTCCGGCAGGGTGCAGAGGTCGACCGGAAGCAGAGTGCCCGACCAAAGGAGAGTGCCCGGGCCAGGGGCGGGTTTTCCGCCCCAAAAGCGATTCCACCAAAGTGCAAGTGTCCGCCAAAGTGCAGATTGCCGCCCAAGTGCAGAGTGTCGACAAGGGTTCAGGTGTCCCCCAGGGGCAGAGTGTCGGACCGGGGTGCAGAGTGCGAAACCAAAGGTCAAATTCGAAAAAAGGGCAGAAGGGGGGCCCGGGGTGCAGAGTGTTGGACGGGTGCAGAGTGCCCGGCCCGGGGTGCGAGGGCCGCCCAGGGGCAGAGGCCCAAAAAGTGCAGAGTTCCGACCAAAGTGCGAGGTCCACCAAAAGTGCAGATGCCCGACCAAAGTGCAAAGTTGCCCAAAATTGCAGGTTCGGACCAGGGTGAGAGTGTCCGGGGGTGCAGAGTTGGGCCCGGGGTGAAAAAGTGTGGGCCGGGTCAGATGTGGGGCCAGGGTGCGAGTGTCGGACGGGGGTGCAGGGTGTGGGGGGCCGGGGGTGCAGATGTGGGACCGGGGTGCAGGTGTCGGACGAGGGTGCATGTGTTGAACGGGGTGCAGGTGCCCGACCTGTGCGGGTGTCCGGGACAAAGGGAGAGCCCCGCCAGGTCATGTGGCCCAAAACCCAAAAGTGCAAGTTCCCCGGGGGTGCAGAGTGTCCCGCCAAGTGCGAGTTCCCCAAATTGCAGGTGCCCCGGGGGAAGGCAGAGTGTCCGACAAAATGCAGAGGTCCCAGGGTGCGGGTGTCCAACCAAGTGCAGAGGGGTCCGAAAAAATTGCAGATGTCCCCCAAAAGTGCGGGAGTGCCCAAAAATTTGCAGAGTGTGGAGGTGCGGGTGTCGGCCGGGGTGGGGGAGTGCCCGGCCAAAGGGTGCGAGTTTCGGCCGGTCAGATGTGGGGGGCAGAGGTTGCAAGTGTGCCCAAAAGGCAAGTGCCCGACCAAAAAGGGAAAAGGGTGCCCCGTGCGAGTGTCCGACCAAAGTGCAGATGTCGCCCAAAAGTGCAGAGGTCGGCCAGGGTGCAGAGTGTCCCCGGGGTGCAGAGTGTCGGCCATGCAGAGTGCCCCGCAAGTCAGAGGTGCCAAAGGGGTTGCAGAGGTAAAACCAAGGTGCAGAGTGCCCGGGAAAAGTGCAGAGTGTCGAAGAGGGCGAGGTCGGCCAGGGTGCAGAGGCGGTTTCGGGGTGCAGAGTTTCCCCAAAAGTGAGAGGCCCAGCCAGGGGCAATGCCCGACCAAAGTGCAAGTGCCCCCCCAAATTGCGGGATTTGGGGTGGGGACCAGGGTGAAGGGGCGGCCAGGGGCGATTTTGTTCCGACCAGGGTGCAGATGTCGCCCGGGGTGCAAGGTCGCCCAGGGCAGATGTCACCTGGGGCGAGGCCCGACCAAGTGCAGGGGTCCCCGGGGGCAAGTGTCCCCAGGGGCAGAGTGTCGCCCCAAAATTGGAAGTGTCCGCCAAAAGTGCAGAGTGTCCCCCCAATGCGAGGTCCGCCAATGCAGGGTCCGGCCAAGTGCAGAGTGTCCGCCAATGCAGAGTTTTGGGGCCAAATGCGAATTTTCGGCCAAAGGGTGCAGAGTGTAGGGGGGGCCCGGGGTGCAGGTGTCGGCCGGGGTGGAGTGCCCGAAAAAGGCAAGTGTCGACAAAGGCAAAGTGCCGCCAAAGGCGAGTGTCCGCCAAAAGTGCAGGGTGGGGACGGGTGCAAGTTGGGGACCGGGGGTGCAGAGTGTCGGCCCAGGGTGCAGGTTCGGACCAGTGCGAGGTCACCGGGGTGCAGAGTGCCCCGAACAAGGGTGCGGGGGAGTGTCAACCCAAAGGGTGCAGACCCGGGGACCAGGGTGCAAAGTGCCCGGGGGAGGGTTTAAGTGCCCGAAGGGCAGATTCCAAACAAAGTGCGAGGTCCAAAAATGAGAGTGTCCCCCCAAAAAGTGCAAAAGGGGTGTCCAACCAAAAATGCAGAGTCCCCCACCAAGTGCAGAGTGCCCGACCAAATTGCAAGTGTGGCCCAAAATTGCAAGTGTGGGGCCATTGAGAGTGTCCGGGTGCGGGTTCGGCCCAGGTGCAGAGTGTCGGACCGGGGTGCAAGTGGGGGGAGGGTGCAGGTGCGGACCGGGGTGCGAGTGTCGACCAGGGGGCAGGGATTCGAACCCCAAAGGGGGCAAGGTCGGCCGAGGGGAATCCCCTGGTTGAACTTGCAGGTGTCGGAGGGGGAAGATGCGAACGGGGGGTTGCGGTTGGACAATGCAGGTGTCGAAGGCAGGGTGCAAGTGTAAAACAGGGTGCAGAGTGTGGGACCAAAATCAGAGTGCCCGACCAGTGCAGAGTGTCGGACGGGGGTGCGGTGTCAAACTTCGGGTGTCGACAAGGTGAGAGTGCCGGCCAGGTGCAAGTTCCGGGGCCAAAGTGCAAGGTCCCCAAAGGGTGAAAGGTGTTGGCCAAGTGGGGAGTGTCCGGGCCAAAGGTGAGATTTCCCGACCAAAGAAGAGTGCCCCGACCAAAGTGCAATGTCCGCCCAAAGTGCAGATGTCCGCCCAAAAAGTGCAGATTGCCCGCCCAAATGCAGAGTGGGGCCCAAAGTCAGAGGTGGGAAAAAGTGGGGGGAAGGGGTTGGGGCCAGGGGCGAGTGTCGGCAGGGGGGCAGGTTTTGAAGGGGGCAGAGTGTCGGACCAGGGTGCAGAGTGTCGGCCGGGGTGCAGTGTCGACGAGGGTGCAGTGTGTTGAACGTGGGTGCAGAGTGTCGGACCAGGTGAAAATAGTGTCGGCCCCGGGTGCAAGTGTGGGCCAGGGGGAGAGTGTGGGCCCGGGTCCCGGGTGTCAACCCAATGCAGAGTGTCCGCCCAAAAGGCAGAGGTCCCCAGGGTGCAGGTGCCCAGCGGGTGCAGATGTTCCACAAATTGCAAGGTCCGGCCAGAGTGCGAGGTCCGACCAAAAGTGCAGAGATTTCCGGGCCAAGTGCAAGTGTCCGGCCAGAGGGGGCCCAGAGTGTCGACCAAAGGAAAAGGGCCGCCAGGGTGCAGAGTGTCCCCCGGGGTGCAAGGTGTCCGACCAAATTGCAGGGCCCGGCCAAAGGGTGCAGAGTGTCCCCAGAGTGGGGTGCCCGGGGCCAAATGCGAGTGTCCCCCAGGTGCAAGTGTCCCCAGGGGGGCAGAGTGTCCGCCAAATTGCAGAGTGCCCGGGCCAAGGCAGGTGTCCCCAAAGGTGCAGAGGTGGGCCCAGGGCAGATGCCCGCAAGGGCAGAGTTCCGACCAAAGTGCAAGTGTCCCCCCACCAAAACTGAAAGGTGCCCGCCCAAAGGCAGAGTGTCCGGGACCAAATTGCAGAGTGTCGACCAGGGCAGGTGTCGGCCAGTGCAGAGGTCCCCAGGGTGCAGGTGTGGGCCGGGTGAGAGTGTCGGACCAGGGGCAGATGTCGACCAGGGTGAGGTGTCCCGCAGGGTGCAGAGTGTGAACCAAGTGCAGAGTGTCCGAACCAATTGCAGAGTGTCGGACCATTGCAGGTGTCGGACCAGGGTGAATGTCGGCAGGGTGCAGGTGTCCGACCAGGAGAGAGTGTCCGCCAAAGTCAGCGTTTCCGCCCCAAGTGCAGAGTGTCGACCAAATGGAGTGCCCGACCAAAGTGCAGAGTGTCGCCCAAAATTGCAGAGTGTCGGCCCAAAATTGAGAGGTGGGACCGGGGGTGCAGAGGGGCCCCCGACCAAAGGCAAGTGCCCACCAAAGGCAGAGTGCCCGACCAAAGTGCAGATGGTCCGCCCAAATGCAGAGTGTCCGACCAAAGAGAAAATGTCGACCAAAGAAAAATGTCGGAACCCCAAGGTGAAGTGTCCCCCCCCGAGGCTTAGGTGTCCGGCCCCAGGTTCCCCGATGTTCCCGGACCAGGGGTGCAGAGTGGGTTTCGACCAGGGTTTGCAGATGTGGGACCAGGGTGCGGGATGTCGAAAACAAGGTCGAGTGTGAACCCAAAAGGTGCAGGAGTGCCCCCAAGGGGCGGTTTTCCCCGCCCAAAAGTGCACGGTCCGCCAAAAGGGGCAGAGTGCCCGCCAAATGCAGAGGCCCGCCAAAGTGCAGATGTCCGACCAAATTGCAAAAGTGTCGGCCAAATTGCGAGTGTCGGCCGGGGGTCAGAGTGGGGGGACCGGGGTTGCAGAGTGTCGGACGAGGTGCAGAGGCGGGGACCAGGGTGCGAGTGGCGACCAAAGCAGAGTGTCCGACCAAAGTGCAAGTGTCCACCAAAGTGCAATGCCCCACAAAGTGAGATTTGCCCCGACCGGGTGCAGAGTTCGACAGGGTGCAGAGTTCCGACCAAGGGTGAGAGTGCCCGACAAAGTGCAAGTGTGGGCCAGGGTCAATGTGGACCAGGGTGCAGAGTGTGCCAGGGTGCAAGGGCCCCGACCCAAATGAAAGGGGTCCAGCCAGGGTGGGCAGAGTGTCCGCCAAGTGCAAGTGTCCGCCCAAAATTGCAGAGTTTCCGGGGGCCGGGGGGGGTGCAGAGTGCCCGACAAAAGTGCAGGGGAGTCCCCGGCCAGAGTGCACAGGGTCCGGCCAGAGTGCAGAGTGCCCGACCAAAGTGCAAAAGAGTCCAGCCAGGGTGCAAAAGGGTGTCCACCCAGGGTGCAGAGTGCCGACCAAATTTCAGATTGGTCCGGCCAAATTGCAGAGTGCCGGGCCCAGATGCAGAGTGTCCCCAAAAGTGCAGAGGCCGCCGGGGTGCAAGTGTCAAAAAGGGTGCAAGTTCCGACCAAAATTGCAGAGGGTCCGCCAAGTGCAGAGTGCCCGGGGCCAAAGTGCAGAGTGTCCGGGGCCAGAGTGCAATTCCGAAAAGAGCAGGTGTCCGAACCAAAGCGAGGGCCGACCAAAAAGTGCAAGTGTCCAAAAAAAGCAGAGGTCCGACCCAAAGAGAGAGTGTCCGCCCAAAATTTGCAAGTTGGGACCAAGGTGCAGAGTGCCCGGCCAAGTGCAAGTGCCCGGCCGGGGTGCAGAGTTTTGGGGCCAGGGTGAGAGTGTGGGCCGGGGTGAGAGTGTCGACCAGGGTGCAAGTGTCGCCCCCAGGGTGCAGAGGTCGCCCAAGGGGCAGAGTGTCGAACGGGGTGCGGGAGTGTCGGACCAGGGGCAGAGTGGGGACCAGGGGCAGAGTTCCGGCCAGGGTGCAGAGGTCCCCAGGGACAGATGCGCCCAAAAGTAAAAGGTGTCCGACCAATCAGAGTGCCCAAAAATTGCAGAGGGTCGCCAAAAGGGGCAGAGTCCCCCAAAAATGCAGAGTGTCGGACCAAAATTGCAGTTTTCCCGACAAGTGCAGAGTGCCCGCCCAAAATTGCGAGTGTCGCCCCAAATGCAGAGTGTGGACCAGGGTAAAAGTGCCCGACCAAAGGCGGGGAGTTCCGCCCAAAGGCAGAGTGTCCGCCAATGAGAGTGTCCGCCAAAATGCAGATTTTCCGCCAAAGAGCAGAGTTCCGCCAAATTGCAGAGTGGGGGCCAAAGGTGCAAGTGTCCGGAAAGAGGAGGTGTGGGCCAGGGTGCAGAGTGTCGGCCAGGGGCGAGTGTCGACCAGGGGAAGAGTGTCGACCAAAAGGGTGCAAGTGTCAAACCAAGGGGCAATGTCGACCAAGGTGCAGAGTGTCGGCCCAGGGGCAAGTGTCGGACGGGTCAGAGGGGGAAACCAGGGTGAATTTCGGACCAGGGTGAGAGGTCGAACCCAAAGGGGTGCCAGAGGTCGAACCAAGGTGCAGAGGTCGGCCCCAGGGTGCAGAGTGGGGGGAAAGGGGCAGAGTGCCCGGGCCGGGGCAGGTGTCCGCCCGGGGCAGAGTGTCCGCCCAAAAAGTGCAGAGTGTCCACCAAAGTGCGAGTGCCCACCAAATGCAAGTCCCCCGACAAATCAGATGCCCGCCCAAAATTTGCAGATGTCGGACCAGGGGTGCAGGTTCCCAAGGGGTCAATGGTCAAGGGGGTCAAATTCTCCACAATTCTCCACGGTTTGGCGGGTTTTCGGACGATCAAGTTTGGGCCGGGGGGCAAGTGTGGACCGGGTGAATTTTCACCAAAAAGAAAGTTTCCATCAATTTCGGACCAAATTTTCAGATTTTGCGGACTATGCAATTCACCCCATTCAATTCCGAACCAAATCAATTCCACCAAATTTTCAATTCCAACCAAATTAATTCCCCATTTCAATTCACATTTCAATTTTTCACCATTTCAAAAGGGGTGGTCCAAAAAAAAGTGTGGTGGGTGGAGTGTGGGAGGGAAAATTCTCCCGTTCAAAAAAAATTCACCAGGTAGAGTTTTGGAAAAATTTTCATTTTAAATTTTTTTTTTTTTTTGGGGAAGGGGAGGGGGGGTTTCCACTAAGGAGATTTGTACACCAAACAAAAGTCCACCATTTTCCAAAATTCCCCACCAATCAATTCCCAAATCAATTCCCCCCAAATAAATTTTCCCACCAATTCAATTCCCCCAATCAAATTCCACCAAATCAAAGTCCACCATCAATTCCAAACCCCAAACCCCAAAATGTCCCACCAAAAATTTTTCCCCACCCAAAAAAATTCCCACCAAATGCAGATTCCCCCCAATTTAAATTCCCCCCAATCAATTTTCCCCCCAATCAATTTCCCCAATCAAAATTCCCCAATCAATTTTCCCACCAAAACAAATTTTCCCAAAACAAGGGCACCAAATCATTCCACCAAATCAAATTCCACCCAAAGGCGAAGGTGGGGACCATCGAAGTTGGGGGGGGGGAAAGAGTGCCCCCCCAGGGTCGATTCAACCAATCAGATGTCAACCAGTGCGAGTGTAAAAACCAAAAGGTGAGATGTCGGAAAAAGAGTGTCAAACGGGTAAAGGAGTTCGGACCGGGTGAATTGGATCGGGTTTTGAAAGAGTTCCGACCAAAGTCAAGATCCCCCAGGGTGCGATGTCCACCAAATGAAAGGTGTCCGACCAAATTGCAGAGTGCGGACCGGGCAGAGTGTCGGCCAGGGGCAAAGGTCCCCGGGGTGCAAGTGCCCGGGCAGGTCAGAGTGTCGGAAAGGGTGCGGGTCACCGGGGCGAGGTCCACCAAGTAAGGGGTTCGCCGGGGGTTCGAGGTCCGCCAGGGTGCAAGGCCCGGGCCAGAGTGCGAGTGTCCCCAAGTGCAGATTCCCGGCCAGGTGCAGAGTGTCCCCCAGGGTGCAGAGTGCCCCGGCCAATGAAAGGGTTTTCCGGCCAGAGTGCAGATTTCCCGGGCCCCGGGTGCAGAGTGTCCCCCCAGAGTGCAGAGGTGGCCAGGGGCAAGTGTCCCCAGGTGCAGAGTGTCCGCCCAAAGGCAGAGTGTCCGACAAATGCAAGTGCCCGACCAAAGGCAGAGTTCCGACCAACCCGTGCAAGTGTCGGCAGGTGCAGGGGGGTTTGTCGGACCAGGGTGCAGAGTGTGGACCGGGGTGCAGGTGTCGGACCGGGGTCAGAGTGTGCCAAAGGTGCAGAGTGTCGAACCAAGGTGCAGAGGTCGGACCAGGGTGCAGAGTGTCGGAAGGGTCAGAGTGTCGACCAGGGGCGAGTGTCCGCCCAAATTTGCAAGTGTCCGAAAAAAGTGGGTGTCACCAAAAGTGCAGAGTGCCCCGCCCCAAAGTGCAGAGTGTCCACCAAAGTCAGAGGTCCGACCAAATTGCAAGGTGGGACCAAATTGCGATGTCGCCCAGGGGCAGAGTGTCGACCATTGCAGAGTGTGGGCCCATGCAGATGTGGGACCGGGGTGCAGAGTGTCGGCCATAAAAGGTGTCGGACCAGGGGCAGAGTGCGGCCCAGGGTGCGAGTGTCCCCCATGCAGATGTCCACCAGGGGCAGAGTGCCGACCAAAAATTGCAGAGTGTCCCGGCCAAGGCAGAGGCCGGAAGGGGCAATGTCCCAAGGCGGGGAAGTGTCCCCGACCAAGAAGCGAGTGCCCACCAAGTGCAGAGTTCCCCAAACCAAAATGCGAGGCCCCGCCAAAAGGCAGAGTGCCCGCCCCAAATGCGGGGGTGTGGGACCAGGTGCAGAGTGTCCGGAGAGTGAGAGTGCCGCCGGGTGCAGAGTGTTGGCCGGGGTGCGGGGAGTGTCGGCCAGGGTTGCAGGTGTCCCCAGGGCAGGTGTCGGCCCAAAGGGGGGGCCCGAGTGTCCCCAAAATTGCAGAGTTCGACCAATGCAGAGTGTCGACCATTGCGAGGGGGACCAGGGTGCAGAGTGTGGGGGGAGGTGCAGATGTCGACCGGGGGCAATGCCCGCCAAAAGTGCAGGTGCCCGGCCAAAAGTGCAGGTGCCGAAAAAGGGTGCAGAGTGTGCCCAAAAGGGTGCAGATGCCCCGAAAATTGCAGGTTCGGACCAAAGCAGAGTGTGGGGCCGGGTGCAAGTTCGACCAAAGGCAAGTGCCCGCCCAAAAGGCAGATGCGAAAAAGTGCAGAGTGTCCGACCAAATGCGAGTCCCCGCCCAAAGGGCAGAGGTCCGCCCAAAATTTGAAAAGGGAAATGTGGCCCAAGGTGCAGATGCCCGGCCAAAGGGTGCAATGCCGGCCAGGGAGTGTCGGCCGGGGTTCAGAGTTGCCCGGGGTGCAGATTTGGGGACCGGGGGTGCGAGTGTCGCCCAAAGGGTGCAGAGTGTCGAACGGGGTGCAGGTGTGACCGGGGGCAGGTGCCCGACCAAGGCAGGTGTCCGACCAAAGTGCAGGGTGTCGACCAAAGGCAATTCCGACCAAATGCAAGTGTCCCCCCCAAATTCGAGTGCCCCGACCAAATTGAGGTGTCGGCCAGGGGGCGAGTGTCGGACAGGGTGAGAGTGTCGGAAAAATCAATTCACCATCAATGTCCACCAAATTCAATTCCACCCCAAAAAGGCAAATTCCCACCAATCAATTTTTTCCCACCAAAGTGCAGATTCCCCCCAGGGTCAGAGTTCCTACCACAAAATTCCCCCCATTTTTTAAATTCACTAAATCAATTCCCTTTAAAATTTTTTTCACATCAATTCACCCAATTTTCAAAATTCCACAAAGTGGGGTTTTTTTCCCACCTCAATTCCCCACAGGTGGGTGCCACCAAAAATTTTCAAAATGTCCCGCCAATAATTCAACCCAAATCAAATCCCCAGATCCCTTTTTTAAATAGGTTTGTCACCAAATCAAAACCCCCACCATGCAATTCCCCACCAGGGTGAATTGTCCACCAAAAAAAAAATTTTTTTTTTTTAAAAGTGTGGGCCAATAATTCCCGCCAGATAATTCCCCAATAGATTAGCCATTCAATTTCCACCATAAAAAAATTCCCCCCAATTAAAATTTTTTTGGAGAGGAGATTAGGTGCAGAGGTCCCAATAATTTTCCTCCAAAGGGAAGATGTTCCACCAAAACAACCACAAATCAATTTTTCCACCAAATCAATTTCCACCAAAGACAAAATCCACCAATTTTTTCAAATTCACAATCCCAAAATTCTAAAATCAATTCCCCATAAAAGATTTTACCATTTCTGAGTGGTCACCATCAAATTTTCAACCAAAATTTTTCAATCACCATCAATTTCAACCAATTCAATTTTCAAACCAATTTTCAAGTGTGGAAGGGGTGGGGGGACCTCGATTTTTCCCCAAATTCCAAAACCCCAAATTTTTCCCCCCCCTTTTTTCCCCCCCCCACCAAAATGCAGCGTTCCGACCAAAACCCAATTCCACCAAATCAATTCCACCAAATAATTCCCCCAAATTCAATAACCAAATTTTCAATTTTAAACAAATCAATTACCAAATTCAAAAAGGTCACCTTTTTTCAAATTCCCCTTTCAATTCCACCAAACAATTCCCCCAAAAAAATTCCACCAAAATTTTAATTACCAAAATAATTTTCCCCCAAAAAAATTTTAAATTAAATTCACTCAATTCCCCAATAATGTGGGGGTGAGAGTTGGAAGTTAATTCAAACCCCATCCAATTCGGGGGGTCAATTTAAACCAATCAATTCAACCAATCATTCCCAACAAATTCCCCCAAATCACTTTCCCACCAAAACAATTCCCCAAAATAATTCCCAAAATCAATGCCCAAAAACAATTCACCCAAAAAAATTTGCAATTCACCAATTCACCATCAGAGTGTCAAAAACAAAAAAAAACACAACCACCAAATTCATTTTTCCCCGAAAGTAGATTTCCCCACAATAATTCCCCACCCCAAAGTATTGAAGGGGGGAAAAAATTTCTACCATCAATTCCACCATTTAATTCACAAATCAATTTTTCCCATCAAATTCACCTCAAATCAACCATAAATTGACCACAATTCCCCATCAAATTTTACAAATTTCGGTGCACAAAATCAATTTCCACCATGGTGAAGTGTGGGGGTGGGGGTTTGTGGGGGTTTTGGGAAGATCGGGACCAAATCATTTTACCATCAATTCTCCATCATATTCCCCAATATTCCCCATCCTTTTCCAACCAAATCAATTCAACCAAAAAATTTTTCAATTCCTCCAAACAACCCCCCAAAATTAATTTTCCACCAAATCAATTCCCAAAAAATCCACCAAAACATGTCCCACCCAAATCAAGTGTCCCCAAAACTCAAATTCCCCCAAACAATTCCACCAAAATTCAAGTTCCCCCCAATTAAAATTCCCCCAATCAATTCCGGGGGTGGATTTTCCCACCACCAATTACCATCCCAATTATTGAAAAGTTAACCCCCATCAATTTCCCAAGTAAAGAGTGTGGGGGGGGGTTTGTTGACCAAATCATTCCACCAAAATGCAATTCCGGGGACCAAATCGGGTTCCCGACCAAATGAAAAAGGGGGTCCCCCAAAATTGCAAGTTTTTACCAAATTGCAGAGTTCGCCCGGGTTTGCAGATTTCGGACCGGGGCGGGTTGTGGCCCAGGGTGCAGAGTGTCGGACCAGGGTGCAGAGTGTCGGACCAGGGGGCAGAGTGTCGGGCCAGGGTGCAGAGTTTCGGACCAAAGTGCAGAGTGTCGGACTAGGGTGCAGAGTGTCGGACCATGGTGCAGAGTGTCGGACCAGGGTGCAGAGTGTCGGACCAGGGTGCAGAGAGTCGGACCAAAGTGCATTGTGTCGGACCAGGGTGCAGAGTGTCGGTCCAGGGTGCATAGTGTCGGACCAGGGTGCATAGTGTCCGGCCAGTGGGCAGCGTGTCCAACCAAAGTGCAGAGTGTCCGACCAAAGTGCAGAGTGTCCGTCCAAAGTGCAGAGTCTCCGACCAAAGTGCAGAGTGTCCGACCAAAGTGCAGAGTGTCCGGCCAGGGTGCAGAGTGTCCGGCCAGGGTGCAGAGTGTCCGGCCAGGGTGCAGAGTGTCCGGCCAGGGTGCAGAGTGTCCGACCAAAGTGCAGAGTGTCCGACCAAAGTGCAGACTGTCCGACCAAAGTGCAGAGTGTCCGACCAAAATGCAGAGTGTCCGGCCAGGGTGCAGAGTGTCCGACCAGGGTGCAGAGTGTCGGACCAAAGTGCAGAGTGTCAGACCAGGGTGCAGAGTGTCGGACTAGGGTGCAGAGTGTCGGACCAGCGTGCAGAGTGTCGGACCAGGGTGCAGAGTGTCGGACCAGGGTGCAGAGTGTCGGACCAGGGTGCAGAGTGTCGGACCAGGGTGCAGCGTGTCGGACCAGGGTGCAGAGTTTTCGAAAGAAACAGAAAGGCCCTGGGAGCCTAAATCAGGCAGAAGGGCCTCATGACAAATATAGAGGGTAAGGAGTGAAGGGGTTAATATGGTTAATGGGGATTAAGGCTGCTGGCCTGCACTGTGGACGTGGAGGGGTTAGGATTCGTGACAGGAATAAGGGGGCAGATTTATGTGGGGGGATATAGAGAGTGAGAAGGGGGGAGGTACCTTCTATTGTGCTGTGGAATCGACAGAAGACAGGCAGGCTGCAGCCTTCCATCCATCCAGCCAGCCAGGATTATGGATAGTGCTGCAGGAGATGGAGTCCCACAGCAGCTGGCAGGGTCTCTTGTGCTGTGGAATCGACAGAAGACAGGCAGGCTGCAGCCATCCATCCATGCATCCTGCCAGGATTATGGATAGTGCTGCAGGAGATGGAGTCCCACGGCAGCTGGCAGGGTCTCTTGTGCTGAGGAACTGACAGAAGACAGGCAGCCTGCAACCGTCCATCCATCCATCCATCCAGGATTGTGGATGGTGCTGCAGGATATGGAGTTCCACAGCAGCTGGCAGGGCCTGTACTGCACACTGACGGCGGGGGCCAGCCGGCTGAGTGATGGGCCTTGGTGCACGGCTACTGTGAAGAGGTGAGCCGCATTTCAAGTCAGGAGCCCCCTCAGTGGGGGACCCTTCGGACACCGGGGAGCTCCCGGTGCTTGTGGGGCCCTTCCCTGGCCTCCGGGAGGAATCCTCATCGGAGCCGCAGAGACAGGGAGTGTGCGTTTCCGGCCCCACGGCATACTTCAGGTCTGCGGCCTGCAGGCCCCTGACCAGATGTACAGCGGCCCCCGGTGATGTGCCGGCCGGGGGTTGGGCCGGCATCGCGAAATGTGGGGGAGCCTCCCTGCGTCGGCAGGGGAGAAGCCCGCGGCAGAATCGGCTGCGGCCTGAGAGACAGTGGGGCCTTCATCTAGCAGGTTACCGCCCTTGACATCAACTGACGCCCCATCCCCCCCACCTCCCTGGTGCTGGCGGCTGGGAGGTAGCCAGGCACTGAGGGAGCGAGCGGCCTCCTGCAGTCGGCAGGGAGGCAGCATACATGGGGGTTCAGGAGTGTCCAGGGTGTATTGTGGTGTCACGCCACGCATGCCCAGGGGGCAAAGTCAACAACGACAGCAGAGGTGAAACAGCAGCTTGTGCCAAGGGTGCGGTGACCTAGGAGTGGGATCGCCGATGGCGGCGGTTTGTCCTCCGGAGGTTCCACCTTACGTCACAAGGGGTTAAGAGTCCCAGGTGTCTCTCTGTCTGGTTTGCCGAGAGGAAAGAGACACCAGGAAGATTCCGCTGCGCTGATCAGAGAACTTCTCCGATGCAGCTTGGTAAGGGGATGGCAAGTTATTTACTTTTGTGCACAGGTTAGCAGTAGTGGGTTCGGTGATGGGGGTATTTATTGGTATGTTAGGGGCCCTGAAGGGAGGATGGACGCTTTGGGTGGTCAATTAGGGGGAGCATGGCAAGATGGGTTGTTCTTTGGGGGTTAACAGTGCTGGGGCGCATTTATTTCAGAGTTGGGGTGGCCGGGTGAGTAACAGGGGGGTTGGGAATGCAGGGTATTAGGAAGCCGGTACAGCATCCTGGGTTCGAACTGGCTTCTGGTGGAGTCCTCTCAGGTTGGGAGGATAGGGTTATTTAGTCTTTTGGGGTGGCTGAGACTTAATTGACAATCCGGGGTTTTGGAATTGGTAAAGAATAAATTTCACTATGGGGGGGCAGCCATTTGGGTGGTCTGTGGGGGTACTTTATGGCACCTGCTTGGGGTCAGTAGGGGTTGGTTTTTGTTTGGGTCAACAGGGCCGGGATGATCCAAGGTTCGTGCAACCTTATAACGGTAGATCAAGTTATAAACAATACAGCAGCTCTGGGTGTTCATTAAGGATGGATTTTGGTTTACTTTCTTGAGGGTGGGAATTGTATTGGCGCTATGGTTAAAGGGGAGGCTGTATTCCATTCTAGGTGATAAGTAGTGATGGGCGAATCCTAAATTACTCGGAATCGCTTGACTCTAGCGAGTCCGAGCACAGAACTCGCTACTCGTCGCGAGTCTAGCGAGTCCAATGTTAATGAATGGGGAAGCGAGTAATAGCGAGTAGTGTGAGATTTACAAATCGCAGATGTGTCTCGGAAGCTTCAGCCTGAAGCAATCCTAGTTTTGTCATTTATTTGCATTGGACTCGTTTACTTTGTGAGTAATCGCTGGGAAACTCGCACAGATAAGAGTCCTGTCTGCTCAGTGTGCTGGCTGCCAGCTCCAGCGTCCTAGAGCCCGCCTGCTGCCTGATGTAGCAGAGCTGAGATTGTTCTCAGTCTGCTCATTCCCTGTGTACAGACATGAATGTCTGTGCACAGAGATGATGTAGCAGAGCTGAGATTGTTCTCAGTCTGCTCATTCCCTGTGCATAGACATCTATATCTATGCACAGGGGATGTAGCAGAGAGGACATCGCGTTTTGGACTGCGTCGGACGGAAGAGGATTTTTTTAATTAAAGATGGAGTCCCTAATGGCTTTTTTTTTTATTTCTAATAAAAATTTTTCTTTGTGTTGTGTTTTTATTAAAACAATTTAATAGAAATTCATGGCGGTCATGTCTAATATTGGCGTGACCGCCATAAATTTCGGGCTTAGGGCCAGCTGATAATACAAAGCTGGCCCTAACCTCTTTATTACCCAGCGTGCCACCGCTACCAGGGCCGCTGGAAGAGCGGGCTTCAGCGCCAGAGGATGGCGCTTCAATGAACGCGCCATCTTCTGGGGCAGCTGCGGGCTGCAATTTGCAGCGGGGGGTGCCCAGAAAGCTTGGGCATCCCTGCGCTGCGGATTCCAGCCCCCAGCTACTTAGCTGTACCTGGCTAGAAATAGAAATTGCGCGGAGCCCCACGCATTTTTTTTAAATTATTTCATGAAATTCTGAGACTCTGACTCTGAAATTCATGAAATAATAAAAAAAAAATGCGTGGGGCTCCGCACAATTTCTATGTCTAGCCAGGTACAGCTGGGGGCTGGAATCCGCAGCGCAGGGATGCTCAAGCTTTCTGGGCACCCCCCGCTGCAAATTGCAGCCCGCAGCCGCCCCAGAAGATGGCGCGTTCATTGAAGCGCCATCCTCTGGCGCTGAACCCCGCTCTTCCAGCGGCCCTGGTGGCGGTAGCACGCTGGGTAATAAAGGGGTTAATACCAGCTTTGTTATACAAGCTGGTATTAAGCCCGAGATTCTTAATGTCAGGCCACGTTTGACCCAGCCACTAAGAATCTCCAATAAAGGGTTAAAAAAACACAACACAGAGAAAAAGTTTTATTTGAAATTAAAAAAAAAGCCATTAGGGACTCCATCTTTAATTAAAAAAATCCTCTTCCGTCCGACGTAGTCCAAAACGCGATGTCCGCTCTGCTACATCCCCTGTGCATAGATAGATGTCTATGCACAGGGAATGAGCAGACTGAGAACAATCTCAGCACTGCTACATCATCTCTGTGAGCAGGTGGGCTCTAGGACCCTGGAGCTGGCAGCCTGCACACAGAGAAGACAGCTGGACTCGGCTCAGTTACTTTGCGAGTTTCCCTGCTATCACTGGCACAGTAGCCTAGTCTAATGCAAACAATGACAATCCTAGTTTTGTCAGCGTTTCTGACAAAACTAGGATTGATATTGATTTGCATTGGACTCGTGCGAGTAATCACTGGGAAACTCGCAGAGTAGCGAGTCCTGCGAGTCCCTTACTACTCGCCGAGTAACGAGTCCTAGCGAGTAGATTCGCCCATCCCTAGTGATAAGGGAATCATGAGGCACTGTATCCAGACGGTTGGTTTTGCTAATTGCTGATTGCTAATTGCTGAAGTGCCTTTCATGTAATGAGAGGGTTCTTTAATGGAGGCAGAATGGGTCTGGTGGGGCAATGGGATTTGCAAGGTGGACAAGTTGGGAGAGTGGATCGACAAGGATTGGTGGAGAGGTGCGTTTGTGGGTTTAGGGACAGTATGGGAAAATAGGGTGACTGCTCTATTAAAAAGAGGGCGGCAGTACGGGGTCAGTTATTCTGTGTAAACATTACTCCGTGGTCGGAAGGTGGTTGCGAACGGAGACGTGGCTTGCTGTTGGGCAGGCTGAGGGGCAGGGGTGTCTATAATAAGGATAAGGTACCAGGAAATTCTGAGGGATAATATGGTGGAGTGTGGGGGGCCTGGAGGCCATATGCTAGACGGAAGGTCAGTCGGAGGTGATTATGATGATTAGGGTGGAGTCCTACTGGGGAATTAAGTATGATGCTCAGTGGTAGGTACATGTGCTGTGGCCAGGGGAATGTTATTGGCTGGTTTGGATGGAGGTGCCCAATGGCTTAGGACGGAGGAAGCCCAAGGGTTAGAAGGATGGTTTTGAGGTTAACATGGTGGGTCTGCTGGGCAGGTATTGTTGGTCCGGCGGGCTTAGTGGCGCAGAAAAGGGGCAGCTATATAAAGGGGTTGCAGGTTATGTACAACAATGTTTCAGCTCCAGATGAGCGCCGCAAGGTGATCCGTAATAGTTGTGGTAGCTTTATAGGTGGGCGGCAAAGTGATAGTTAACAGTGGTGGTGGCTGTAGATGACCGCTGCTAGGTAACTTTTACTAACGGTGGGGGAGAGACACAGCGGTCCACAGGGGGAGAGACAGGCATCCACAGGGGGATACACAGGGCTCTAGAGGGGGAGAGACACAGGGCTCCACAGGGGGAGAGCCACAGGGGTCCAAATGTGGAGAGCCACAGGGGGAAAGCCACAGGGGGAGAGAGACGGGGTCCACAGGGGGAGAGAGACAGGGGTCCACAGGGGGAGAGAGACAGGGGTCCACAGGAGAAGAGAGACAGGGGTCCACAGGGGGAGACAGGCAGGGGTCCACAGGGGGAAAGACACAGGGGTCACAGGGGGAAGGCCAAAGGGGTCCACAGGGGGAGAGACACAGGTATACAAAGAGGGAGAGACACAGGGGGAGAGACACAGTGGTCCACAGGGGAAGAGATACAGGGATCCAAAGGGGAGAGCCACAGGGGTACAAAGGGGGAGAGCCATAAGGGTCCTAAGGGGCAGAGCCACAGGGGAAGACGCAGTGGTCCAAAGGGGGAAAGACACAGGGGTCCACAGGGAGAGAGACGGCACACAGAGACAGTGCACAGGAGTATAGACGCCACAGAGAGGAGACAGCACACAGAGGGAGACAGACACAGACACCACCCTCCCGATCTGTGATGTGGGCCCGATGCTATCGCATCGGAAGGGTGGTGTCTGTCTCCCTCTGTGTGCTGTCTCCTCTATGTGGCATCTCTCCTACTGTGCACTGTCTCTGTGTGCCGTCTCTCTCTCCCTGTGGGACCCTGTGTCTTTCCCCCTTTGGACCACTGTGTCTTCCCCTGTGGCTCTCCCCCTTTGGACCCCTGTGTCTCTCCCCCTTTGGACCCCTGTGTCTCTCCCCCTGTGGACACCTGTGTCCTCTCCCCCTGTGGACACCTGTGTCTCTCCCCCTTGTGACCCCTGTGACTCTCCCCCTGTGGACCCCTGTGTCTTCCCCCTTGGCCCCTGTTCTCCCCTTGGACCCTGTTCTCCCTACCCTGTCTCTCCCCTGTGGACCCTGTCCTGTCCCCTGTGGAACCCCTTGTCTCTGTCCCCCTGTGGACCCTGTCTCTGTCCCCTGTGGACCCCTGTCTCTGTCCCCCTGTGGACCCCTTCTCTGCCCCTGCCCTCTCTGTCCCCCTGTGTCTTTCCCCCTGTGGACCCCTGTCTCTTCCCTACCTGTCTCTCCCCTGTGGACCCCTGTGGCTCTCCCCTGTGGCCCCCCTTGTGCTCTCCCCTTGTGCTTTCCCCTGTGGCTCTCCTCCTGTGTGTCTCCCCTGTGGCTCTCCCCCTGTGGCTCTCCCCTTGTGTCTCTCCCCCTGTGGAGCCTGTGTCTCTTCCCTCTGGAGCCCTGTGTCTCTCCCCCTGTGGACCCCTTTGGCTTTCCCCTGTGACCCCTGTGTATCCCCTGTGGATGCCTTTGTCTCTTCCCCTGTGTCTCTCCCCTGTGGCTTTTCCCCTTGGACCCTTGTGTCTCTCCCCTGTGGACCCCTGTGTCTTTCCCCCTGTGGACCCCTGTCTCTTCCCTGTGGACCCTGTCTCTCCTGTCCCCCCTGTGGCCCCTGTGGTGACCCCTGTGTCTCTTCCCCCTGTGGACCCCTGTCTCGTCCCCCTGTGGACCCCTGTCTCTGTCCCCCTGTGGACCCCTGTCTCTTCCCCCTGTGGCCCCTGTCCCCCCTGTGTCTTCCCCTGTGGACCCCCTCTCTCCACCTGTGGACCCCTGTGGTCTCTCCCTGTGGCCCTCCCCTGTGGCTCTCCCCCTTGTGGCTTTCCTCCTTGTGGCTCTCCTCCTGTGTGTCTCCCCCTGTGGCTCTCCCCTGTGGCTCTCCCCCTTGTGTCTCTCCCCTGTGGAGCCCTGTGTCTCTTCCCCTCTGGAGCCTGTGTCTCTCCCCCTGTGGACCCTTTGGCTTTCCCCTGTGGACCCCTGTGTATCCCCCTGTGGATGCCTGTCTCTTCCCCTGTGTCTCTCCCCCTGTGGCTCTTCCCCTTTGGACCCTTGTGTCTCTCCCCCTGTGGACCCCTGTGTCTTTCCCCCTGTGGACCCCTGTCTCTGTCCCCTGTGGACCCTATCTCTGTCCCCTGTGGACCCCTGTCTCTGTCCCCCTGTGACCCTGTCTCTCTCCCCCTGTGTCTTTCCCCCTGTGGACCCCTGTCTCTCTCCACCTGTGGACCCCTGTGGCTCTCTCCCTGTGGCCCTCCCCTGTGGCTCTCCCCCTTGTGGCTTTCCCCCTTGTGGCTCTCCTCCTGTGTGTCTCCCCCTCTGGCTCTCTCCCTTGTGGCTCTCCCCCTGTGGCTCTCCCCTTTGTGTCTCCACCCTGTGGCTCCCCCCGTGGCTCCCCCCTGTGTCTCTCCCCCTGTGTCTTCCCCCCTTGTGTCTCTCCCCCTGTGTCTCTCCCCTGTGTCTCTCCCCCTGTGTCTCTCCCCTTGTGGCTCTCCCCCTGTGTCTCTCCCCCTTGTGGCTCTTCCCCTTTGGACCCTTGTGGCTCTCCCCCTTGTGGCTCTCACCCTGTGGCTCTCCCCCTGTGTCTCTCCCCCTTGTGGCTCTTCCCCTTTGGACCCTTGTGGCTCTCCCCCTTGTGGCTCTCACCCTGTGGCTCTCTTCCTTGTCTCTCCCCCTGTGTGTCTCCCCCTGGTGTGTCTCTCCCTTGTGTCTCTCCCCCTTTGGCTCTTCCCCTGTGTCTCTCCTCCCCCTGTGGCTCTCCTCCTTGTGGCTCTCTCCCTTTGGACCCTTGTGGCTCTCCCCCTTGTGGCTCCCCCCTTGTGGCTCTCCCCCTGTGGCATCTCCCCCTTGTGGTTCTCCCCTTTTGGACCCTTGTGGCTCTCCCCCTTGTGGCTCTCACCCTGTGGCTCTCCCCCTTGTCTCTCCCCCTCTCCCCCTTGTGTCTCTCCCCTGTGTCTCCCCCCCATTGTGTCTCTCCCCCTGCAGCTCTCCCCCCCTTGTGGCTCTCCCCCTGTGGCTCTCCCCCTATGTCTCTCCCCCTGTGGCTCTCCTCCTTGTCTCTCCTCCTTGTCTCTCTCCCCTGTGTGTCTCCCCGTTTGTCTCCCACTGTGGCTCCCTGTATATGTGTGTGGATTATACACACATATATCCAGATTTTTGGGAGAGGTGAATACATACCTTCCGACGCCGCTGCCCGCTGCCGATTGTTGCATAGCAACGCCGCTGTCAAAGCTCCGCTTAACCGCAGCACTGCGCATGCGCCGGAAATGATGCGACCGCTTGCACCGTGTCATAGAAGCAGGAAGAGCGGGGTGGGAAAATTCAAATCACAGCCCCGCTCCTACATCACTGATGCTGCCCATTGGAGCGTATTTACAGCAGCGGGGGGAGTGCAGCCCTGGAGACACTGCCTACCCGACATAGACGCCTCTAGGAACTCTCATCCGACATGGATACTGTAAGTTTATAAAACTATCTGTTCAAGCATTACAAATCCCTATTAGCTCAGACAGGGATGGTTAGGAAAGTATCTGGAGGCTGCAGGGACAGGTAGTGATAGGTTAGGAGGGCTAGATGAGGTGACAGGTTCCCTTTAAGGTACTGTCACACGCCGCTATATCGCCAGCGAGATCGCTGGCAATTCCCGAATTCGGCAATGTGGAAACCACATCGCATGTGCGTAGTGACGTGTCACTGGGCGATTCTACGGCGAGAAATCTCTGGTGGAGCGTCGCCTCATTGCCCTGCACTGCAGTGAAATCAGGCGATATCCACCAATTTCAGCGGATCGTGCCATGTGACAGGGCAATATCGACTTACACAGTGATCCTGAAATAAATCCCGTAGGCGTGCTTGGATGTTGTTTTTTTCGCGCTGCGTCTGCAGCGATTGGTGGGTGATACTTCATCCTCCCTACTTTAATTTTCTGAGATAATGACCTTTGGATTTTCCTTGGCTGTAAGCCATAATCATCAACATTAACATAATAAACATGAAATAGATCCCTCTGTGTGTAATGACTCTATATAATATATGCTTTTCACTTTTTGTATTGAATTACTGAAATAAATTAACTTTTTGATGATATTCTAATTCATTGAGTTGCACTTGTGTAGAACCTAAACCAAGTGTTCCAAAAAGTGCAAAAAGCATAAAATTAGAATATATCTAATAAGAAAAGAAGGAAAAGGTGAGGGGTGCTCAATATTATCAATAAAGTAAACCATATCTCATGTCTCAGGGTATAGACTTTGTTTGCAGGTTGTTCTGCAATTTATGCTCTCTCCCTGTGTATCTTTGGTCATATATATGATCTAGATCCACAATGGTATAGATCTAAATATTTGTGCCAATATGCACTTGTATGGACATTCATTTATAGGGATATACACCATATGGATTTTTTGATCCCCTGTTGATTGATTTCCATCTGTTTCCCAACCACTTTTATTTTCATTGTAATTATTTACCAATAAAGTTGATCGTACATCACAAGACTAGCCAACTATACTGCCTCCCAAGGGCACTTGCCATCTGATATGCTAGAGGCAGTGATAACGGTGATCCCAAAAGGAAAGGGAAACTCTGCAGATGTGAAGAACTACAGACCGATATCCCTTCCCAACACAGATACTAAACTCCCTGCCAAATTGGCAGCTACCAGACTAAAAAAATATGTCATCAAACTCATACATCCAGATCAAGCGGGCTTTATACCGGGACGCACAACAGTCGACGCAACTAGACGAGCATTAGATCTAATCTCCGATATATAGAAGCCTTGGGACAACCCTCAACCTTCTTGGCATTAGACGCCGAGAAGGCATTTGATAGGGTCCAGTGGAAATTTCTATTCAAAACCCTTGAAAAATTCGGACTTAGAGAAAACATTCTTCGTATCATTGAATCAATGTATGGGACCCCCACAGCTAGGGTATATTCAAACAACTTTTTATCTCCCGCATTTCCCTTGTCAAATGGCACTAGGCAGGGGTGCCCACTCTCTCCATTCCTCTTTGCCCTTTTCATCGAACCACTGACCTCAAGTATTAGACGGAATGATAACATCAAAGGGATCTCATTAAACCAACATCATCATAAGATATCACTTTTCGCGGATGATATCCTCTTATCTATCACCAATTATTAATATTATTATTATTATTTATTTATATAGCGCCATTAGGTTCCCATTAGGTTCCAATCCACTCAAGTCTCTTAGACATCTTGAGATGGAACTTGCAACATATTCCGGACTCTCATTCTATAAAATCAACAAATCTAAGTCCCAGGTGTTGGAGTTTAATGTTGATGAGACTCTTCTTATATATCTTAAAGAGGAGTTTGATTTTTCTTGGAAGGAGAAGGAAATTTCATACCTAGGAATAACGCTAACCAAACCATCATCGGCTGTTGTACACACAAATCTATCATCCCTTTATGACATCTTTCGCCAAGACTATCTGCGACTCTCCAGAATCGAACTAACGTGGCTAAGTAGAATCGAGGCTTTCAAAATGCTTTTGCTCCCAAAATATTTGTACTTCATAAGATCAATCCCTACGTTTATCCCAAAGAAGTGGTTTACCAAGCTTCAGGCCCAACTACGTTCATTTATATGGCTGGGTAAGAGGCCGAGAGTCGCCAGGATGTCTTTGGAGAGACACAAGAGGTCGGCAGGTCTGGGAGTCCCTAATCTCCATAACTATTACCTAGCCTCCATCGTTAAATTATCGCAAAGATGGCTCTATAGCTGCTGACATGCCTTGGATCTCCATAGAAGGATCCTTTGCAAACAACAATCTAAAGGCTCTGCTTATAGCCCACCTAATAGAACCCTCCAAAAAACTCCCGGCCCAACCAATAATTAAGGCCACTAGTCAGGCCTGGAGACACCTTAGTAAAAAAGCAACTAAACACTATATCTCGACCACTCTTAGGAAAATACCACTTGAATCCCTTGAAATACTGATCCCTAATTTGGACCTCTCCAACTGGAAAACCAACAAAGACCACTATGTAAATGACTTGGTGAGGGATGGCTCTCCTTTACTCTTTCACGACCTACAAAGTACATTTTCCTTAAACAGAAATGACAGGACATCTTGGAGGACCTTAGCTAAATATCTCAAAACCCATCGCCTCGAATCTGATGTACCTCAAATAATAGCAGAACTAATAAAATCGCCACATAAGGACTCAATCTGGAAAACAAATTCCTTATATAAAATTATTAACGACGAGTTGGAACTATTGCCCCTCTCGTTTTTCAAAGCTTGGGAGGAAGAACTAGGCATTCATATTAACCTTGAAAAAATGGCTAAAGCAATCAAAATCACGTAATCCAGTTCGAAATGTGCCACCCTTCATGAAAGCTATTATAAGACACTCTCAAGATGGTATTGTACCCCAGTAGTATTACATCATATTGACCACGCCCACTCCCCATTATGTTGGAGAGAATGTGGGGCCCGGGGCACGTTATAACACATCCTTTGGCACTGTCCCTCTTTGAGACACTACTGGTCGGAAATAACAACCCTGATCAGGAACATCACGAGGATACAGATACCCTACATCCCAGAGTTTATACTACTTATGATAGGAATTGAAGACCTGCCACTTCATGCGAGACTCCTAACGTCCCACATTCTGTTGACTGCCAAGACCCTGTTGGCCTCTCGATGGAAGAAACCCGAACCCCCCACGTTGACCAACCTGGTCGAGAAGGTGACTAACCACTGCACGTATGAATACAACTTTGCAATACGCGCCAATAAGTTTTCAAAGTTTTTAGCCCAATGGAAGCCATGGTTGGAAACATACTCCCCTTCACTCTTACTTTTACCTACTGCTGGGATACAGCCCGTTTAGACTACTTCCCTGAACAAAAAAGACAACACTACGTTTCGCTACAATGGCTCAGTTAGAATTGCTATAGAATTGCTACATTCGCTATTTTCTACCTAAGTACCTTCCTTTACTACTACGAATTTATTTGTCTATATTGCTGAAGATACAATTCTGGTAACTTGTCCTTATTATTTGTCGTTGTTGGTTTTTATTTGTTATTTTATATTTATCTCTATTGCTTGATTATTGGTATTGATATTATTTATGTAATATGCACACTGTTCCCCCCCCTCCCCTTTTTCTTCTTTGTGTATCCCCTCCCTTACCCATTTCCCCATGTTTTCTTGAAAAATCCAGTAAACATATTTGAACACCAATAAAGTTGATATATTTTCCTTTATTGCTAGTATTGATCGCCCTCATTTTCGTCTTCCTATTGGGCATATTCAATATTTATACTGTTGTCCATTTTAGAATACTCAGTTTAGGATTTTTATTTTAAATGGCCGGTCATTGCCCGTGAGCCGCATTTTTACTAAATTATCCCAATGGTCATCACATATGAATGCCCTGTAATTTATATCTTTTTTCCTGTTTATCTGGTGCTGCATACATTGGGGAGCATGGAAGGGGACAAATTCACACTTACCTTTCCGAAGCCTCCCTCTCCCAGCTCACAATGGTATGTAAGGGTGGAAAAGTCAACGGAATTCCCTGTTTCGACCTGTTCTTGCACGGGATCAATATCTCCAAGGTCTTCTTCTGGCATTATTTCAGTATCCGGTTGCATCTCTACACTTCCATCTGTGGAGATGACAATGGATTTTGAGGTTTCGACCAGTTCTTGTACAAGACGGATATCTCCAAGGTCTTCTTTTGGCATTAATTCAGTATCTGGTTGCAGCTATACACTTCCATCTGTAGGGATGATAATGGATTTTGATGTTTCGACCAGTTCTTGTACAAGACATATATCGCCAAGGTCGCTTTCTGGCATTATTTCAGTGCTCGGTTGCATCTCTCCACTTCCATCTGTGGAGATGATAATGGATTTTGATGTTTCGACCAGTTCTTGTACAAGACGGATATTGCCAAGGTCTCTTTCTGGCATTTTTTCAGTGCTCTGTTGCATCTCTCCACTTCCATCTGTAGAGATGATAACGGGATTCGATGTTTCAACCAGTTCTTGCATGGGACAAATGCCTCCAAGGTCTTCTTCTGGCATTAATTCAGTATTTGGTTGCATCTCTCCACTTCCATCTGTGGAGATGATAATGGGATTCGATGTTTCAACCAGTTCTTGCATAGGACAGATATCTCCAAGGTCTCTGTCTCTTTCTGGCATTTCTTCAGTGCTCGGTTGCATCTCTCCACTTCCATCTGTGGAGATGATAATGGATTTTGATGTTTTGACCAGTTCTTGCATGAGACAGATATCTCCAAGGTCTCTTTCTGGCATTTCTTCAGTGCCCGCTTGCATCTCTCCACTTCCGTCTGTGGAGATGACAATGGGATTCGATGTTTCTACCAGTTCTTGCACGGGACGGATATCTCCAAGGTCTTCTTCTGGAAATAATTCAGTATCTGCTTGCATCTCTCCACTTCCATCTGTGGAGATGACAATGGGATTCGATGTTTCTACCAGTTCTTGCACGGGACTGATATCTCCAAGGTCGTCTTCTGGAAATAATTCAGTATCCGGTTGCATCTCTTCACTTCCATCTGTGGAGATGATAATGGAATTCGATGTTTTCACCATTTCTTGCATGGGATGGATATCTCCAAGGTCTTCTTCTGGAATTACGGTACTTCAGTAACCATGTGCATCTCTCCACTTCCGTCTGCTGAGATTACACAAAATGTATTAATACATTTATCTCCAAAACCTAATTATTTTTTAACCCTTTCACAACGTACCACGTGCATTTACAGTAGTGTTCAAAATAATAGCAGTCCAATATGACTAACCAGATTATTTATTTTTTTGGTATAAATTACATTTTCACAATTTACTAATTGGTGCAGTAAACCAACTTAGAAAACCAACAGCCTTCATTATCTGCATGTTTTCTGCAAGAGAAGGGAGCCGCCCACCCCTCCCTTTGAGTCTTGCACATGAAAAGCCGTCTTCTGCAGTCAGTCCGTGTCAGACACTGGACCTGTCTGGACCCGGCACATGTAGGTACTTATTCACATGGTCAGGTTTTTGAACACAGAGATAGGGACTGCTCTGATGCGGGTTACCTTGACGTTTGGTAGAGCGGCTTAGTATACATTTTTTGCAAAAAAACGTATCAACTAAATACCCTGTTTTTTATCACTTTTTTATGCAGCACTTGCTTTTCACTGTTTTTATCTTTTTTAACAGAGTATTTTTGCACGTTTTTCTGATTGTTTTTTGTGATTCAGTTTTTTGGTGGTGTGAACAGTGTCCTACAGATCTGTTCACTGTGTGCATGGCTCATTAGTGTTTGTTTAGTTTGTTTCTGCAAGAGAAGGGAGCCGCCCACCCCTCCCTTTGGGTCTTGCACATGAAAAGCCGTCTTCTGCAGTCAGTCCGTGTCAGACACTGGACCTGTCTGGACCCGGCTCATGTAGGTACTTATTCACATAGTCAGGTTTTTGAACACACAGATAGGGACTGCTCTGATGCTGGTTACTTTGACGTTTGGTAGAGCGGCTTAGTATACATTTTTTGCAAAAAATGTATCAGCTAAATACCCTGTTTTTATCACTTTTTTATGCAGCACTTGCTTTTTACTGTTTTTATCTTTTTTAACAGAGTATTTTTGCAAGTTTTTCTGATTGTTTTTTGTGATTCAAAATGTATTAATACATTTATCTCCAAAACCTAATTATTTTTTAACCCTTTCACAACGTACCACATGCATTTACAGTAGTGTGATCAAAATAATAGCAATGTGGAGTTTAATTAGTGAGGTCAATCATTCTGTGAAGAAACAGGTGTGAATCAGGTGGGTGAAGCCAGCACATGTTGTACATACATTTCTTCTTGAAAGCCTGAGAAATATAGGTCATTTAAGATTTTGTTCAAAAGAACAGTGTACTTTGATTAAAAAGTTGATTGGAGAGGGTAAAACGTATAAAGAAGTGTAGGCATTGATAGGCTGTCCAGGTAAAATGATCTTCAATGCTTTAAAATGAAAAAAAAAAACAGAGAAATGGGGAAGAAAAAACAGAGAGATGGGAAAGAAAATGGAAGACTACTATTCAAATGAATCGAAGAATAGCCAGAATGGCAAAGTCTCAGCCAATGATCAGCTCCAGGATTATCAAAGATGTCTCAAGTTACCTGTGAGGACTGTGACAGTTAGAAGAAGCCTGTGTGAAGATCATCTATTAGCAAGAAGTCCCCACAAATTCCCACTGTTAATAAAAATACATGAACTGAAGAAAGAACACATCAACTGGCCTAGAGAGAAATGGAGGAACATTTTATGGACTGATGAAAGTAAACTTGTTCTTTTTGGGTCCAAGGACTACAGACAGTTCATCAGACACCCCCCAAACTCTGAATTCAGCCACAGTACGCTCTGATGACAGTGAAGCATGGTGGTGAAGCATCATAATAAGGTCATGTTTCTCTTACTATGGTGCCAGTCCTATCTACCGCATACCAGGGATCATAGACCAGTTTGCATATATCAAAATACTTGAAGAGGTCATGTTGCCTTGCGCTGAAGACAAAATTCCCTTGAAATGGCTGTTTAAACAAGACAATGACCCTAAACATACCAGTAAATGAGCAAAATCTTGGTTCCAGTACAAAAAAATAGAGGTTACGGAGTGGCCAGCCCAATCACCAAACCTTAACTAGATAGAAGCAGGGGCGGACCTACTGCATGTGCTGCCGGTTCAATGAACCTGGGCCCTGAGAGGTAGGGGGACCCCACAGTCCAGAGCTGTCCACATGGCTAATTTGCATCATGTGGAGGCGGCGCGAGCACAGCGGTGGGTCCAGTGTCCTGACTGCAGGGGTGCGCTGCCTCTCCGCACCCCTGTGGGGCCCCCTGAAGTTCACCCTGTGTCTTCCCGGGGGTAGCGACCCAACATACAGCAGTGTATGATGAGGTCATCATCACGCTGTGACCTCCTCACACACTGCTGGACTGATGACTCACAGCCAGAGGAGGAGGCCAGGATGCTGTAGTCGCGGGAGTGGTGAGTCCTGAAGTTTGTGTGTGTGTTGAGTGTGTTGTGTGCACAGTGCATCCCTTCTGTCCGACTGCTTCTATATTAGCCTGAGCTAACACTTTTGCTTTCACTATCTCCTCCTGACCTGCTGAAGCAGTCGGACAGGAGGGAAAAAGGCTGCTCTGTGCACACTACACTGAACTGGAGGGAGGAAAAAGACAGTGCCGAGGGATGGGGGGGGGAAGAGGAAACACAGGGCTCCCTCCCATGTGAGGGATAAAGGGGAGAGGAGGCACAGGGCCCCCTCCTCCCCTGTGAGGGGGAGAGGAGACACAGGAGCCCCAGCTGTGAGGGAGAGGGGTACATGAGACACAGGGGTACCCGTGAGGAGGAAAGAAGACAGGTCAGAGGGGCCCGGGAGAGGAGACACAGGCCCCCCTTGTGAGGGAGAGAAGACAGGTCAGGGGGTGGGGAGAGGAGACACAGGGCCCTCCTGTTAGAAGAGGTGGAGAGAGGTACAGCGCCCGGGGGGAGAAGCACAGCATCCAGGGGAGACTGGCACAGTGCCCGGGGTGGGGGGGGGAGAGAGGCATAGAACCCGGGGAGGGAGAGGCAAAGCACCTGGGGGAGAGGCACAGTGCCCAGGGGGGAGAGGCACAGAGTACGGGGGGAGGCACAGTGCCTGGGGGGGAGAGGCACAGCAGTGGCTTTGTGTGTTTGTGTGTTATACAGTGGTACTGTGTGTGTGTGTTATGCAGTGGTGCTGTGTATGTGTTATGCAGTGGCGCTGTGCAGAGTCGGCGTCAGCACCCGGTGCACCCTGGCATATGCCAGGGCCCGGACGCTGGGGGAGGACCCACTCGGCCCCTGAGCACCGTATACTTGGGGGCCCCTAACCACTGCCCCCAAACGCCATCCTCGGGGCCCCCTTAGCGCTGCCCTCCTGTCCATTCTAACTTTACCGGCAGTCACTGCTGTCATCTCAGCCTCCTCGGTCTGTCATGTGTAGTGTGATGCTGCAGCCGGCGCCGCGGTCTATTTCCTGTGTGTGTGGCGCCGGCTGCTGCTCACACTACACATGACAGGCTGAGGAGGCTGAGATGAGATCAGGGACTGCCGGTAAAGTTTGAATGGAGGGGGGGGGGCAGCTAAGGGGGGATGTGGGGGAAGCGGTCAGGGGCCCTCTAGGATGACATGGGGGCAGCTCTCAGGGGCCCCTGAGCCCCGAGGATGAGTGTGGGGGCAGCTCTCATGGGCCCCCTAAGATGACATGTGGAGGCAGCTCTCAGGGGACCCTGAGGCTGAGGTGTGGTGGCAGCTCTCAGGGGTCCCTGAGACTGAGGTGTGGGGGCAACTCTCAGGGGCCCCTGAGGCTGAGGTGTAGGGGCAGCTTTCAGGGGCCCCTGAGGCTGAGGTGTGGGGGCAGCTCTCAGGGGCCCCTGAGGCTGAGGTGTGGGGGCAGCTCTCAGGAGCACCTGATGTCAAACAGTCAGATCTCACCAGCGACTTCAGCAATGATCCGGAATGATACAGAGGTCGTTGGGAATTGTCACTCTCAGGCGTAGTATTGAGATCGTTGGTCGTTGTCTCTTTCAAACACAGCATTCCCAGCGGGAGACCAATGACCTAAAAATGACCCAGAGCACTTTGTAACGATCAACGATCTCACAAGCAGGGGCCTGATCGCTGCTATGTGTCACACATAGCAAGATCGTTAGCGAGATCGCTGTTACATCACAAAACCAGTGACGTTACAACGATCTCGCTAACAATCTCGTTATGTGTGACGGGGTTTTTAGATTGACAATATGGTAGTGTGAATATAGCCTATGTAGCAGTCGGAGGTAAACATGTTAAAGGGGTTGTCCAGTTGTAAGCCACAAGTCTGCAGTTATTCTGTGTCATTCTATGTGACTGCAGACTCGTGAATCCTCACATTGCTTGCAGTGCTGTGATGCTTAGGCGGGTGTGTGACTGCAAGTGTGTGGTTTGCATACATGCGGTCACATGCCGACTAGACTAGACTTGCTCGGCCTCTCTTAATGCAACTTTATTGGGCAAGACCAGAAACATCCTAGTCGGAATGTGGCTGGGAATATACATATGGTATGCTTGCAGTCACAAGACTGCCTGTTTCCTGCACCTGAGAATCCTCACAGCGCACAGTGCATACGATGTGAGGATTCACAAGTATGTAGTCACATATAGTGACTGCAGACATACAGCTTAAGATTGGACAACCCTTTTAAGGATGAGCCACTGCTCATGGGCTTCTGCTGTGTGCTTGTCCCGCAGGCTAAAATTTGCTAGCCAGCCCCGCAGTTGCTACAGCAACATCCCAGTATCCATTAAGTACTGGGACACTACAATTGCTGCACTGTCACTTCTGGGTTCTGTGTCCGCAAATGTGAAGCCAGCCTAATATTTACTTGAATAACCACAGTTTTTTAAGAACTGCTTCATATCTATGCTGCATAGAGTCAACTAACTTCTGGCACCTGTCAACTGTTATTCCAGCCCAGGATGCTTTGACTACATCCCACAATTTATTTGCATTTGTTGAATCTGCATCACAAACAGCATTTTTGATGTCATTCCCACAAGTGTTCTATCCAGGGGTGGACACAGACAGTAGTGGGCCCCTGTGCAAAAAAATTTGGGGGCCCCCAATCATAGTGCAACAAAGTTATGTAAATATATAGATTGTAATACTTATAAATGCTGCATATTTTAGTGCGGAAAAATCTGCAGCATATCAATTCTGGTGTGGGTTTTCCCACACTAAATGGGCTGTATATATAATATTGAGGCTATGCAGGGCTGTATTTATTATCTGGAGGCTAATCTGGGCTGTATATATTATTTGGAGGCCAGTTGCAGCTTAAAAATAATACATACAGCCCAGCACAACCTCCAATTAATATATACAGCACAGCCTCCAAATAACATATATAGCACAGTATAGCCTCCAAATAACACATACAGCCCAGCACAGCCTCCAGGTAATCTATACAGCCTAGTATAGCCTCCAGTTAATATATACCGCCAAGCACAGCCTCCACGTGATATACACAGCCCAGCATAGCTTTCTGGCAATATATACATCCCAGCATAGCTTCCAGGTAATATATTCAGCCCAGCATAGCTCCCAGGTAATATATACAGCCCAGCCCAGCCTCCAGGTAATATATAAAGCTGAACTTCCCCCCCATGAACCCTCTCCATTTATGATGCAGCTGAGCTTCTCCCCCATGAGCCTCCCATTCATGATGCAGCTGAGCTTCTCCCCCATGAGCCCCCTCCATTCATAATGCAGCTGAGCTTCTCCCCCATGAGCCCCCCATTCATGATGCAGCTGAGCTTCTCCCCCATGAGCTCACCCATTCATGATGCAGCTGAGCTTTTCCCCCATGAGCCCACCCATCCATGATGCAGCTGAGCTTCTCCCCCATGAGCCCCCCCATTCATGATGCAGCTGAACTTCTCCCCCATGAGCCCCCTCCATTCATGATGCAGCTGAGCTTTCCCCCATAAGCCCCCATTCATGATGCAGCTGAGCTTCTCCCCCAAGAGCCCCCCACTCATGATGCAGCTGAGCGTCTCCCCCATGAGCCCAGTAATTCATGATGCAGCTGAGCCTTTCCCCTATGAGCCCCCCCATTCATGATGCAGCTGAGCTTCCCCCCCATGAGCCCCCCCATTCAATGAATGGGGGGCTCATGTGAGAGAGGCACAGCTGCATCATGAATGGCGGGCTCATGGGGGAAAAGCTCAGCTGCATCATGAATGGCATTCATGATGCAGCTGAGCTTCTCCCCCCATGAGTCCCCCAATTATGATGCAGCTGAGCTTCACCCCGGTCCCATGAGTTTCCCCCAAATCATGCTGGTGGTGTGCCTCCACTCCACAGCTCCGCTCCGGCGCTCTTACCTGGAGCAGTCCAGGAGGATCCCTCTATCACAGCACTGCAGCACTGTCACTTCCGAGCACGGACACAGACTGTAGTGGGCCCCCGTGAAAAAAATTTGGGGGGCCCCCCTTCATAGTGCAACAAAGGTATGTAAATATATAGATTGTAATACTTATAAATGCTGTATATTTTAGTGTGGGAAAATCTGCAGCATATCAATTCTTGCAGTGGGTTTTCCCACACTAAATAGGCTGTATATATAATATTGAGGCTATGCAGGGCTGTATTTATTATCTGGAGGCTACTCCTGGGCTATATATATTATTTGGAGGCCAGTTGCAGCATAAAAATAATATATACAGCCCAGCACAACCTCCAATTAATATATACAGCCCAGTACAGCCTCCAAATAATATATATATAGCACAGCACAGCCTCCAAATAACACATACAGCCCAGCATAGCCTCCAAATAACACATGTAGCCCAGCACAGCCTCCAGGTAATGTATATAGCCTAGTATAGCCTCCAGTTAATATATACCACCGAGCACAGCCTCCACATGATATGTACAGCCCAGCATAGCTTTCAGGCAATATATACATCACAGCATAGCTTCCAGGTAATATATACAGCCCAGCATAGCTTCCAGGTAATATATACAGCCTAGCACAGCCTCCAGGTAATATATAAAGCTGAACCTCTCCCCCATGAGCCCCCTCCATTCATGATGCAGCTGAGATTCTCCCCCATGAGCCTCCCATTCATGATGCAGCTCAGCTTCTCCCCCATGAGCCCCCATTCATGATGCAGGTGAGCTTCTCCCCCATGAGCCTCCCATTCATGTTGCAGCTGAGATTCTCCCCCATGAGCCCCCCAGTCATGATGCAGCTGAGCTTCTCCCCCATGAGCCCCCCCATTCAATGAATGGCATGCAGACACAAACGCAGTGAAAAGCAGGGTCATTTTGATGTGTCCGCAGAGGAGAATGCCCGCCTGCGGACACATCACTACGGAGTCCGGGCAGCCAATCGGCGGTGTCCGGGGGCGGGCCGGAGGCAGAGATCAGCGGCGGAGATCACCTCCTCCTGGCCACTGGTAAGCTCTGGGACGTGTCAGCGGGGTTAAACAGCTGATCTGACAGCTGTTTGAATCTCCCGCGAAGACACCGAGAGGAGATGTCCATCATGGGAGGGTCCATCATGCTTTGGGGCTGTGTGGCCAATGACGGCACCGGGAATTTTGTTAAAGTTGAGGGTCGCATGGATTCCACTCAGTATCAGCAGATTCTTGAGAATAATGTTCAAGAATCAGTGTCAAAGTTGAAGTTACGCCAGGAATGGATCTTTCAGCAAGACAATGATCCAAAACACAGCTCCAAATCTACTCAGGCATTCATGCAGAGGAACAATTACAATGTTCTGGAATGGCCATCCCAGTCCCCAGACCTGAATATCATTAAACATCTGTGGGATGTTTTGGAGCGGGCTGTCCATGCTCGGCGACCATCAAACTTTACTGAACTAGAATTGTTTTGTAAACAGGAATGGTCAAAAATACCTTCATCCAGGATCCAGGAACTCATTAACAGCTACAGGAAGCGACTAGAGGCTGTTATTTTTGCAAAAGGAGGATCTACTAAATATTAATGTGACTTTTCTGTTGAGGTGCCCATACTTTTGCACCTGTCAAATTTTGAAATAATGCATATTTCACATTTTCGGTTAGTACAATAAACCTCATTTCAATCCTGAAATATTACTGTGTCCATCAGTTATTACATATATCACGCTGAAATAACTGTTGCAAAAACCAAATTTTAAACAAAAAAAAATGAGTAAGATTAAGAGGGGTGCCCAAACTTTTTCATATGACTGTACATGTTCAAATAAACTCACTTCGAGCTGTGCTATTATGGACCAAGGAGAGTCTACATCTGACTGTGTGTTCAGTGTATGCACTCGGCCCATATCTATTAGGCCAGGAGCAGGAAACTAGTGAATATTTCACACTTTCAAACTAATCATAACAAAAAGACAGTTGATCCCTGAAATGCTAAAGTATGCAAACCATGAATAGAAGAATATAGAATATGCATTACTGCTAAAAAAAAATATGAAAAACTTAGATATTTCCCATACAAAAATGGCCATTTTTATATTAGCCCAGTAGCCATGTCATGGCGTACCTCCTTACTGGGTTCCTACACCTCTCTCTGGGATTAAAAAACCTCTACTTAAATGGGCGGATGAGAACCTGCTAATAGGGAATAAAATCACCTAAGGATAATGGGAAGGGGTGCACAGTAAGAAGGTGTGACCCTTTAATCTAAATAAGAAAAGAAACTTGAACACTCCTTAACATGCAGTGTCTATTTAAACCCAAAGAAAGACTTTATCTTAGTGTAGGAACCCTGTAATGAGATATGTCGTGGCATGGCTACTGGGCAAGTATAGAAATGACTATTTTTGTATGCTAAGTGTCTCAATTTTTCATATATTTCCTTAGCAGTGTATGTCTATATTTTAATAAATGGAGAGGAAGTGCACAATAGGGTCTTATCCGATATAAGCAGTCAAGTATAAGTATGGTCGCACTCACCTGGTCAGGTTGTGTGTGACACAACCACTAATAAACCAGACAATTGGATCCTGTTGAACGCAGCAATCAGCCAGAAGAGTTGTATAAATCATATGCGTTGATATAGGAATCCGGGCTGTAGATCGTGCTGTTCGAAGATTTGGCCAAGAAAATCACTCCAAGGACCTCAGATCTTAAGACAATGATCTTTATTACTCCACAGACCCGACGCGTTTCGTGTGCCCACTGTACACTTCCTCAGGAGTTTAAGAATTACACAGCCACCATGAATCAGGCATGTTAAATAAAGCCCTTGGCAGGAAATGAGGTCTGAAACTTTTTTTTTTTCTTCCTTCAAAATCTCAATCACAAGTGTCCATCACCACATAAATGTAGAAAACACGTCAATATAAAACAACTAGCTGTGAGCCCGATGCAAATGCATCGGGATTCTAGAACGTGCATTAATTTGATTATAGTAGTTATAGCTACTTTTTGGGGAGTCCAATACTTTTTTTGGGGGGGTCCAATACTTTTTTTTGGGGGGTCCAATACTTTTTTGGGGGGGTCCAATACTTTTTGGGGGGGTCCAAAACTTTTTTTGGGGGGTCCAATACTTTTTGGGGGGGTCCAATACTTTTTTTGGGGGGTCCAATACTTTTTGGGGGGGGTTTAATACTTTTTTTGGGGGGTCCAATACTTTTTGGGGGTGGGACAATACTTTTTTTAGGGGGTCCAATACTTTTTTGGGGGGTCCAATACTTTTTTTGGGGGGTCCAATACTTTTTGGGGGGGTGCAATACTTTTTTTGGGGGGGTCCAATACTTTTTTGGGGGGTCCAATACTTTTTTTGGGGTGTCCAATACTTTTTTTGGGGTGTCCAATATTTTTTGGGGGGTCCAATACTTTTTTTGGGGGTCCAATACTTTTTTGGGGGGGTCCAATACTTTTTTTAGGGGGTCCAATACTTTTTGGGGGGGTCCAATACTTCTTTTAGGGGGTCCAATACTTTTTGGGGGGTCCAATACTTTTTTTAGGGGGTCCAATACTTTTTTTGGGGGGTCCAATACTTTTTTTGGGTGGTCCAATACTTTTTTGGGGGGGTCCAATACTTTTTTTGGGGGGTCCAATACTTTTTTTTGGGGGGTCCAATACTTTTTCGGGGGGTCCAATACTTTTTGGGGGGGTGCAATACTTTTTTTGGGGGGTCCAATACTTTTTTTTAGGGGGTCCAATACTTTTTGGGGGGGTCCAATACTTTTTTTGGGGGGTCCAATACTTTTTGGGGGGGGTCCAATACTTTTTTTGGGGGTCCAATACTTTTTTGGGGGGTCCAATACTTTTTTGGGGGGGAATTTTTTATTTTATTATTTATTTTGTTTTGTTTTTTTACTATTGTTATTATTATTAAATGTATTTATTATGTGTTATTTTAAGTAAATTTATTTGTATTAAAATTATTTTATTTTATTTAAAAACCGCATCTGCGGCGCGGTTGCGGTAATCCCCATAGAAAGTATAGGGGGACTTGCGGCAGGTGCGGCAAAACCGCACTTGCCGCACCTGCCGCAAGTCCCCCTATACTTTCTATGGGGATTACCGCAACCGCGCCGCAAGTGCTCGCACTCAGCCAGCGACTCGCAATGCGGCGCGGTTGCGGTAATCCTTATGGGGATTACCGCAACCGCGCCGCAAGTGCTCGCACTCAGCCAGCGACTCGCTGCCGCACCTGCCGCAAGTCCCCCTATACTTTCTATGGGGATTACCGCAACCGCGCCGCAAGTGTAGCGACTCGCAATGGCCTCGCGGCCATTGCTCGCGCTACACAGCGACTCGCAATAGATCCCCATTGAAAGTATAGGGGGAGTTGCGGCAGATGCGGCAGCTGAGGTAGCGACTCGCAATGGCCTCGCGGCCATTGCTCGCGCTACCTCAGCGGTAAATCGCTAACTTTGTAGCCGGGCCTCTGGTTCTATTTTCGGGCAGCGACTCGCAATGGCCGCTTCGCGGCCATTGCTCGCGCCTGGTGACGTCACAGCGTGACATAGCCACGGCGTTTTCGGGGTCCGACACGATTTTGCCTACGGCAATTATATAGTAGATACACATCAATTAAACATATCTCTCTCTATAAAACCAAGCAGTAAAAACACAATCTTTAAATAAAAATATTACAAACTCTTTAAAAATAATGCTCATTAGCACATTCCTGTGCTCTTACACATTAGTTTATCCCTAAGGGTACCTTTACACACGGCTACATTTTTAGCTTGTCACCAGGTAACTTACTGGTTGCAGTGAAATCATGGATACATGGTTCTATCTTGTTGCTGTGTAAAAATGGAATCATGTATCCATGATTTCACTGCAACCAGTAAGTTACCTGTAGCCACCCTAGAAATGTAGCCGCGTGTAAAGGTACTCTAAGGGTACCTTTACACGCCACTTAAGCGGCGAGAAATATTGACGGCGATATGTCAGGCGACTGTGGCAAGGTGACATATCGCCGCCAAATTCCCAAATTATACGCCACAATTGGGAAGCAATCTGGCGACAATGGTTCCAGGGCAACATATTGCCGTCAATATTTCTCGCCGCTTAGGTGGCGTGTAAAGGTACCCTTACACTTCCATGGTGAATGGGAGTGTAGTGGAAAAATTATAAAATTCTATCTGTCTGATGATTAATGGCACATATCATTTACTACTTCCTATTTATTTATCCATTACACCTCCTTTGGTTTTTACCCGTTAATTCATATTTGCTGGTCAGTGTATTCGATCCTGTGTGCAGGCATCAACATATCCCCAATGTCACCGTTAATCCTATATTACCTGCAGTGCCACTGTGCTGCTTGGGGAAGAGAGCGCTCTCTTGAGCTTAAACATCACTCAAAACCAGCCTAATGGATCTAGAATTTTCAATATTGGTTTTAATTGAAAAAACGTTTTGACATATATATACATTTACTCTCCCTTTCGCTCACATATTCCGCCATCTCTCCTCCTAGTCCCTCAGTCGAGAGACTTAGCAGCAAAGACCTAACAGGCCAAAACTTAGAGGCAAAGACCTCCTTGTTCCCCCTAGAGGTGATTTTATTCGCTCCCAGGTGACCTCCCACCGTGTAATCTAGTGTGGGATTGCTGGTGAATGGGTCCCATCCACCATCCTAGAATCCACCTGCAGCTGGGGTATCTGCACCTCTTTTACAGGTGCAGTACCCCTCTGTGACGCCTGCTTGGCGGGGCCCCACAGTTACAAGCAGGGATGTTAAAAGAAAGGTTTTTGGAAAAAAAATATCCAAAAAAATTGCTACAAAAAGCTTATAATGATTGTGCAAATTTATGTCAGGAAGATTTGCTAGCTCCCAAACAGAGGCTGGAGGGGGAGAAAACGATTTTTCTATCAATTTCCTCACCACATATACAAAACAGCACCAAAAAATCAGGAGTATTCTGCAGAGAAATTGGCTGATCCTTATGAATGATCCGATACTGGGAGATATCCTGCCAAATAATCCGGGAGTAACATTCAAAAGGGCTTCCTCCCTTAAAAATATGCTGGCACCAAGCCGCCTCAAGAAAGTTATAAAAAGCTCCGGAAAAGGACAATCAAATGGGGGTAAACTGGGATCTTTCAGGTGTAATTTGAATAGGTGTCTATGTTGTACTATGATAGGGCATAATGTCGATCATTTTAAATCAAAGCAGAACAATATGACATTTGACATAAAGTTCTTTCTGACTTGCAAGACTTCATATGTTATCTACCTGATGCAATGTGAATGTGGATTACAGTATGTCAGGAAAACGACACAGGAGTTGCACAGTCGTTTAAATTCACATAGACATAATATAAAAGAGGCCTATTTGTTCCATAGCCTCTCTAAACACCGCTTGATCAAACACTATAAGAAACTGTTTAACACGGTGGTCCCAATTGATCATGTGCCAGAAAGTGCTGCCAATAGGGACACTGCATTGATGAGGAAAGAGATCTATTGGATCCATAGACTGCGGACCCTGCAGCCTTATGGTCTAAATGAGGTCTCGGATCTCTTCAAATAGGAGTGTCATTTCTCACGAAATTAAAACTGATCCAACCTCTAAGATGCTGATTTTAGAATCAGTTGTGTCATTCTGGTATTACAAGATCATGCCCAAGAGGTTGGGGTGATCTGATCGAGAAAAACACCATAGTCTTGGTCTATGTGTTTTCGGGTGAGATGTGGAGAAATTATAAGGTGCTGCTTGATTTCAAGTTTGAAAGCTGACCAGTGGGAGCCTTTGTGGGAGGGTCCTTTGTGTGAACACACTCCCCTTGACAAACTGGACCAATCACAGGAGACTGAATGATGAGAGCGGTAACATTTGGATTCAAATGAGTGCAGATACAATTGACGGTGCCCGCTCAATATGTGAGCGAAAGGGAGGGTAAATGTATATATATGTCAAAACGTTTTTTTTCAATTAAAACCAATATTGAAAATTCTAGATCCATTAGGCTGGTTTTGAGTGATGTTTAAGCTCAAGAGAGCGCTCTCTTCCCCGAGCAGCACAGTGGCACTGCAGGTAATATAGGATTAACGGTGACATTGGGGATATCTTGATGCCTGCACACAGAATCAAATGCACTGACCAGCGAATATGAATTAACGGGTAAAAACCAAAGGAGGTGTAATGAATAAATAAACAGGAAGTGGTAAATGATATGTGCCATTAATCATCAGACAGAGATAGAATTTTATAATTTTTCCACTACACTCCTATTCACCATGGAAGTGTAAGGGATAAACTAACAGGGGTCCCCAACTCCTGGCCTCAAGGGCTGCCAACAGTGCAGGTTTTCAGGATTTCCTTGGTATTGCAAAGGGGTTGGAATAATAACCTGTGCAGATGATCACATTAACACCTGCGCAATACTAAGGAAATCCTGAAAACCTGCACTGTTGGCGGCCCTTGAGGCCTAGAGTTGGGGACCTCTGAACTAACGTATAAGAGCACAAGAATGTGCTAATGAGCATTATTTTTAAAGAGTTTGTAATATTTTTATTTAAAGATTGTGATTTTACTGCTTGGTTGTATAGAGAGAGATATGTTTAATTGATGTGTATTGTTTTATATTGACGTGTTTTCTACATTTATGTGGTGATGGACACTTGTGATTGAGATTTTGAAGGAAGAAAAAAAAAAAGTTTCAGACCTCATTTCCTGCCAAGGGCTTTATTTAACCCCTTCCAGACCCTTGGCCCACCCCTGGGCCATGGAATGATCGGGCTCCTGCAGGTCGAGTGAGGGTGTTTAATTGATGTGTATTGTTTTATATTGTGTATTGTTGTATTGTTTTATATTGACGTGTTTTGTACATTTATGTGGTGATGGACATTTGTGATTGAGATTTTGAAGGAAGAAAAAAAAAAGTTTCAGACCTCATTTCCTGCCAAGGAGGTCCTTGGTGTGATTTTCTTGGCCAAATCTTCGAACAGCGCGATCTGCAGGCCGGATTCCTATATCAACGCATATGATTTATGTCTATATTTTAACATTCATAGTTTGCATGCTTTAGTATTTCAGAGTCTTTCAGAGTTCAACTGGCTCTTTGTTAAAATGTCATGTTTAATTATGCACCTGTTCACACTCCATGTTAGGGAGTGCCATCAAGTTTCTTTTTTTTCAGATTATTTCAATAACTTTATATTTTTATAATTCAGATTTCTATGGACACAACAAAGCCAAATACGTTTACTTTTAATTTCTTCTTTTATTAAAAAGGGGAAAGAGGGGGATTTAAACCAATATTTTTCCTAAGGGTATGTGCACATCTGTCGGTTCTGCATCTTTGCAGACCGACCGGGAACCGGTGGAGACTGGCAGAAACTGAGTTTTCTGCACTCGCCAGTGCCCCTGGTTTTGTTAGCGATTTGCTAACGTTTTGCTATCGCTTTACTAGCGGTCATACAGCGTGTTCTTGGCGATTTCCCCGGCGTGTTCCTTAGCGATTTCCAGACTGGTCTTTGCTGCACTTGTTATTATTATTATTTATTATTATTATTATTATTTATTTATATAGCGCCATTAGGTTCCATGGCGCTTTACATGAGGTTGAGGGAGACAAGAACAAGTACACTAAATCTAGGCGATCAGGACGTACAGGTACAGGAGGGGCAGGGACCCTGTCCACAAGGGCTCACAGTCTATGAGGGTGGGTTAGGATACAGTAGGATGGGGGAATGTCAGGTATGGGGCGGTCGCCTGGGTCTCATGGCAGGTTGTAGGCTTGACGGAACAAGTGAGTCTTCAGGTGACACTTGAAGCTACTCAGGGTAGGAGAGTGTCTGACGTGTTCGGGTAGGGAGTTCCAGAGTAAGGCAGATGCCCGGGAGAAGTCCTGGACTCGGTTGTGCGAAGAGGTGATGAGGGGGGAGCAGAGGAGGAGTTCTTGGGAGGAGCGGAGGTTGCGTGAGGGTAGGTACCGGGAGACCAGGTCGGAGATGTATGGTGGAGCCAGGTTGTGTATGGCTTTGTACGCCATGGTTAGTGTTTTGAATTGGGATCTCTTGGAGACGGGGAGCCAGTGAAGGGCTTGGCAGAGAGGGGAGACAGGGGAGTAGCGGGAGGACATATAGATGAGTCGGGCAGCGGAGTTGAGGATAGACTGGAGAGGTGTGAGGGAGTTAGCCGGGAGGCCATTGAGAAGGAGGTTGCAGTAGTCAAGGCGGGAGATGATAAGAGCATGGATGAGTGTTTTAGCGGTGTCGTGGGTGAGGAAGGAGCGGATCCGTGAGATGTTCTTGAGCTGGAGCCGGAGGGATGTGGTGAGGGCCTCGATGTGGGGTTTGAAGGATAGGGAGGAGTCAAGGATTACCCCGAGGCACTTGGCTTGGGGTACTGGGGAGAGGGCACAGTCGTTGACGCAGATGGATAGGTTGGGAGGTGGGGTGGAATTTCTTGGGGGGAAGACTATGAATTCAGTTTTGTCCATGTTGAGTTTAAGGAAGCGAGCAGAGAAGAAGGATGAGATGGCGGAAAGGCATTGAGGGATTTTCGAGAGTAGGGAGGTGATGTCAGGGCCGGACAGGTAGATTTGGGTGTCGTCGGCGTAGAGGTGGTACTGGAGGCCATGGGACTCGATGAGTTGCCCTAGGCCGAGAGTGTAAATGGAGAAAAGTAGGGGTCCCAGGACCGAACCTTGGGGGACTCCGACAGAAAGGGGGTAGGGTGAGGAGGAGGTGTGGGAGTGGGAGACGCTGAAGGTCCGGTCCGCTAGGTATGAGGAGATCCAGGAGAGGGCAAGGTGGGTGATGCCAAGGGATTCCAGGATCCGGAGAAGAAGGGAGTGGTCAACCGTGTCGAAGGCGGCAGACAGGTCAAGGAGTAGCAGGATGGAGTAGTAGTGTTTGTTCTTGGCGGTCAGTAGGTCGTTGGTGACTTTGGTCAGGGCTGTTTCGGTGGAATGGAGGGGTCGGAAGCCGGACTGTAGGCGGTCAAAGTGGGAGCACGAGGAGAGGTGAGAGGACAGTTCGGAGTGGACATGCTGTTCAAGTAGCTTAGAGGCGAATGGGAGAAGAGATATGGGGCGATAGTTAGAGACAGAGGTAGGGTCAAGTGAGGGTTTTTTTAGGATGGGCGTGATTAGGGCGTGTTTGAAGGCCGAGGGGAAGGTACCAGTGCTAAGTGAAAGGTTAAAAAGGTGGGTGAGGGCTGGGATGAAAATGGAGGTGTGGTTGGGAATGAGGTGGGATGGGAGCGGGTCGTGGGCGCTGGTGGTGAGGTGTGATTTTGACAGGAGGGAGGAGAGTTGGTCTTCAGTTATGGGGGGGAAGTGGCTGATGGAGGAGGAGGGCAGTGTAGGTGGGAAGGGGAGGTGTGGGGATAGTGGACCGAAGCTGCTTCTGATCTTGTCGATCTTCTCCTTGAAGAAGGTCGCAAAGTCTTCAGCAGAGATGAGGGGAGAAGGGGGGGGAGCAGGTGGGCGAAGTAAGGAGTTGAAAGTTTTGAAGAGCTGCTTGGGGTTGCGGGACAGAGAGGTTATAAGGGATGAGAAGAAGGCTTGCTTGGCGGTAGTGAGTGCCGTCTTGAAGTCAGTGATGGATTGCTTGAACAGAGCAAAGTGCTCGGGGGTGTGAGACTTTTTCCATCTCCTCTCGGCGACTCTGGACGCCCGTCTCAGGTTTTTAGTGAGGGTGGTGTGCCAGGGTTGCCTGTTAATGCGTGGAGCATGGAGAGTGAGGGGGGCAGCTAGGTCGAGAGCGTTCGTTATGGTGGTGTTGTATAGGGTGGTGGCAATGTCAATGTTGTTCAGCTGGACCCGCTGGAAAAACGCTAAAAAGAAGTCGCTTGCTCTATCTTTGAGAACCGGTCAGAAACCGGTGAATAAACTAAAATCGTCAAGAAGAAAAACGTTGTAATGTACACAGCGTTTTCTAAACTCCATTGACTAGCATGTTAATCCTACCGGTGGGTAGGATTAACATAAATTACCATAAAACTCAGCGGGAACCGCCGACGGAAAACGTGCAAAACCAGCCCACAAACCGACTGATGTGCACATACCCTTACTGTTCTTTTAATTTGTATCTTACTTTTCTATTCGTTTTGGAAGTATTGACCCTACCATTGTTTGATTGCTTGTTCGAAAGCTGTAATACGATGGTGTTCCAGTATCCATTGTATCTGATATTCTCCTCTTAAGGCCCGTTACACACAACGATATCGCTAATGATATTGTTGCAACGTCACTGTTTTTGTGACATTGCATTGCAGTGATGTCGAAACAACATCGTTGTGTGTGACACGTATCAACGATCAACGATAAGTCGTTGATCGTTGATCGTAGATTTATGGCCAGGACCATAAATGTCTTTGGTCGTCCGCTGGTCAGCACGCATCGGCGCGTGTGACAGGGGCCAAACGACCAGCGATAAGCGGAGCAGGCTGGTAACCATGGTAAACAGCGGATATCTATTCAGCGCGCAGTGCCTAGTTGCCTGCTGTTTACCATGGTTACCAGCCTGCTCCCCCTTACCGCAGCCTGGCAGCGGGAGCTAGACAATTCTTTTCCACTATGTCGCTGGTCCACTGGTTGCTGGTGAGTCTGCCTGTGTGACAGCTCAACAGCGATCAGATACCGATCAGCTAGCGATGTCCCAGTGACCCAATCGTTGGTCGGATCGCTGGGACATCGTAGCATATAACGGGGCCTTAAGGGTGTGTGCTCATGATTAGAGATGAGTGTTCGAATTCAATTCGATTCTTCGAATTGGGGGGTGTTCGTCGAATGGTTGTCGAACACCGTCGAACACCATTGAAAACAATGGCAGGCAAACACAAACACATACAAACACATAGAAAACACATAGAAAACACCTTCAAAGGTGTCCAAAAGCTGACAAACTACTCAGAAGACACAACAAACACATGGAAAAGTGACAAGTACGTATAGTCATGCGAAAAAAAAAGAGGTGGAGGAGTAAAAGGAGGAGGAGGCACAGATATAGGCATGCAATGCCCTTCTAAAATCATGTCAAACACATCAAGGGGACTCCAACAAGAGCCTCCATTTATTCCAAAAATTTGGACACAGATACCACTTAAGTGGCATCAATTGCCCCAGAGTTGCAAGCTTAAAATGGTTGGTGAGGTGACTTTCATGAAGCACATTCCAAAATCCACAAGCCTTTAGTCTCCCGATGTTATTTGTAAGATTTGTCACCAAAATCTAAGGAGAGGCCAAAAAATCAATAGTTTGAGTACTTCATGCATGAACCGTCACATGGATATGAAGCATGAGTCGCAGTGGGAAGCTCACTGTGCTACAATGCGGCCTAGCGGGCCTGGCCAACCACCATCTGCCCCATCAAGTGCATCCGCTGCCTCTTCATCCTCTGTGACTGTGGGGACAGCAGTCACACATGCTTTTGTACACAGACCTTCCACCTCTTTACCTGCAACAGCCAGTGTGATTGACAGATCGTCAGTTCTTTTGGAAGTGGAAACACCTGCTGTTGTTGAACGCTCTCCGACATTGAGAGCACCACCTTTGGATGAAAGCAACATATAATCTCCGCCTGCACCTTCCTCACAGACCAGCAGTTTTCCAGGGACATCCTAATCAACCCCGTCTCAGCACAGCAGCCAGCCCTCGGTCCCTCAGATGTGGACAAATAAAAGACCATTTCCTCCTAGCCATGAGGAAGCTAAGAGGTTGAATTTCACCATCTGCAAGCTGTTGGCTACAGAAATTCTGCCTTTCCGCCTGGTGGACAAAGAGGATTTTCCAGACCTTATGTCCGTTGCAGTGCCCCAGTACCAGATGCCCAGTCGCCACTACTTCTCAAAGAAAGCTGTGCCTGCACTACACCAGCATGTCACACACAACATCACGGCTTCCATGAGAGACTCTGTGTGTGACAGGGTACATTTCACCACAGACACTTGGACGAGTAAGCATGGGTAGGGGCGTTACATGTCGGTGACTGGGCACTGGGTAACTATGGCGACAGCAGGAGAAGGGGCTGCTGTACAAGTCTAGCCGGCCCCACGAGATGTGCATCAATCCTCTGTATGTAGAAGTTCCTCCTCTGCTTCTGCCTCCTCAACCTCCTCCCGGTCCTCCACCTGCACCAAAAGTCTGTCTGGTAATGCCACCCACGTTCTAACTGCGCAGAAGGAATCCTGCACACCTCCTTACTATTCTGGCAGCAGGGCTCAACAGCATCAGGCGGTGTTTACATTGAAATGTCTGGGAAATGTGAGTCACACAGCTGAGGAGTTGTGGTCAGCTCTGGAGACCGAGTTTCATTAATGGTTGTCTCCACTAAACCTGTTGCTGGGTGCAACAATGCTGCAAACCTGGGTGCAGCCCTTCGCCGGGGCAATGTCACACACATGCCTTGTATGGCTCACGTCTTGAACCTGGTTGTCCAGAAATTTTTAGCCCACTATCCCGGACTGGATGGGCTTCTGCAGAGGGCACGGTTGCTGTGTGCTCACTTCCACCGTTCGCATCTCGCAGCTCAACGACTTGCATCTCTTCAGAAGTCGTTCGGCTTGCCAGTTCACCGGCTGAAATGCGATGTGCCGACACGATGGAATTCAACTCTGCATATGTTGCAGCAACTTTGGCAGCATCGACGAGCCCTGGTGCAATACGTTATGACGTATAGCCTGGGCCAACAAGATCCAGAGGTGGGGCAAATCACGCTGCAGGAGTGGTCTCAGATCAAGGACCTATGCATCCTTCTGCACAGTTTTGAAATGGCGGCGGAGATGTTTAGTGCCGACGATAACATTATCAGCATGACTATTCCAGTCATTTACATGCTGGAGCACACTTTAAACAGTATTCAGAGTCAGGTTGTGGGACAAAAGGAGAGGGAGGAAGTACAGGAGGAGTCATATGCGGAAGGGATAACAAGATCTCCAAGGTCCAGATGGTCGGCAGCACCAAGGCAGTAGGCATGGGAGGGTGGGGGAGAGGGATTAACAAGGGCGCATGGCAGCAGCCAAACTGTTGAGGAAGGTGCAGGAGCCAAGGAAGAAGTGGAGGATGAACTGGAGATGAGCATGGAAGACTCATCAGATGAGGGAAACCTTGATCACATTTTTCTTGTGCGAGGTTGAGGGGAGAGAGCAGAGGAAGGAAGCATTATTCTTATCTCACCGCCACCAACACAACAAGGACTTGGTCTTCCTGGATGCACAAGACACATAAGTGCCTTCTTGTTGCACTACCTGCAACATGACCCTCGATTGTCAGAATTCAAAGTAATACCGACTACTGGGTTGCCACTGTGGCGCCCCGCAACGAGTGCGTCACAAGAGGGTATTGCAGCCATAAATGCAGCCGCAATATTCTCTGACACAGCAGTGACCTGGTTAATTTAGAAATCCAACCCTACATGCATCACCTAGAACAGCGGGCCAATCCTAGGTCCTGGTGGGTGGAGTGTTAGGGAAGTGTAGTAGAACACACACAATAGTCTAGAGAGAACGGAAAGAGAATAGTCTGGAACAGCCTAGAACAAGGTCTGAGGACTAGAACTAGGAGAGGAGCGGGGGCTCCGCACCCCGTGCAGCCCCCGGGCCGTCACCGGTCGGGTGTCAGCACCTGAGGCCTTAACAACTGGGATTGGGCATTATTCACACGGGTTCCCAAAAGACTCCCGTGCCCACAACTCACAGCCGGTTCACTGGTACCGAAGCTGGCAGCAGTTCACCTCTGCTACGCGAACCAGAACACGTGGAGGAGCAGCTTTACAGGAGCACCCCACCACCAGCCAACTTCCAGTCGTCTAACCAGCGGTGTACCCACTGAGGGATCCAAGGCTCCCCAAAACATCCAGAACGTACATCATGGATAGGGCATTTAAGCAGCCACCCGTACCCGACCTGGTATTCCTGGGCGACACTGGCATCCAATTAGTTAGAATGGAAGAACACTGCGGATTTCTAAGGGACACCATCACTGCTGAGTCCACCCGGTCTACTACCCAACCACTGTATGCCATGTACTGCCTGCTGGTTACAGTAAAGACCCGTTGCAGAGACTTTCTGTGTCCGTGCTTCCTTATGAACTGTCCGTCCGCACTACAAGGTAACCGCAGCTGCCGCACAACATCTTGAGCAGCTCCAGCCTCCGGGGATCACCGCTCAGCCTGTGGGGAGCGTTCCATCTTGCTGCTGTCCATTGCCCGGAGGTTTCGCAGCGTCGGTAACCTTACCGAAACTACTCATAGGTGGCGTCACGAATAAATTAAAAACCCCTTTAATCTGTTCCCGCAAGACGTCTTCAACACTTTTGATCTGCACTACACCGGGCCCCACTACCGGCAGGCGCGGTCCACCCGTGACAATGAGGAAGGAAGCATCGCCTGTCTAAACCGGAGTCCCGGCCACGGTGAGTCAGAAAATGGCGTCACGAACAGGATACGAGCAGGCCCGTTACCCAACGGGTATAATGTGCTTAAACTGGACTTTATTGTCTACAATTTGGACTTTGTTCGTCCCTAAAAGAACTTTCCCGCCTTTTCACCGTGGGCCAAGATGGCGCCCAAGATGGCTTTCCCGCCACAAAAATCCGCCACGTGCAAGCCCAGGAGTGAGTCAACCCCCCCCCTCATCGTGGGAGGGCTAAAGACAAAAGGCGCCAAACTCTTTGTCCGCCCTGATTGCTCGAATCAACCATGGGGGCGGACCCCAAAGACTTTTCCCACGATTGGACTACAAAAGCCCAGAGGAAATGGGAGTGTCACAGACCTTCTTCACCAGCTCTACCAGAACGCTTACCGGTTGAACGGGTGTGGTTTCCCTCCGAAGAAAAGATGGCCAGCATGAGACTCCAAGACCTGATGCGGGAGGTCGAGGCGGAGGCCAGAGCAGCCATAGGCCAACCGGGTCTGGGTCCTGCCCTTACCATTGACGGCAGCCCCGACTTCTGGCTAGAGGCTCTACAAGACCTCCGGGTGCAACTACTTGAGACTGTGGAATGGACGATTCGCAGCTGGAGTGCGACCCTAGGCAGAAGACTCCATCATGCGATGCAGCAGAGCCGACCGGGTACAGCTTCTCCAGGCCCGGACGACATCGCCAGCTTCTCAACCGCCTCACCGTCGCCCACCACCTGTCCTGCTTCGTCACCGGAGCCCATAGACTGCATCATTCCGGTGGAGGCCACAACTCGACCCGTTCCAGCGGTTGAACCCGCAGCCGACCCCGTTCCAGAGCCAGAGCTTCCAATACGCTCCATCGAAGAAGCTGACACATACCTGGTTCCACCTGCGGAACCCGCGACTAGTTTCCACACTACTGAGACTGTCGCCTGTTTCTCCCCTGAACCGGAGGCCTCCTCTGCAAATACCGAGGCCTACCTGGTGACCGGGATCGAAACACCACTTCCCGCTGCTACAGAAGAAGAGGCAGGCAGCCTGGAAGTCCTGCACAATGACCCCGAGGAGAACTTTGCAGCACAGCCACCCATCGACCCAGAGGATTCCGTTCCAGCATCTCCGTCAGCCGAGCAGCCCGACGAAGTCATCGAAGGAGAGATCGAGGAGGATGACGACGAGACCTACAGCCCAGCTGAGGACCTCTACACCGGGTTCGCCTGGGGAGACACAAAGAATCCTTCTGCCGGGCGATCAGCTCGGGTGCACTGGTCGGTTGCTGCCGCGGCAACATCTTCTCCGGTTCCGTTGAATCGGGCTTTGCTCCAGACTGCCCACCAAGCTCGAGCTGTTCAACAACCAGCACGCCGTAGTGACTGTATCCACACGCCGCACCACTCCGACGAAGAGGTACGTCGTATCTGAAGGGAGGAGTGGCACACTCGACTGCAAGCCAACATGCAGGCCCGCGCTGAAGCCCGCCGCCAATCTCCATTGCCTGAACAATTCCGTAAAACCGGGCGGGTAAGCACCTTCAACTTATCCACCGGGTGGGGATTCGTAAGGGAGGAGGGTGTGAGTACTGAAGTGTTTGTGGGGCGTCGTGATGTGGAATCGCACCTACCGCGAGGGCATCCAAACCGAGACTTGTATAGAGGGGACATAGTAACCTATGAGCGATATGTATGCTGTGACGGGTGGTTCGCTATACGAGTCCGGAACACTGCCCTCCATAAGTGACTTTGTTGTTTGAACTTTTCTGCTAAAAGAGACTTCTTCCTGTTTGCAAAATAACACCGCGACTTGGCGGCCACAGCCTGAACTTTTACCTAAGGACAGCCGACCGCCCGCCGGGTCCGCGCAATGTGTTAACCTGTTATTTACTTCACTTTTATGCATACAATGACCTGTCATTAATAAAAGTGTTTATTACCTGTTATAAAATATAAAAACCTCTGTAATGTGGGTAGTGTGACGCTTGGGGACAAGCGTATTCAACCAAGGGGGAGTGTGGCGCCCCGCAACGAGTGCGTCACAAGAGGGTATTGCAGCCATAAATGCAGCCGCAATATTCTCTGACACAGCAGTGACCTGGTTAATTTAGAAATCCAACCCTACATACATCACCTAGAACAGCGGGCCAATCCTAGGTCCTGGTGGGTGGAGTGTTAGGGAAGTGTAGTAGAACACACACAATAGTCTAGAGAGAACGGAAAGAGAATAGTCTGGAACAGCCTAGAACAAGGTCTGAGGACTAGAACTAGGAGAGGAGCGGGGCTCCGCACCCCGTGCAGCCCCCGGGCCGTCACCGGTCGGGTGTCAGCACCTGAGGCCTTAACAACTGGGATTGGGCATTATTCACACGGGTTCCCAAAAGACTCCCGTGCCCACAACTCACAGCCGGTTCACTGGTACCGAAGCTGGCAGCAGTTCACCTCTGCTACGCGAACCAGAACACGTGGAGGAGCAGCTTTACAGGAGCACCCCACCACCAGCCAACTTCCAGTCGTCTAACCAGCGGTGTACCCACTGAGGGATCCAAGGCTCCCCAAAACATCCAGAACGTACATCATGGATAGGGCAAAAAGAATTGTCCTAAAGCCAAATTGGATATAATTCCACACCAAACATAAAAAAGGGGGTGAGCAAAAGTATTGGCACTGTTAGAAAAATCATGTGATGCTTCTCTAATTTGTGTAATTAACAGCACCTGTAACTTACCTGTGGCACATAACAGGTGTTGGCAATAACTAAATTACACTTGTAGCCAGTTGACATGGATTAAAGTTGACCCAACCTCTGTCCTGTGTCCTTGTGTGTACCACATTCAGCATGGAGAAAAGAAAGAAGACCAAAGAACTGTCTGAGGACTTGAGAAACCAAATTGTGAGGAAGCATGAGCAATCTCAAGGCTACAAGTCCATCTCCAAAGACCTGAATGTTCCTGTGTCTACCGTACGCAGTGTCATCAAGAAGTTTAAAGCCCATGGCACTGTGGCTAACCTCCCTAGATGTGGATGGAAAAGAAAAATTGACGAGAGATTTCAACGCAAGATTGTGCGGATGGTGGATAAAGAACCTCGAGTAACATCCAAACAAGTTCAAGCTGCCCTGCAGTCCAAGGGTGAGACAGTGTCAACCCGTACTATCCGTCGGCGTCTGAATGAAAAGGGACTTGTCACATCGCCATTGGACTCTGTGGCTGGTGTTCCTGTCTTGGCCGCTGGGAGGCGCCGGATTCCTTCGGCTGATGGTGCCGGTGATAGGAGGGCCTTGTCCTCATATGGACCTGCTCCTTCGACGTCTGCCTCTGTTGCTGAACGCCGCCGTGTTTCTCCTTTGGTTGATGTTGGTTGCAGAGGAGCGGGCCCTGCAGAGGTGTCTGATAGGCGCAGCCTTCGTTCTTCTGTCAGAAGTGGGGTGGTTGGTGTCAGTCGTGCATCACCATCTTGCCTGGTTCTAGGGGCGGTCCGGATGAGATCATCAGGCTGTCAGCTCCAGCCTATGGGAGGTAACTGCGACCTTCAAATACATGGAGCCTGACTTGCAGGCCGCCAGATATAGTCTTGGTTCCCCAGTGATATAGTGTATGTTTAGTTTTAACTCTGACCTTTGTCTGGATTTTCGACTCTGCTACAGCCTGACGAATTTGTACCTTAGCTGCCCTCTCTGTTTTGACTCGGACTCCTGACTACGTTTTTCGGGTCCTGATTTTTCCCTTCCTGGCGACCTTCCTGCTCTGTTGCTCATCATAGGCAGCTACCCCCTGGGCTCCGCTGTAATTCCAGATCCCTGTATAGGGGTTAAGGGTCTTGGGGTTTCTCGGGTGCTGCCTTACCAGCAGCTCAGCCTCATAGTGGACTGTCGTCACAGGACTGTATGGTAGGATACCCAGAAAGACCCCACTTCTTACCCCGAGACATAAAAAAGCCAGGCTGGAGTTTGCCAAAACTTACCTGAGAAAGGCTACAATGTTTTGGAAGAATGTTCTCTGGTCAGATGAGACAAAAGTAGAGCTTTTTGGGCAAAGGCATCAAGATATAGTTTACAAGAGAAAAAAAGAGGCATTCAAAGAAAAGAACACGGTCCCTACAGTCAAACATGGTGGAGGTTCCCTGATGTTTTGGGGTTGCTTTGCTGCCTCTGGCACTGGACTGCTTGACTGTGTGCATGACATTATGAAGTCTGAAGACTACCAACAAATTTTTCAGCATAATGTAGGGCCCCGTGTGAGAAAGCTGGGTCTCCCTCAGTGGTCATGGGTCTTCCAGCAGGGCAATGACCCAAAACACACTTCAAAAAGCACTAGAAAATGGTTTGAGAGAAAGCACTGGAGACTTCTAAGGTGGCCAGCAATGAGTCAAGACGTGAATCCCATAGAACACCTGTGGAGATATCTAAAAATGGCAGTTTGGAGAAGGCACCCTTCAAATATCAGGGACCTGGAGCAGTTTGCCAAAGAAGAATGGTCTAAAATTCCAGCAGAGCATTGTAAGAAACTCATTGATGGTTACCGGAAGCAGTTGATCGCAGTTATTTTGGCTAAAGGTTGTGCAACCAAGTATTAGGCTGAGGGTGCCAATACTTTTGTCTGGCCCATTTTTGGAGTTTTGTGTGAAATGATCAATGTTTTGCTTTTTGCTTCATTCTCTTTTGTGTTTTTTCATTTAAGACAAATTAAATGAAGATAATAATACCTAAGAATTTGTGATTGCAATCATTTTCAGGAAGAAACTGAGTATTATCTGGCAGAATTGCGGGGGTGTCAATACTTTTGGCCACAACTGTATCTCTCTATTTAACTTGAAATTCGCTCGCTATCTGGCTAACTAACTGACACTGTATAGCGCCCACAGCAATAGCGGTGCCGTCTGACACAGAGCTGCAGCAGTGAGGAAATGGTGGCGATGGGGAAACTGGCTGGGTCTTATAGGGCAAGGACATGTGACATACACAGGCAATGACACATGCCCTTGTTTGTGTGCAAAAAATGCACTTTGCTGTGTGTGCTGCTGATTGGCTGACAGCCTGCACCGCCCCACTGTAAATGCGGTAAGGAAAAAAAAAAAATGGAGATTGTCATTACTTCAGCACAGATCTATCCCCCCCCCCGCCCACTATACACTGACACTGTATATTAACATTGAATAACAGTATTACTGTGGAAATCCAATTACGCTTGTGGTGAACGAAGCATTATGGAACATAACCTCGAACTGCCAAATTTGAAGCAAATTGTTCGCATTCGTCGAATGACTCGACCACCTGCCAAAACAGGTCGAATTTGAAATTGGCGAACATTTTGAATTGAACATCGCTCATCTTTACTCATGATCAGGAATTGCACCGTTTTGGATGTAGCGTATTGCTGCTGCATCCAAAACCCTGCGTTGTACAGTACCAGCATAGTGGATGGGATTTCTAGAAATCCCATGCCTGCTAGGTTTCTCTCTTCTGCAGCTGCAGTGCAGGTTTCCAGAAGCGGTCCCCATCGGCTGCACGCAGGGAGAAGCCGCAGATGGTGAGTACAGGGTGGCTGTGGTCTCCAGCGTGCACCCACAGGTTCCCGCAGGTCTGGAGGCACTGCGTCCAACATGCAGTGCCTCCGAATCATGTGCACACAGCCACAAGCTCAACTTTAGGCCAGGCTTTATATGAGAACCGAGAAGGCAACAGGAACGGGTTGCTGGGATCAAATTTTTGCACATTGGCAAATTAGCCAGTTGAATGCGGCTGTCAGTGACTTATCACCGGCATCCACCTACCATTAACCCCCGCCTTTCTCCTTGAAATGTAATCATCTGTCCTTGTTGTTTGTTGTAAACTTGGTTATACAACTTTATTATTTTTTTATATTTGCTGAATGTATTATTGTACGACTTGGCACTGGTTTCATTTTAAGGGAAATATTGGTACACATTATTTTTATAGACCTATAAAACGATCATGAATATTAAGTCCTTAAAGGGAACCTGTCACCTCGATTTAAGCCCCTACACTATCACTAGCTGTCCCTACACCTTCCTAGCTGCTTCCTATCTATCCCTCTGTGAGCTAAAGGGGCCCTATAAAACTGGAGAAAAATAACTTATAACTAACAGAAGTCCCTGAGGCTGGGGACTGGAAAGCGGGCCCAGGCTCCATTCTCCCCTCCTCGATCCAGCAGCGCACGCCCCGCTGGACAGCATTATTCTTTATTAATCGCCGCCTCCTCTTTTTGGAATTTCCCGCCCTCTGTACAGCTAGTATGCAGCGGCCGCTACGTCACATCCGGCGCGGTGCATTATGAGGCCGATCACGTGATCGGCCCCAGTGCATTATGGGCTTGATCACGTGATCAGCCCGGCTCCGCGCATGCGCAATGCGCTTATTGAAGCCGGGCCAGTCACGTGATAAGGCCCATAATGCTCTGTGGCCGATCATGTGATCGGCTCCATAATGCAATGCGCCGGATGTGACGTAGTGGCCGGTGCATACTAGCTGTACAGAGGGCGGGAGATTCCAAATAGAGGAGGCAGCGATTAATAAAGAATAATGTGCTGCCGGATCGAGGAGGGGAGAATGGAGCCTGGGCCCGCCTTTCCAGTCCCCAGTCTCAGGGACTTCTGTAAGTTATAAGTTATTTTTCTCTAGTTTTATAGGGCCCCTTTAGCTCACAGAGGGATAGATAGGGAGCAGCTAGGAAGGTGTAGGGACAGCTAGTGATAGTGTAGGGGCTTAAATCGAGGTGACAGGTTCCCTTTAAGAACGGCTTCATGCCATTGCTTCAATCACGGCTTTGGTGGCACAGTAACTGTATTTATTTTGTAGATGAAACTCGCACAAGGTATGACATGGCAAGCATATCTCACCTGGCCTGGAACTTGTCCATTAACCCTTTAATGAAAGGTAATATCTAGTTAAGGATATTACATGGGTTTATTTTTTTAACAATCAGGGAATATTAGCTTCCTGACGTGAACTAGTCTTGAACTAAGTTGTACATTCATTCATTAATTAACATTAAAGCACATTTATAATTTCCGTAGCCTTTTGGAACGAGCTGTATTGTGTACCCTAGTGGAATAATGCTTTTTCTGGCCATTATATGACTAGTATCTTGGATTTTCGCCAGTTTTCCCCTCTGAAGGTTCTCTCTCTAATTTTTAATTGCCTCTGAGCTGGTGGGTGGAGTCTAACTTCTATGATATTTCCTTTGTCACACTGGTGGGTCTTGACCCACTGTGCCACTCTCGAGGGGCGTCACTAAGCGGCTACCTATGACAAATCGAAATGTTGCCTCAATGGCAGATTAAAAAAGTTTTTTTTGCTTTTTTCACCAGATTTTGAATGTTGTCTGATTTATTTATTCATGGCTTTTTCCAAGTGAATTCCTTGGATTGTGTGATGTGCATCCATTTTGGACTTGTTGCCTTTATTCAAGGTCCTACATGGAGTTATACAAACCCTTCTTTTTCTACTAAGCGGCTGCCTCGTGTTCAGGGACAGACTGGACAGCATGTGCTGGCAAGACGGAAGTTACTGGAATAGAATGGATGGTAGGTTCTGTAGGATGACAGGTACTTGGCAGGATGACAGGTATATGGCAGGATGGTAGGTAGTTGGCAGAATGACAGGTACTGGCAGACAGCTGATACTGGCAGAATCTAAACAAATCTAATTCCAATTGTTAGCGGACACCATGTTGCGTATGAAGAGCCCCTGTGTGCCTAAACATTGGAGCTCCCCCACAAGTGACCCCATTTTGGAAACAAGACTCCACAGGGAACTTATCTAGATGCATAGTGAGCACTTTGAAGCCCAAGGTGCTTCACAAATTGATCGGTAATAATGAATAAGTACTTTTTTTTCACAAAAAATCTTCTTTTTCTTTTACGGACTAATTTGTGAAGCACATGTGTGTTCCAAGTGCTCACTATGTATCTAGATAAGTTCCTTGGGGGGGTTTAGTTTCCAAAATGGGGTCACTTGTGGGGGAGCTCCAATGTTCAGGCACACAGGGAGGGGCTCTCCATACGCGACATGGTTTTCGCTAACAATTGCAGCTAATTTTCCATTTAAATTTTTAGCGGACACCATGTCGGATATGGAGAACCCGTGTGCCACCAGCACAAGGGCAACTGGAAGAGTTGGGGTACAGCACCAGAAAATGCCGCCTCTAATGAATGCGCTATTTTCTTGGGTGGCTGTGGGTTGCAATTTGCGGCATGGAGGACCCACAACATTTGGGTCTCTCCACGCTGAGGATTCCAGTCAGCCAGCTGCCAAGTTGTACCTGGCTGGCTACCAAAAATACAGCGAAGGCCTTTTTTTTTTACTTCTAGAACTAATTCTAGAGAAAAAAAATGACGTGGGGCTCCGCCATATTTTTGGTCCAGCCAGGTACAACTTGGCCGCTACAGACTGCCACCAACCTCCAGCGGCCTCGTTGTACCTGGCTGGCAACCAAAAATACAGCGAAGCTGTACCCAGGCTCTTCCAGTTGCCCTGGTGCCGGTGGCAAACTGGGTAATAAAGGGGTTAATGCCAGCGATCTGGCAGCCCGGGTGCAGCACCGGGGCTGTGAGATTGCTTTCTGCAGCTCGATCCTTATGCAGGAGGATCGGACTGCAGAACAGCGATCTGGCAGCCCGGGTGCAGCGCTGGGGCTGCAAGATCGCCTTCTGCAGCTCGATCCCCATGCAGGAGGATCGGACTGCAGAGCAGCGATCTGGCAGCCCGGGTGCAGCGCCGGGGCTGCGAGATCGCTTTCTGCAGCTCGATCCCCATGCAGGAGGTTCAGACTGCAGAGCAGCGATCTGGCAGCCTGGGTGCAGAGATCCACTATGTGGATCACTGTGCCGGGGCTGCGAGATCGCTTTCTGCAACTCGATCCCCATGCAGGGGGATCGAGCTGCAGAAAGCGATCTCACAGCCCTTGCACAGTTATCACACAACGGATCCCTGCCCCAGGAATGTCAGATCCCTTCACAGCTGCGGCAAAGGGATCTCACAGCCCTGGCACAGGGATCACACAATGGATACCTACGCCAGGAATGTCAGATTCCTTCACAGCTGCGGCGAAGGGATCTCACAGCCATGGCACAGGGATCACACAATGGATCCCTGTGCCAGGACTGTCAGATCCCTTCACGGCTGCGGCAAAAGGATCTCACAGCCCTGGCATGGGATCACACAATGGATCCCTGCACCAGGACTGTCAGATCCCTTCACAGCTGTAGTGAAGGGATCTCAAAGCCCTGGCACAGGGATCACATAATGGATCCCTCCACTAGGTCAATCAGATCCCTTCACTGCTGCAGTGAAGGGATCTGACAAGACATCAGGTCGGCGGCAGGGAGTCCGAGCGGAGGTGGCTGGAGCAGCGGAGGCGGTGGCTGGAGCGGCAGCGGAGGCACGAGCGGCTGGAGCGGCGGCGGAGGCAAGAGCAGCTGTGGAGGCTGGAGACTGGCTGGAGTGGCGGAGGCGGTAGGAGCGGAAGCGGCGGCACCGACGATCTCCGGTGATCATCAGCCGCCGCCGGTACCTCTGATCTTGGGGCAGGGGGCAGGGGAGAGGACCGGGAGGGATAATGGAGAGGCAGGGAAGCTGGAGAAGACAGGGGAAGAGGCGGGGAGCACAGGGAGGCAGCATAAAGCTACATTCCCGGTGTAACAGGCCAGACTAACCTCCCGACCAGAATATACCCGGGGTTAAAGTGGCCTAGCCCAGAATATACCCCCCTGGGCCAGAATATACCCCGGGTATATTCTGGCCTAGCCCAAACTATACCCCGGGGTATAAACAGGCCTAGGCCAGATTATATCCCTCCGTATACCACAGCAGCTGTAGATCAGGGCCCCAATCCATGCACAGGGCCCCAAGCAATGCATGGAGGCCCGAGGCAGCACAAAGTGGCCCCAGGCAGCAGAAAGTGGCCCTACGCATCATACAGGGGCCCCAGGCAGTGCTAGGGGCCCCAGGCAGTTCATGGGGGCCCACGGCAGCACACAGGGGCCCCAGGCTACACACAGGATCCCAGGCTACACACAGGGGCCCCAGCCAGCATACAAGGCCCCAGGCAGAGCACAGGGCCCCAGGCAGCACAAAGTGGCCCCAGGCAGCAAACAGGGGCCCCAGGCAGTACTATGGGCCCCAAGCTACACACAGGATCCCAGGCTACACACAGGGGCCCCATGCAGCATAAAAGGGCCCCAGGCAGCACAAAGTGGCCCCAGGCAACATACAGGGGCCCCAGGCAGTACTAGGGGCCCCATGCTACACACAGGATCACAGGCAGCACAAAAGGGCCCTGATTGTGGAATGGGGGCGCCATATCATTTTCAGGGTGCCAACCTCTGATGACAGGTATTGGAAAGGAGGGAGCAACACGAATAGGGTGAGATTCTTTTTTCAACACTTTCTTTGCACCTGGTTTTTATCAGTGTTTTTTCTGTGAGTTTTCATTTTTGAAGAAAGTATTGTTTAGTGGGTTAATTATGTTTTTTGGTGTACTAAAGATTAAAGTATATTAAAGATCAGATTTTTCACGTTTATGAGCACCATTGAGTGATATACTCAAGAATTACATAATTTTTCAACATTTTATATTTTAAAACTCTAAACAGTCTTTTTTTTACTCAACCAGAAAACCTTGACGTTCATAAAAAACCTTGGCTGTTCAGGATATAATAAAAGTCCATAACATTGTAAAACTTCAACTTATAAAGGCACCTTTACATGGGGCGATTAATGGCTCCAGAGAGCGCTTTAGGCCAATAATCCTACACATGACTGGTGACTGGACACTACAATATAAACGTTCAAAGGTAAACACTGATAACAACATTACAATGATTAAGGCCCAGACTCACATAACGCATCAGCGATCCCGATTCCGATAATGATGTGCAGAGATCGCTGTTGCGTCGTTTGCACATCGCTGGTAAGATATCAAACAGGCATCTTACCAGCGATATGAAAAATGATGCACAAGCTATTCAGAATTATACCGAGGTCGTTGTGAATTTTCTCTCCATAGCGTAGCATTGAGATCGTTGCTCATTATCTCTGTCAAACATAACAATGTAGCATTCCCAGCGGGAGCACAACGACGCAGGAATGACCCAGAGCAGTGTGTAACGATCAACGATCTCACAGCAGGGGCCAGACTGTTCATTGGGATAGCTGTTGCGTCACGAAATCCGTGATGCAACAGCGATCTCGTTAGCAATCTCTTTATGTGTGACAGGGCCTTTAGTTCACACTGATAACCACATTAAAATGATCATGCTTGTTTTCAAGATAAAGTGCATGTTCTGTTGTTGACTGCAGATTGAAGTTTCCCGGATAGGTCAACCAATCCATAGTGTCACCGACGTTTGTGTGGATGACGATGTCACAACTCAACAGATTTGCTGTGGCCATGATTTCTGCATCAGTTGCCCAGACTCCATCACGAGAGATGCCAGAGTTGTTCACATATTCATTCACATCTTGATTAATGTAGCCCTGTATTTTTTTGTACAAGTCAGTTTTCATGTGGTGGATGACTTTAGCTCTGAGAAGGGAGTAGTTGTCCTCTGTTCCTGTCAGGATGTAGCTGATGGCCGAAAGTAGCAGTTCCCATCACCTTTGGTTTTACATGTATGCCGTGGTTGTCCAAGATCTCTTGTGCATCCAAAGTACACAACCCTACTAAACATAAGCTTAAGAGTGGTGGTAAGATACTTCCTTTCTGAACTTGGTAGTGGTTTGAAAATCTTGGTTTGCTTGTGTTTCTGTGTGGCAGAATCACTGGGGCAGTCATCAGGGGACTAGGGTAGTACAGAAGTCTCTTCAACCTGGTAAATCTAAGGGCCACGTCACACGCATCAATCTTGTGAGCGATATTGTTAGCGATCACATGCACGCGCGATCACTAACGATATCGTTCACATCGCTGGTGAGCTGTCACACACACAGACCCACCAGTGATGTGGACCAGCGAGATCGTTGGTAACCATGGTACACATCGGGTTACTAGGCGCCGCTCGGCGCTTAGTAACCCGAAGTTTACCATAGATACCATCTCCCAGCATAGGCTCTGCCGCTGGGAGATCGTTCATCGTGGTGTCACACACCACGATGATGCAGATTGATCAAGCGATTACCGCTTGATTTGAGCTCCTGCTCACAAATCTGCGATCACACAATGAAGCGATTTTATATTGTAAAATCGCTTGATTACACGCAACGACGTACAAACGATATCGCTTAAGTGATCAAAAAAGCAGATCGCTTAAGCGATATCGTTCAAGAAATTGAAGCGTGTGACGTGGCCATTAAGGTTGCTGGCATAGTAGGTGTTGCTTAGTATCTTGCCAGTGTTATTGTTCTTAATTTTTACTCATCCCTTAGTTAAGGATTCCACAACTAAGTAGGGTCCAACCCAGCGTGGTTCCATCTTTGAACCCATGCGATTAATACGACGTTGATTCTTGATATAAACAATGGTGCCAGCAGTGATTTCTTTGTTGCTGTTGTGTCGGTGATCAAAGGCACACTTTTGGTGTTCCTGAGCAGAATGGATGTTGGTACTTACAGTTGAGTGGATTATGTTATGAATGGTTGTGAGTGTATTTAGCACATCAGGGTTGGCATCATCTGAAAGAGACATGACATCCACAGTGTCATTTGCTGATGGATTGAGGTCAATAGGAAGCTTAGCCTTTCATCCATACATGACCTCAAATGGAGTGCACTTGGTTGAGGCATGCACAGATGTATGATAGGCAAACAAAACACCAGGGATGAACTGGTCCCAGTTGCTTCCTTGGTCATTGACAAGCTTGCTTATAGATTCTTTGAGTGTTCGATTGTCACGTTCCCGCTGGCCATTTGTTTAGGGTGGTAGGCAGATGAAATGTGATGATCTGTTTAAAAATGATCCATCAGGTTGTTGATGATCAAGTTCACAAATTCTCTTCCCTAGTCGCTAATCAATATGTCCATACAGCCTAAGCGGCAAATAATGGTGTACAAAAATTTTGCTACTGACATGGCATCTTGTCTGGAACAGCTGTTGCTTCAGTCCACTTGGAGAAATGATCAGTGACAGCAACTATACATTTGTTGCCGTTTGATGTTTCCTGAAGAGGACCGATCATATCAATCCCAACTAAACTCCATACTTTTCCAGGCACTGGTATACTGTTGAGTGGCGGAGCTTCTTTGCTGATTTTGGGACTTGTGACAAAACATTTTTGACAGGCTTTGACATGTTGGTGAACATCATTCTTCATTCCCTTCCAGTAATAACGGTCAGAAATTTTTGGCAAATGTTTTATCTCTGCCAAAATGGCCACCAGAAATTGGGTTGTCGTGACAGGCCTTCAGGGTATTTGGCATTGGCTTTTAGTGAGAACTTCCTTTTTTCCATAGTAAATAATCCCTTTCTCTGCTCGATATGGCTTACAAGTTTGCCTAAACTGGGACTTGGCATTTGCACATTTCTCTGGAGGTAGATTGTAGATCCACTGGGGGTACTTTTGTTGTGTTGCAGTGTAGAATCTCAAAAGCTGTTCATACAGTTGGTCTTCCATTGTCAAAATTGGAAAAATTACTTTTTTAGTTGGAGGGTTCCAAGTTCACTTTATATACCTTACCAGGATAGAATAGGAGCTCACACTGGAGAACTGTGAAAAGTAAAACTGAAAGTGCGTATCATAGAGAGCAGGGAGAAACATACAGTACATAACAAGTTACAACACATAACATTAACTATGCATTGATGGAACATCACCATCTATGTCAGTTCAATGTAATGCCTCCAACACTTGCTGTAAATCTAGTCCACATGTTCCCATGCAATAGATTTGCTGCTGATTTTCCACAGGGAAAAAATCAGCAACCAATCTGCATCAAAATCCACATCCCAATGATGTGGATTTTTTATGCAGAATCACAGCAGATTTCTCTGTGTGACGTGAAGAGTGAAATCTGCTGCAGACCGCATAAAAATCTGACAAAAGCCGCACGAAATGGTATATGGTTTGTGTATGAGTATCTATATATACTGTAGCAATACAGCAGCAAAAACACACTAATATTTTGCCCTAGAGGAGTATAGACCATGGGTATATTATAGCCTAGGCCAAACTATTCCCTATGGTCTAAAGTGGCCTGGGCCAGATTATACTCCTTTGGGCCAGATTATTCCCCTGCTGCTGTAGATCAGATTTTTCACACTCATGAGAATGATTAAGTGATATACTTAAGAAAGGAGCCCCAGACGTCGCACAGGGGGCCCCAAACATCCCACAGGGGTCCCCAGACAGCATACAGAGGGCCAAAGACAGTGCACAGAGGGGCCGAAACAGCACAAAGGGGCCATGAACGTTGTCTCTTGCCCCCTTGTGCGCTGTCTCTCCCCCACCCTTGTGCTGTCTCTGACCCCGTGTGCTTCCTGGGGCCACTGTGTGCTGCCTGGGGCCCCTGTATGTTGCCTGGGGCCAGTTTCTGCTGACTGGGGCCACTTTCTGCTGCCTGGGGACACTTTGTGTTGTCTGGGGCCACTTTGTGCTGCCTGGGGCCCCGTGCACTGCCTGGGGCCCTTCTATGCTGCCTGGGGCAGCTGTGTGTACCCTGGGATCCTGTGTGTAGCCTTGGGCCCCTAGTACTGCCTGGGGCCCCTGTATGTTGCCTGGGGCCCCTGTGTGCTGCCTGAGGCCTCTGGGTGCTGCCTGGGCCCCCATGCGCTGCCTGGGGTCCCTTTGTGCTGCCTGGGGCTCTTGAATACTGCATGGGGCCCCTGTGTGTATCCTGGGATCCTGTGTGTAGCCTGGGGCCCCTAGTACTATCTGGGGCCCCTGTATGTTGCCTGGGGCCACTTTGCGCTGCCTGGGGCTCTGTGCACTGGCTGGGGCCCCTGTGTGTAGCCTGGGATCCTGTGTGCAGCCTGGGGCCCCTGTGTGCTGCTTGTGGCCCCTGTGTGCTGCCTCGGGCCTCCATGCGCTGCCTGAGGCCCCTTTGTGCTGCCTGGGGCCCTTGTATGCTGCATGGGGCCCCTGTGTGTAGCCTTGGATCCCGTGTGTAGCCTGGGGCCCATAGTACTGCCTGGGGCCCCTGTATGTTGCCTGGGGCCACTTTGTGCTGCCTGGGGCCTTGTGCACTGCCTGGGACCCTGTGCATTGCCTGGGGCCCTTGTATGCTGGCTGGGGCCCTTGTATGCTGGCTGGGGCCCCTGTGTGTAGCCTGGGATCCTGTGTGTAGCCTGGGGCCCCTGTGTGCTGCCTGGGGCCCCTGTGTGCTGCCTGGGCCTCCTGTGTGCTGCCTCGGGCCCCCATGCACTGTCTGGGGCCCCTTTGTGCTGCCTGGGGCCCTTGTATGCTGCCTGGGACCCTTGTATTGCTGCATGGGGCCCCTGTGTGTAGCCTGGGATCCTGTGTGTAGCCTGGGGCCCCTGTATGTTGCCTGGGGCCACTTTGTGCTGCCTGGGACCCTGTGCACTGCCTGGGGCCCTTGAATGCTGGCTGGGGCCCATGTGTGTAGCCTGGGATCCTGTGTGTAGCCTTGGGCCCCTGTATGTTGCCTGGGGGCACTTTGTGCTGCCTGGGACCCTGTGCACTGCCTGGGGCCCCGTGCACTGCCTGGGGCCCTTGTATGCTGGCTTGGGCCCTTGTGTGTAGCCTGGGATCCTGTGTGTAGCCTTGGGCCCCTTGTGTGCTGCCTCCAGGCCCCCCTGTATGTTGCGTAAAGCCACTTTCTGCTGCCTGGGGCCACTTTGTGCTGCTTCGGGCCCCCATGCTTTGCTTGGGGCCTTGTGCACGGCTTGGGCCCTGATCTACAGCTGCTGTGGTATACGGAGGGGTATAATCTGGCCAAGGCCTGTTTATACCCCGGGGTATAGTTTGGGCTAAGCCAGAATATACCTGGGGTATAATCTGTGCTAGGCCACTTTAACCCCGGTATATTCTGGTCGGGGGGTTAGTCTGGCCTGTTACACCGGGTTGATCCGGATTTATTTGTTTTTTGCCCCAGACACAAAATCAATGTTTGCATCATTTTTTGTGTCGGGTGGCAAAAAACGAACAAAACTGGATCCTGCCGGATCCGGGGTGATCCAGCACCCATAACATTAGAGTCTATGGGGGCCGGATCGCTCCGGATCCGGCAAAAAATCGTACACGTTCCCGTACGCCTGGTGCTGATAGAGCAGCGGCTCTGAAATGCAGCCTCGCTCACTAAGCACCATGGACAGCACAGCATTTCAGACCTGGTGCTGAAGTTCAACACCTGGAGAGCTCCACGGCTGAAATTTCAGCATCGCGGGCAGCTCTGCTGCACCCGCGCTGCTGAAATTTAAGCACTGGACAGCGGCACAGACGCACACAAATGAATCCAGCACAAAGTAGGATTTGGTCATACTTGCCCTCAGTTTGTGTATGTTCGGGGCTGTCAGGTTGTGCATCCTGCAAAACACCAGACAAACCTGAAAGCCCAAATCGTGGTGTGAAGCCGGCCTAAGAGAAAAAGTCTTTATATAAGGATTGGGTTAGGGTACTTTCACATCAGCGTTTTTTTTAAATCGCGGCAGATGTGGTGAAAAAAACGCATCTGCCGCGATTACCGCATAACCGCTGCACTTGCGGCACACTTGCAGCACAGTTGCGGCAAGCCCCATACAATGTATATGCGGGCTTGCGGCAGGTGCGGCAAGTGCGGTTTTAGCACTTGCCGCAGGTGCGGCTGCGAAAAAAACGCGGCTGACCACGTTTTTTTTCGCGGCCGCACCTGCCGCAAGTGCCAAAACCGCACTTGCCGCACCTGCCGCAAGCCCGCATATACATTGTATGGGGCTTGCCGCAACTGTGCCGCAAGTGCAGCGGTTATGCGGTAATCGCGGCAGATGCGTTTTTTTCACCACATCTGCCGCGATTTAAAAAAAAACGCTGATGTGAAAGCACCCTTACATATGCTGTTGTAGTTTAGTGTAGGGGCTATAGGTATAGTAAGTACCTTGTAAAAGGGTATATCACAACCCGAAGTACCGTATATACTCGCGTATAAGCTGAGGTTTTTCAGCCCAAAAATTAGGCTGAAAAGTCCCCCCCTCGGCTTATACGCGAGTCACTGTATACTGTATACACTGTATACAGTGTATACAGTATACAGGCCCGCCCCTATCAGTATGCAGGCCCCCCCGCCTTGTGCACAATCCTGTAAAGGAAGAGATTAGTATACTTATCACTGTCCCGCTGCCGCTGTCCCGCCGCTGTCATCGCGCTCCTCCGTCTTCTTCCGGCTACCTCCGGACGGCGCAGGCAATGTCGTCATTGTCTGCGCGACCGAGGAGGAAACCTGAAGAATACGGAGGAGCGCGATGACGGCGGCAGGACAGCGGCAGCGGGACAGTGATAAGTATACTAATCTCTTCCTTTACAGGATTGTGCACAAGGCGGGGGGGCCTGTATACTACCTCTGGGGCTGCGGTATACTACCACTGGGGCTGTATATACCACTGGGGCTGGTGTATACTACCACTGAGGCTGTATATACCTCTGGGGCTGCTGTATACTGATGGGGGGGCTGTATACTACCTCTGGGCTGCTGTATACTACCACTGGGGCTGTATATACCACTGGGGCTGCTGTATACTACCACTGGGGCTGTATATACCACTGGGGCTGCTGTATACTACAACTGGGGCTGCTGCTGTATACTACCTGGGGCTGCTGTATATACCTCTGGGGCTGCTGTATACTAACTACTGGGGCTGCTGCTGTATACTAACTACTGGGCTGCTGCTGTATATACCACTGGGGCTGCTGTATACCACACTGCTGGGGGCTGTATACCTGTGCTGGGGTCCACCCTCGGCTTATACACGAGTCAATAGGTTTTCCCAGGTTTTGGGGGCAAAAGTAGGGGGGTCGGCTTATACACGGGTCAGCTTATACACGAGTATATACGGGTAAGTGAACAAATATACAACTGTTATCAAAGTCTTGGTAAGCTAGTAGGGATGGGCGAGTCTACTCGCTAGGACTCGTTACTCGGTGAGTAGTAAGGGACTCGCAGGACTCGGTACTCTGCGAGTTTCCCAGAGATTACTCGCACAGTAACGAGTCCAATGCAAATCAATGGCAATCCTAGTTTTGTCAGAGACTCTGACAAAACTAGGATTGCCATTGACTTGCATTGGACTCGTTACTGTGCAAGTAATCGCAGGGAAACTCCCACAGTAACGAGTCCAGCTGTCTGCTCTGTGTCGGGCTCTGCAGGCTGCCGCAGCTCCAGGGTCCTAGAGCCCGCCTGCTCTCCCTGTGCACAGAGATGATGTAGAAGAGCTGAGATTGTTCTCAGTCTGCTCATTCCCTGTGCAAAGACATCTATATCTATGCACAGGGATGTAGCAGAGAGGACATCGCGTTTTGGACTACGTCGGACGGAAGAGGATTTTTTTAATTAAAGATGGAGTCCCTAATGGCTTTTTTTTTTATTTCTAATAAAAAATTTTCTCTGTGTTTGTTTTTTTTTAACCCTTTATTGGAGATTCTTAGTGGCCGGGTCAAACGTGGCCTGACATTACGAATCTCGGGCTTAATACCAGCTTGTATAACAAAGCTGGTATTAACCCCTTTATTACCCAGTGTGCCACCGCCACCAGGGCCGCTGGAAGAGCGGGGTTCAGTGCCAGAGGATGGCGCTTCAATGAACGCGCCATCTTCTGGGGCGGCTGCGGGCTGCAATTTGCAGCGGGGGGTGCCCAGAAAGCTTGGGCCTCCCTGCGCTGCGGATTCCAGCCCCCAGCTGCTTAGCTGTACCTGGCTAGACATAGAAATTGCGCGGAGCCCCACGCATTTTTTTTTAATTATTTCATGAAATTCATGAAATAATAAAAAAAAAGGGCTCCCCTATATTCTTGTGTCCGGCCAGGTACAAATAGGCACCTGGGTGTTGGGGGCAGCCCGTCGCTGCCTGCTGGATCCGGCTGGTTCCAGTAATACGGCGAAGCCCACGTCAAATTTTTTTCTGACAAATCCATAAAACAATGTAAATAAAAGGAACTGCATCTTTATTAACCCCTGGACCATGGGCGAGGGGTTAATAAAGATGCAGTCCCTTTTTTAGGATTGTTTTATTGATTTTTCAGAAAAAAAATGACGTGGGCTTCGCCGTATTTCTGGAACCAGCCAGATCTAGCAGGCAGCGACCCTCAACTTTAACAAGATACCCGGTGCCGTCATTGGCCACACAGCCCCAAAGCATGATGGACCCTCCCCCAAATTTGACAGTGGGTAGCAAGTATTTTTCTTGGAATGCTGTGTTTTTGTGGCGCCATGCATAACGCCTTGTTGTGTGACCAAACAAATCAATATTTGGTTCATCAGTCCACAGGACCTTCTTCCAAAATGAAACTGGCTTGTCTAGATGTGCTTTTGCATACCTCAGGCGACTCTGTTTGTGGCGTGCATGCAGAAACGGCTTCTTTCGCATCACTCGCCCATACAGCTTCTCCTTGTGCAGTGTGCGCTGTATTGTTGACCGATGCACAGTGACACCATCTGCAGCAAGATGATGCTGCAGGTATTTGGAGGTGGTCTGTGGATTGTTCTTGACTGTTCTCACCATTCTTCTTCTCTGCCTTTCTGATATTTTTGTTGGCCTGCCACTTCTGGCCTTTACAAGAACTGTCCCTGTGGTTTTCCATTTCCTTACTACGTTCCTCACAGTAGAAACTGACAGGTTAAATCTCTGAGACAACTTTTTGTATCCTTCCCTGAACAACTATGTTGAACAATCTTTTTTTTAAGATCATTTGAGCTGTTTTGAGGAGCCCATGATGCCACTCCTCAGAGAAGATGCAAATAGGAGACCAACTTGCAGGTGGACACCTGAAATAGCTTTTCTCATGATTGGATACACCGGGCTATGAAGTACAAAGCTCAATGAGGTTACCAAACCAATTTAGTGCTTCAGTAAGTCAGTAAAAAGTAGTTAGGAGTATTCAAATCATGAAAATCAGAAGGGTGCCCATACTTTTTCACCTGTCAAATTTTGAAATAATGCATATTTCACATTTTTGGTTAGTGCAATAAACCTCATTTCAATCCTGAAATATTACTGTGTCCATCAGTTATTACATATATCACACTGAAATAGCTGTTGCAAAAAAACAATTTTAAACAAAAAAAAAAAAATGAGTAAGATTAATGGTGAGTTTACACGTCGCGATATCGGCGTCCAACTCCGACCAAAAGTCTCGTGGTTCGTGCATTGGACCCGATATCGTTCATGCGTTGTATGGTGTAAATGTCCAATACGACGCACGAACGATGTCAAACCAATATCGGGCATCAAATGAACCTGCTCTCCAACGGCCCGATATTGGATGGGTGTTGTGGCCGGATCGGGCTGTGTAAAAGCCAACTACGATGTGGAGTACAACTTTCCCTATCCTCTCCATGTTAAATGGTCGTTCCTGGGTCGGCCGTACAAGGGGTCGTACACATCGTAGTGGCGTTGCCTGCTGATATCGCGCTGTGTAACATCTCCTATGCGATCTTGGAATCCTGCCCAGAAAAAGCGCGTTCCCGCGCCGTTGTATACAATATCGGAACGATATCGCGACGTGTAAACCCACCATAAGAGCTGTGCCCAAACTTTTTCATATGACTGTATGTAGATATTGCTATAGGAGAGTTGGAACTTTCGCCCCCAGCAATTCGCCCCCAGCATTTCGCCCCCAGCAGTTCGCCCCCAGGTACACTTCGCCCCCGAACATTTCGCCCACAGCATTTCGCACCCAGGATGTTTCGCCCCCCGCACATTTCGCCTCCAGCAGTTCGCCCCCGATGTTTCGCCCCCGGATGTTTCGCCCCCCAGATGTTTTGCCCCCAGCAGTCCGCCCCCGGATGTTTTGCCCCCAGCAGTCCGCCCCCGGATGTTTTGCCCCCAGCAGTCCGCCCCCGGATGTTTTGCCCCCGCACATTTCGCCCCCAGCAGTTCGCCTCAGGATGTTTCGCCCCCGCATATTTCGCCCCTGCATATTTCGCCCCCAGCAGTTCATCCCTGAATGTTCTGCCTCTAGCAATTTGCTTCTGGATCTTTCGCATCCGGGAAAGACCTGCCTGAACTGAACTTTGGCAGGTTCGCTTATCACTAATAATACACGGTCCTGACATATCAGCGGCTGCAGCTGCGTGCGCTGCACACAGGACCGGAGGGCATAATAGCCCCCCAGTCCTGTGTGCAGATCCGGTCCGCGGCTGTCAGGGGCCTCCCGGACAGAACCAGACCGGATCATGCCGCAGTGTGAAGCGGCTCTTAGCGACCACTGAAATCCTGCAGCACATGGAGCTTTAACTTGGATGAGACTTTTCACACAGAAGTGAAGCTGCTGGAAGGTCTCCTTTGGAAATGAATATCATGGGCACAGGTACTATAACATAACTTACATTTTTTGTAGAGTTATGCTTTACGGGGCAGCACGGTGGCTCAAGTGGTTAGCACTGTAGCCTTTGCAGCGCTGGGGTCTTGAGGTCCTGGGTTCAATTCCCACTAAGGACAACATCTGCAAGGGGTTTGTATGTTCTCCCCATGTTTGCGTGGGTTTCCACCGGGCACTCCGGTTTCCTCCCACATTGTAAAGACATACTGATAGGATGTTTAGATTGTGAACTCCCAAGAGAGACAGCATTACCGATGTATGTAAAGTGCTATGGAATCAATAGCACTATATAAATGAATAAATATTATTATTATACCTGTATATATCAAAACTTAAAACAAGAAACATAAAAAGGTATAGAGGGGAAGTATTAGAGAAAAGACAAATTACAGGTTATAATGTTTGAATTATTTTACAGCTAAAAACACTGCTCTCAAAACATACAATATGTGACCATGAACTAATATTCAAAGCTGTAGGCAATGCCTCTCAGATAATCCATCAAGCTTCTATTATTGAAATCTTGCACGATACGTTTAACCCTTGCTGAAATTGCAGCATACTTTTTGTTTCTTACAGCGATGGGATTTCCTGCTATTATCTGAATAATTTCAAAACTATGAAGCTTTTGCTGATGTTTCAGAGAGTTAATGAACCGGTATATATTTTGGAAAAAGAGTACCACGTTTCTCGAAAGCTACGATGCCATCTTTCGACATAATTATTTGTTCGCTGTTGATCATTCAATGTTCGTTCATACACATTCCAGAGTTGAACTGGAAACAAAGGTGCTTGACGTCCTCTGTGATTCATTCGACCGATATAGCTGTGTTCAAAATAGTTGGCAATAGGTATTGCTTCTTGTGGAAAGTCAGGATCTTCCACCAATTCTTCAAATGATTGCACAACATTCTGTAGTGGTACAAAGGCCAGGGCAGGTATCATGCGTATCCAACGGGCAAATTCATGGTCACCTTGGTATTGCATCTTGAGTCCTTCATTTTGAACTTTACGCCAAACCGACTGTGATAGGTGGAAAAAGCAACCAGTCTTCTCAAGGTTGAGGAATTCACTTTCAAATGCCTGTATTGCAGCTAGTTCAAAATCCAACATCAGGTTGTCTTGCTGCAGTCCAAGCTGCAAGTTCTTCAGCTCTTGCAGCAACCTCTGGTATGTAGAACGGCTTTTGTCTGTCAGCAAGGTGTACACTAGCGGAACAACAATGCTGCTAAGGACTACATGGATTGTGTAAATTAAAAACAGTTGAGTCCTGCACACAGCGAACAAATCTGTAAGAACATGTTCACACCGCCAACATATTGGAAACAAAAGCTAAATGCGACAAAAACAACAGTACACTGCAGTAAAAATATTAATATTAAATGCGAGTGCAGTATAAAAAATTAATGTAGCAAATACAGGGTACTTAGTCCATCCGTTTTTTTGCGCAAAAAAAGTTATTTCAAGCCACGTCACTAACTTCAAAGTGTACCCATCTCTGACGCAGTCCTAACTGTTGTATTCAAAAACCTGACTAATGTGAATGCTTACCAGTGAGCAGGAGCCAGCAGGACCAGTGTCTGACATGGACTGAAGGCGACGACAGCTATATGTGTGCAGGGCCCAAGAGAGGGGCGGGGAACTCCATCTCTTGCAGGGCATGAGGCAACTTAATTAAAAACAGTTGAGTCCTGCACACAGCGAACAAGTCTGTAAGAACATGTTCACACCGCCAACATATTGGAAACAAAAGCTAAATGCGACAAAAACAACAGTACCCTGCAGTAAAAATATTAATATTAATTTTAATATTAATATTTTTACTGCAGTGTACTGTTGTTTTTGTCGCATTTAGCTTTTGTTTCCATGGATTGTGTAAAGTTGCTTAAACAAGGCTGGTGTAGTGAAAAACATGCCATCAGCAAACCACTCTTTACTTTGTGCCAGTAGATAGAGATTGTCTCTTGTTCCAAATATCAACAAACGGCTGTGTCCATTTCCTAATTTAAAATGAAAATATTAGTAGAGGAAATAACAGAAAAAGTGTAACAAGCAGCAGACAGAGAATTTTCGGATGAATTCACAAAAAAAAAATATCCTAATCAGAAGCCTCTGTTCATATCTCACATTAAAAACTCACATTTTGCTCCAGATTTTCTGATTTCATAATAACAAAAGCTGAAGCAAAATCTAGTGTGAAGAGGCCAACAAATAGTTTTTTACAACATATATTGTCCCAGTGGAAAATGATATATTTTTGTTTAAAATTAAAATTACTTCCAAACTTGAAATAGGTCACATTTTTAGGGTACCTTTAGACCCTTCAACTAGACGGCTGTTCAGCACGGCCAATCGCCACCATGCTGAACGGCCGTCTAGTTGACAGCCGCATCCAGACGCGGCGTGCGGCTGGACGTCTGAATAAATGACTGGACGGGCCGCCCACCTGAATGGGCGTTCCATTCAGGGGGATGGGCGCGCTAGTCGTCAGGTGGGCAGCGCGGACGTTCGTAAAGTCCGCGCTGACTATTCTGTCTCATTGAGAGGATTGTGCAGGACGCACAAACCTGTCAATCATACTGCCGAAGAGATACCGCCAGCGACTAAATTCAATTCCGATATTGCCCGTGATTTTGCCGCGATTTGAAAAATGGAATTTAAATTGCGGCACTCTCCCCTCTGGAGCGCTCACTGGGAGCACTACGGCGAGGTTGACAGGGGCATACATGTATCCCCTGACCCCGCTCGCTGCTCCATGCGGCTCCATACCATCCCCCCCCCACAAGCTTCAGTGTGTCGGCTTGGCGCTCTGCTAATGCTGTCTGCGGTACGGCTCAGCTCGGCGGCTCCTGATTGGAGCTTGCCGAGTTTAATCAGAAGAGCCGGGCCGCAGACAGCAGAGCACCGAGCCGACACACGGAAGCTGGTATGAGGGGGCGGGAGTGGCTGTAGGGAGCTGCACGGAGACACGAGCGGGGTCAGGGGAGCCCGCCAGCTACTGGGCACGCATGAGTTTCATGCATGCCCCATTGCCAGCCCCTTAGAGCAGTGTTCACCACTCAGCACTGCTCTTAAGAGGTTAATAGAAACAGCGTAGCGCTGCGCTGTGTCTATCAGATGCTGTCCATCCAAGGTGCTGATTGATGAAACTTCAGCACCTTGGACAGAAGCAGTATGGAGAGGTGATTAAAAAACGCCTGTATAAAAGGCGTTTTTACAGGCTTTTTTTTACATATGCAAGAAAGCTAGAAGAAGAGTGGCTCACCTGAGATTGTTGCTGAGGACTCAGTGTGCTGCGGGGTTTGGCTTCCGCCCGTACTTAACATGCATCCATGAAGAAAGAGCTCCGCACTGCTGAAGTCCTATACAAATCCTTTATTGCATTACAAAGTTCCAAAAGTGCCAGACCACCATCACCCACATATATACATATATATATATACACACACACTGTTTGGGCGCACAGTGTGCCTATATATATTTATATTTATATATATATATATATATATATATATATATATTAGCTGTGAGCCCGATTCTAAAGAATCGGGAGTCTGGAATCTGTATATAATTTTTTTAAGAGTTTTAAATAATAGACTTAAACACCAGATATATGACTAAGTAGGCGATGTAGGCAAAACTGTTAGGGTAGCAATATAGTGGAGGTGTAGAAAGAATTAATGTCCGACTAACAGGACTATAACAGAGTAGGAACTTATAATGATATCAAAAATGTTATTGAAGGAGTGCGCTGTAAATTATATCCAAAATGGTGTTCAAGGGGTTAATGTAGCAGTGGCAGTAGTTATAAACACTACAAAATATGCAGTTAATGCTGAACTGGTATATAATGGGTTAATTTCGCAGTGTCATTACAACTATACACTGTGCAATAGAAATAACAACAATAATGGAATATAAGGGGTTAATGTTCCTACTGGCAGTAGTAATAAAGACTACAAAGTATGGAGTTAAGGCAGAAATGGTATATAAGGGGTTAACTTCGCAGTGGCAGTACAACTACACACAGTGTTATAGAAATTACAGATAAAACGGAATGTAAGGGGTTAATGTTGCTACTGTCATGAGTACAATGAGCTTCGCGCCTCACTTCCCATTGAGATACATGGAGGACTTTGAGTTTCAAATTTAGCGCTGTAAGTGAGGCGCGAAGCTCATTGGTCGGTGTGTGCTGGCGCCGACCAATGAGCTTCGCGCCTCACTTACAGCGGTAAATTTAAAACTGAAAGTCCTCCATGTATCTCAATAGGAAGTGAGGCGCGAAGCTCATTGGTCGCTGTGTGCTGGCGCCGACCAATGAGCTTCGCGCCTCACTTACAGCGGTAAATTTAAAACTCAAAGTCCTCCATGTATCTCAATAGGAAGTGAGGCGCGAAGCTCATTGGTCGTTGTGTGCTGGCGCCGACCAATGAGCATAGCGCCTCACTTACAGCGGTAAATTTGAAACTCAAAGTCCTCCATGTATCTCAATGGGAAGTGAGGTGCTATTCTCATTGGTCGGCACCAGCACACACCGACCAATGAGCTTCGCGCCTCACTTACAGCGGTAAATTTGAAACTCAAAGTCCTCCATATATCTCAATAGGAAGTGAGGCGCGAAGCTCATTGGTCGCTGTGTGCTGGCGCCGACCAATGAGCATAGCGCCTCACTTACAGCGGTAAATTTGAAACTCAAAGTTCTCCATTATATCTCAATGGGAAGTGAGGCGCTATGCTCATTGGTCGGCGCCAGCACAGAGCGACCAATGAGCATAGCGCCTCACTTACAGCGGTAAATTTGAAACTCAAAGTCCTCCATTATATCTCAATGGGAAGTGAGGCGCTATGCTCATTGGTCGGCGCCAGCACACAGCGACCAATGAGCATAGCGCCTCACTTACAGCGGTAAATTTGAAACTCAAAGTCCTCCATGTATCTCAATGGGAAGTGAGGCGCTATGCTCATTGGTCGGCGCCAGCACACAGCGACCAATGAGCATAGCGCCTCACTTACAGCAGTAAATTTGAAACTCAAAGTCCTCCATGTATCTCAATGGGAAGTGAGGCGCTATGCTGATTGGTCGGCGCCAGCACACAGCGACCAATGAGCATAGCGCCTCACTTACAGCGCTAAATTTGAAACTCAAAGTCCTCCATGTATCTCAATGGGAAGTGAGGCGCTATTCTCATTGGTCGGCGCCAGCACACAGCGACCAATGAGCATAGCGCCTCACTTCCTATTGAGATACATGGAGGACTTTGACTTTCAAATTTACCGCTGTAAGTGAGGCGCTATTCTCATTGGTCGGCGCCAGCACACAGCGACCAATGAGCTTCGCGCCTCACTTCCTATTGAGATACATGGAGGACTTTGAGTTTCAAATTTACCGCTGTAAGTGAGGCGCTTTGCTCATTGGTCGCTGTGTGCTGGCGCCGAACAATGAGCATAGCGCCTCACTTCCCATTGAGATACATGGAGGACTTTGAGTTTCAAATTTACCGCTGTAAGTGAGGCGCTATGCTCATTGGTCGCTGTGTGCTGGCGCCGACCAATGAGCATAGCGCCTCACTTCCCATTGAGATATAATGGAGGACTTTGAGTTTCAAATTTACCGCTTTAAGTGAGGCGCTATGCTCATTGGTCGCTGTGTGCTGGCGCCGACCAATGAGCATAGAGCCTCACTTCCCATTGAGATACATAGCGGTCTTTAGAGCTGTGCATGGCCGGGCCCTTGGTTCTATTTTCGGCCACGGCGCTCGGCTTTCGTCGGTCGTCGCCGGGGCGGGAGACTCGCAATGGCCGCTGCGCGGGCATTGCTCGCGCCCCTGCAATGGCTCGCAATGCCCGCTGCGCGGGCAATGTATCACTGGTCGCGTGGACGCCGCGCGTCAACGGACACGACGACGGAAGTAGCGCCGAAACTTACGGAAGTGCGTTAGGGGAATTATATATTAGATATATATACATATATATATATCTAGCTCTGGAGATTGGATCGGGATTAATTCCAATCTTTCGGTATGATCGGCCCGATCTGATCCTATCTTTCCAGTGATCGGCCAACACTAGTTGGAATCAGTAGGCCTCACTACATTATATCACCCTCAAAGTTTCCCTTGAAGGCAAAAATCACATAGTATTTTATATCAGCACCTTATAGTGTAGCATTTTTCACATTTGTAGAAAATAAACAATAATTATGCATAATGAAATTGCTTTAATACAATCTTAAATGGTTCAGTAGCTTACCAGAGTCATGCAGAAGGAACTGCTGCTGGACACCATCAATACTGATCTCCTGGAACTCCAGGGGGATAATAAGTTGATCAAGGTTTTGAGGTAACCTTGGGATATTGCCAAGTTGCCTTGCTAATCGTATTGTTCTCTTCAGTGATGCTTTCCTTGGGAGAAATGCTACAACATTAGAATGGGCTCCTGAAACGACATTTGTGATAATCTGTTGTGGTGTCTCCTGTGTTGTCCTTGCCCTGGTGACTGCCTCATTAACAAGTCGGATTGCGTCAGGTCTTGCAGCTTGTGCTGCGTGACTGTGAAGATTGACTACTTTCACAACTTCACCAGATTCTTCATTGGTCCAAACACGTCCCTTGCAAGTCGACCGTTTTTCACATACCCAGATGGAATGGACATCATCAGCGGTTCGTTTGGAAAATAAGTAAATGTGATTCTCATGGACCAACTTCCTCCTTCCATGTTTGGACAGAACTGAATTCATAGTTGTAGAAAGTGAATTGCTGTGGAAGCTGACTAATTTTTTGTGGCAGTACACTTCTCTCTTTGTGGAGATTTCAGACACTGCTATATTCTGATGTACAGATGGAATAAAAGCTAGTCTAATGTAACTTGCAGGACATCTGACCTGCTACTTGTTACATCTGCAACAAAAGTTGCAACAAAGCGGGTCAGTGCTGGGTCAGGTAAAAGTTCAAAATTGTTTTGATTTTAGGCCTCTTGCACACTGTAATTTTAGAGTGGTTTCACACTTGTGTTTGGGGCCGCCAGAGGTCGATCCGCTCTGGATCTGACATCCAGCTAAGGCTGCTTTCACATTACGATTTTCGGATTTCCGATGCTGTCCGATCAAAATCGGACAGCATCGGATCCGAATTTGGCCTCCATGCAGCCCTATGGGCATCAGACCGAATCGGATGTGCACTAAATGCCATCCGATTTGGTCCGATCCGATTCTGTCCGATTTTATTATCGGTGCAAAAATCGGAGCCTGCTCCGATTTTAGCACCGAAAATAAAATCTGACAGATTCGGATCGGACCAAATCGGATGGCATTTAGTGCACATCCGATTAGGTCCGATCCCTATAACATGGGGCCCTATGGAGAAGGGTCCGAGGAAACATCGGATGTCTCCTTGGACCCCGTTTTACTGTACTGAGCATGCTCAGTACAGTAAAACTGCTCCTAACTAGGAGCACAAGTGTTAAAAAAAAAAAAAAAAAAATGTTATTCTCACCTCTCCACAAGCCCCCGCCGTCTTCCGCTATCTTCTTGGAGGCTCCCGGTGGCTCTCGCAGGCTGCCGGTGTCAGCAGAGGGCTTCCTCTGCCTTATAGGACCTGCGGTGATGTCACAGTCATGTGACCGCGGGTTACCATGGTGAACCCGCGGTCACGTGACTATGACATCACCGCAGGTCCTATAAGACAGAGGAAGCCCTCTGCTGACACCGGCAGCCTGCGAGAGCCACCGGGAGCCTCCAAGAAAATAGCGGAAGACGGCGGGGGCTCGTGGAGAGGTGAGAATAAAATTTTTTTTTTTTTTTCACCCCGCAGGGAGCGATTTTATGCCGGAATCGGGTGCCTATTTGGCACCCGATTCCAGGCATCAGAAGGGAGCCGATGCTGTCCGATATAAATCGGCTCCCTAAAAATCGTAATGTGAAGGTAGCCTAACCCCAGGGCAATGCTGGTGGAATACTGGCATTCCGCTTGCATTGCCCATAGAAGTGAAAGGCTGGTTTCCTGCGATCTGCAGCCGCCCGTTCGCTTTCGTAATACCGCATTCCGCTATCAGTGTCAGAACAAAAAGAAGAGCATTTTCTTCTTTTCGTTCCGCTGCAGGTTAACGGAACGGCGGCATTACAGAAGCAAACGGGCAGCCTGTAGTGCATATGTAGCGGAAGTGTGAAAGCACCCTTATGCTGCCACTGTTTTAAAACTCCAAAGCATGTGCTTTACTAGCATTTTTGAGAGCGCTTTTGTGAGCGCTGTCGGTAATGACCTATAAGATACAGGCTATTGATGAACGCTAAGTGCTCAAAAATAGCTCCTGTAATAAAATAAAAAGAGCTGGCCGAAACACCTCGCTTTTCCAGCCATTGACTTATATATTCAAAATAAGCAATCTTCTTAGCGATTTTCCAGTGCTTAGCACTTGGGAAAGTGCCTACTGTGAAAGAGGTCTTAGGGCTAAAACACAAGGCTGAAATTCCCTGCCTAATTTGAAGCCGAAACATCTGGGGCAGAAAACTGGGGGCGAAATGTGCGGGGACAAAACATCAGGGAGCGAACTGCTGGGGGTGAAACATCTGGGGGCGAAACATCCAGGGGCGAACTACTGGGGGTGAAACATCCGGGGGTGAAACGTCCGGGGGCGAACTGCTAGGGGCAAAACATCCGAAGGCAAACTACTGGGGGTGAAATGTCCGGGGGCGAAACATCCGGGGGCGAACTGCTGGGGGCGAAACATCCGGGGGCGAACTGCTGGGGGTGAAACATCCGGGGGCGAAATATCCGGGGGCGAACTGCTGGGGGTAAAACATCCGGGGGCGAAATAAGCGGGGGTGAAATGTGCGGGGGCGAAACATCCTGGGGGCAAAATGCTGGGGGCGAAATGTTCGGGGGTGAAGTGTACCTGGGGGTGAACTGCTGGGGGTGAAATGCTGGGGGCGAACTGCTGGGGGCAAAACTTCCTAGAACCAGCTATAGAGAGGTACCAGTTAGAGTCAAATCCTTGAGACATACAGTAGTGTCTCCTCTTTTTTAAAAGAAGTAAAAGTTATTGAGACACAGATGCAGTCTTACATATATCTGATGTATGTAAAGTGCTATGGAATCAATAGCGCTATATAAATGAATAAATATCATTATTATTATTATTATTATTGATTATCTTTGGTTACATTTCTAATGTATGTTGATCTCATTAGTTTGGATGGCGACCTAAAAACTGTAATATAACATTACCAAATAATATACCAATGTTGGCGGTTTACTTCGGGTTGTGATATACCCTTTTACAAGGTACTTATTATACCTATAACTCCTACACAAAACTACAACAGCATATGTAACTCGATCCTTTTATAAATTCTTTTTCTCTTAAGGTACTGTCACACGTAGCAATATCGCTGCCATATGGCTAGCAATTTGACGTGAGCGCGTACGTTCCGGGACACTTTTTTACACATCGCCGTCACCCTGTCACACATACACATCTCGCAGGCAATGTTCGGCAATCCTGCGTTCCGGAAATCCCCTGCCGCAGACCGGAAGCAATTTCACATAACCACATCGCTGCCAAATCTGCGCGTCACACGCCTCCACCGCATCAGCGATGTGGGCGTAGAGTGTGAGCGTGCCGAGGAGACAGGTGTGGCAGAGTATTGTACACCGCGCCCCTACCACTCCGATTGGCCAACACAACTGCGTCGCCATTGGTCAGCCTTGTCAGGAAGTCTGCCCAATACATGACGCATATGTCCTTTCTACTATATCACGATTCAAATATGGCGCCTTAGCCATGGCCAGCCAATGGGAGCAACCACCAATCGCGGCAGACGGGGCGCGCCAAACAGAACGCTCAGGCACGCCTCTGGAATTGCTTCCAGATGGCCTGAGCTCGCTTTCTACATCGCTATCGCCTAGTCACACACCATGATGCGCTGAAATCGCCTGGTGGAAATCGCCTGATTTCTCAGCAGAGCAGGGCGATCAGGCGACGCTCCACCGGCGATTTCACGCCGTAAAATCACCCTGTCTCACGCCACTACACACAGGCTATGTGGTTTCCACATCGCCAAAATACACAAATTTACGGCGATATGGAAGCCATATTACCACGTGTGATAGTACCTTTACTCTTCTTCCCTTTTTCAGTCCTATGACCTTTTCTTTCCTTATTTTTCATTTCTGACCATTTTTCTTCTTTTTTCCCTCCTATCTCTCTTTTATCCACTGCAGAATTTTAATCGATTACAGCGTAATGTGTTACCAATGGTTTTCTTGGTGACAGTGGTCCCAGCTGCCTTGAGATTATTAATAAATTCCCCTGTGTACGTTTAGGCTGATCTCTCACCTTGCTCATAATCCTGGATATCCCCCGAGGTAAGATTTTGCATGGAGCTCCAGATCAATGTCGATTGACACTCATTTTGTATTTCTGCCATTTTCTTACTATTGCACCAACAGTTGTCTCCTTCTTACCCAGCATCTTACTTATGATTTTGTAGCTCATTTCAGGTCTAGAATCTTTTCCCTGACATCCTAATGTACTGCACCCCAAAAAGAAGGTGTAGTATCTCCGTAGTCACAGGTAGAGGGGGGAAAACTGCAGAGTCCGTACACAGAACCTACCCACAGACACCCAGCACAGGAGACTGTATTTCAGTAGGTCCCAAGGGGGTGGAGCTTAGGTGAGCAGGAGATGTGAGTGACAGTTGGGAGACAGCCTAGTCAGACGGTGACAGAGAGAGAGAACGGATGGACGTAGGGGACCCTGCTGTCCTGAGGAGAGGGCACCTCTAAGGGGCAGAGGTGACGCAGACAAGAAGGGGGCCACTCCAGGTCTGGTTGGAGCCGTCTGGAGTGCCCAGGTCACACAGGTAAACTGGAGCTGAGGCGGTTTTGAATAGGTTTATCCCAAAGTGTAGACCAGCGCATTGTGGGCCCTCATAAGGGAGCCACAATACCCACCAAGAAGCCTAACCTCTATCCCAAAGCTAGGTCCAAGACTCCAAGAGGTAACAGTGACTTAAGGCAACAGACCTGGGGACTAGTAACCAGACTTCAGCATGGGAGGGCAGAGAGCCATTGGGAACAGAGACCAAGAAAGATAATCGAGAGAAACCTCTGACGGACTCTGTGGTGAATCCTAAAACCTGTGGCTACTACCCCGGCAGGCCAGACTGTACCATGTACCTTATCCATCTTGTACCAGTAAAGAACTGTTTGAGCTGATCTGATCTCTGGCTTCATTTAATTTGTTGCCCGAAAGGCCTCTGCAGCACCACAGAGATTTGGACTGCGACTCCCCTCATTCACCCTGCCGTGCTGAGGAAAAGCTCCACCTGTGGGGAGCTGTACTACCTCTGCTGCGCCACACCATCACCTCAGCTCCTGGCTGCAGCGCTGGTAATTGCTTACCAAACACCACAGGTGGTGTAACGTATATATGGCACCCTGTGCAAGGTACCACAGGAACTCTTAGGACATGGATGGGAAGTACACAGCAAGCAGACCCCACTTACTTACAACACCTTACACCCCAGAACTGTAGGGGGAGCTCCACTGGTTGCCATAAGCCAGTTCCCCCTATAAATAAAGGGTCTTGGAGGGAGAAACGACGGAGTGTGCAGTCACTAGAGAACTGTAAACAGCTAGGAGAGCTGACCTGGTACTGGAGCCACACTAGGCCCATACCAGCCACACCGGAAAAGTGAGAGACCCTAGTAACAGGGCTCATAGGAACGGAACACAAGTACCGAAATAGGGAAAGAAGAGTTATCTTGACTCACCCTAACAAAGTCCGGTCACTGGGTCCGAGCTACAGAAGCCACAGTGCAGCCTGTAGAGAAACCAGCACCACAATGAGGGGGTTTAGCTCCCTGGACGCCCGAAGCACCGCCAAATGAGAGCCCGGAGTCGAGAAATCGATAGCATTCCTTTAAAAGTGCCCTCAGTGCAGCAAACTCGGGTGCAACAAGTCACACCAAACTCCGGTTTGGTTGGGTTTTATGCCTGCCAGACTCTACCTGAAGCTACGTACACTAGGAAGCCTACACCACTGCTTGCTGTGGAACTCCTGAAGTGTCTACCTCATCCCCGGTTGAGCGTACCTGTCAACACCAGTAAAAGGTACTGAAAAGCCTTTGTGTGTATGTGTCCATCTTCTGGTCGCACGATAAAGACCGCACTACCATATTCCCTGATAATACAGTAACTGACCCTGGGGACTATTGCTCATCCTGTGGGGAGATCCCATCTAGCTGCTGCACATCCCCCGGAGGTCCCAGCAGCGCGGTGCAATCACCGGATACCCACAGGTGGCGTGACGAGACAGACTTTTATTCCCAAACAACCCCTTCCCCTTTACTTTGACCACCGGGCCATTCCGGCCTCCCGCACGGAACCGTGACAGTAGCTATTGTGCGAGGCTTGAGCACCCGGCTGCGGTGAGTCAAATCTGGCGTCTACGAACAGGATGCGAAAAGACTAGTGATGGGCGAATCTACTCGCTAGGACTCGTTACTCGGCGAGTAGTAAGGGACTTGCAGGACTCGGTACTCGGCGAGTTTCCCAGCGAGTACTCGCAAAGTAACGAGTCCAATGCAAGTCAATGGCAATCCTAGTTTTGTCAGTTTACTTTTTCTCACTCGTCTAGACTCGCTATATCACATCGCTATGTAGCTTGAATCTCCCCAAAATCGTTTAAAGATTCGCACCGCTTCACGGATACCCGCTATCAACAGCGAGTCTTAGCGAGTCCACGAATCCGAGTCCTGTATTCTGTATTCGGGACTCGCGAATACAGAATCTGTTATGTTCCGACAAAGCTTCCGAGACAGCCTAGGGTGTTAGGTCAGAAAACTTGTGAAGATGGACAAGCATGTTAGCCAATCATATTCAGTAATGCCACAGCCATGTTGGTTGTGGCAGGACTATGATTGGCTGCTGTCCATCGTGATGCCTATGTCATGTATGACAGGCAAGGCTGTATATAAGCCTTGCCACCGCCATTTTGGGCACATTTCTCTGAAGATCTGAGCTAGAGCAGGGTGAGGTAGATTCTGGAGCAGATCATAGGGATTGTCAGTCAGTAGGGAACCTTAAAAATTCCTTATATTAACCCCAAACAGCTCTTGTGAGAGCTAGCAGGAGGACAGAGGAGTACTGTGTAGAGGACTGTAGGCAGGTAGGGAAGCAGGGAGCTGCAGCCTTACAGTGCTCCCAGGAGCGACCTCATAGCTTCGCTTACTCACTCAGCTGTTCTAATAGCTGAAGTGTGAGGCTTAGCTGAGGTACTATTTACAATTTTTTTTGCAGCTGATAGATTTTGGGTCCTAAAAACCCCTTCAGCTTTATTTTATCTGTGGCAGATCAGTGCGTTGCTGCTCTCCTAGCTGCAAATAGCACGTACGCCACCTACTTGTGCGACAACTTGTGCGCACTTAATAATTTTTTCAGGGACTAGTGTGCTGCTTCACTGCCAAGTGGTAGCACACACTTAACCCGCCAGTAAGTGACGCCTGCAGCAACACCTAACTCCATCTGGTGGCTGTACGCACTTACTAATTTTTTCAGGGACTAGTGTGCTGCTTCACTGACAAGTGTTAGCACGCACTTAACCTGCCAGCAAGTGACGCCAACAGCAACACCTAACTCCATCTCGGTGGCTGTGCGCACTTACTAATTTTTTCAGGGACTAGTGTGCTGCTTCACTGACAAGTGTTAGCACACACTTAACCCGCCATAGTGACGCTACAGCAACACCTAACCATCTCGGTGGCTGTGCGCACTTATAATTTTTCAGGACTAGTGTGCGCTTCACTGACAAGTGTTAGCACACACTAACCCCCAGTAATGACGCCTACAGCAACACCTAACTCCATCTCGGTGGCTGTGCGCACTTTATAATTTTTTCAGGGAATAGTGTGCTGCTTCACTGCCAAGTGCTAGCACACACTTAACCCGCCAGTAAGTGACGCCTACAGCAACACCTAACTCCATCTCGGTGGCTGTGCGCACTTTATAATTTTTTTCAGGGAATAGTGTGCTGCTTCACTGCCAAGTGCTAGCACACACTTAACCCGCCAGTAAGTGACGCCTACAGCAACACCTAACTCCATCTCGGTGGCTGTGCTTTTGTCAACAATGTCCCAAAAACACCAAATGCCCAAAAAAGAGTCTGCAAAGGGACAGGGACGAGGTCGTGGCCCTAGCAGTCGTGAACAACAAGGCACTGGTAGAAGTAGACAGACGAGGATTGATCGATCCACCTTTCTGCTGTCTAAATTTCCCAGTACTCAACCTAAACGTGTCTTGAGACCGGAAGAGCAAGACCAAATAACATCTTGGATGGCTGACAAGACCTCAACCACTGGTTCTGGCAGCACGCAATCATCCTTGACACCATATTCAAGTGCCACTACTGACAACGCGGGGTCATCTAATCCGCAAAATCTTCCTATTTCCTCAAGCCATCGCCAGACAGAGGAAAATTTAGACTGCGAACTTGGACACTCGGAAGATTTATTTGGTTCTTATCAGCCATTCATACAACCTGACCTTTCTTTGTCACTGCCCAACCAGATACTTGAAAAAGACGTACATTCCATTCATGGACAAAGTTTGGATTCACCTCGTCCTGAAGAACGTCCCTTTCAACAAAGGCATAGACCGTCTCAGGAGGTGGAGGATGATGATGATGATGAGACACACATCTCATCTGGCCAGCCTGAACAGTCACGTTATCCAGAAGACTTTGAGGAGGAGGGGGTGGATGATGAGACCACTGATCCAACCTGGACACTTGATATGCAGAGCCAACAGAGCAGCCAGGAGGAGGAAAGTGGTTATGTACCACCGCCTAAAGCACCCAGGCTTACTCCTTTATCCAGAATCCAAGCTGTGACAACAGTAGCCCAAATTGTGTCAACTGTTGCACAAACTGTACCAACTGTTGCCCCAACTTTAACAACAGTTGGCCAAACTGTGTCTACAGTTTGTGTTGGCCAGACTTATCCTCCAGTTCCTACAACACAACCTAAAGGATGAACATCCATTGTCTGGAAATTTTTTAAAGATAGCCCATCAGTAGCAAATGTCGTTATATGTAACATTTGCTATGCCAGGCTAAGCAGAGGCCAGGGCAAAGCAAACTTGAGCACCAGCAGTATGTGTAAGCACATGACTCTTAAGCACCCAAGTCAGTGGTTGGCCCATCAGGGTTCGACATCAGGGCCTTCAGACCTCAACACCGTTAGGCCACCTCTGATTCGTCCTTCACCATCTACTGTTCATGCAGCAGCTCCTACTCATACGATTTCCTCACAAGCTGCGTTAGACCAGAGATATGACAGTAGTCAAGTGACTTGTGAGTCTGCCCCAAATGTCCAGTTGTCTGTTCCACAGCTGTATGAGAGGCAGCGGAAGTACCTATCCACACACCCTTTTTCTCAACAAATGACAGCGCAAATTTCTAAGCTGTTAGCTGTAGAAATGCTGCCATTTAGGCTTGTGGATACTGAGGCTTTTCGGGAGTTGTTGGCTGTGGCAGCACCACGATACTCTATCCCCAGTCGCAATTTTTTTTCACGTACTGCCGTACCCGCGTTACATCAGCACGTGGTTAACAACTTGAAGCGTGCACTGACAAATGCTGTGAGTGGAAAAGTTCACCTGACAACTGACACCTGGACAAGTAGTTGTGGACAGGGCAGATACATATCCCTAACGGCTCACTGGATCAACCTTGTCGAGAGTGTCCCAAAGTCTAATAGTGGAATATCTGCGATCCTACCAACTCCACGAATAGCGGGCACAACATCATTCCGGGTGTCCGCGTCCTCATATACTTCAACAACACAATGTGCGTCTTCTACTTCCTTGACCACTGCTGATTTGTCCGCAACATCACGTCAAAGTTGGGAGCTTTGCAGTACTGCATCAGCCAGGCGACAACAGGCTCTTCTTAAGCTGATCTGTCTAGGTGACACACCTCACACTGCAACCGAGCTGTGGAAAGGTGTTAAGCAACAGACAGATGAGTGGCTGGCCCCACTGCACCTACAAACAGGTCTTGTTGTCAGTGATAACGGACAAACCTTGTTGCAGCAATAAAACTCGGTAACCTTCAACACGTGCCTTGCATGGCTCACGTGCTGAACCTTGTAGTTCAGAAATTCTTGAAAAATTACCCAGAGTTATCTGATCTACTAGAGAAGGTGCGTAGAAATTGCGGACATTTCCGACATTCATCCACGGCACTTGCAAGTCTATCTGCCCTTCAACAGCAATGTAATTTGCCCAAACACAGATTAATTTGCGACATGCCGACACGATGGCATTCTACATTCCATATGTTGGCAGGTTCAATGAGCAGCAGAGGGCAATAGCGGAATATCAGCTGCAACATGCCCGTCACCCAGGAAGTAATACAAGACACATTGGTACGATGGAGTGGGTCTGGATCGCTGACCTTTGCGAGGTTCTAGAGAACTTCGATTACTGCACAAAACTGGTCAGCGGTGATCAGTCCATTATTAGTCTCACCATCCCCATGCTCTGTTTGCTTAAAGATTCTCTCCTGAATCTTAAAACAGAATCATTGAGGGCACAGCGGAGGGCTATGGATCCACATTTTAACATCCACGATCAGAGCCAGCAAAGCCAATTTCAGCCGGCAACATTGGCTGCAGAACAAAACAGTGATGAGGAAGATGAAGACGATTTATTTCTCCATGGTACTGAGGTGCACCCTGATGGAACTCCCAACCCCAGGTTTATGTCGGTACAGCATGGGTGGGCTGAAGAGGAGGAGGCGGAGACCAATTTTGAGACCATGATGCCTATTGTTCATCAGTCAGGTGACACAGAAGACATGAGTCTTTGTAGCCTAGCACACATGTCTGACTTCATGTCTCAATGTCTGTCCCAAGATCCACGCGTCATTAACATCTATGACAGCGACCTCTACTGGTTGTCAACATTCCTTGACCCACGTTACAAAGACAAGTTTCCATCGCTGCTGTTGCAGTCACCAAGGGGCTTAACGATGGATCATTTCAAAAGTGTTGTTGTTGACAATTTAATGTCAATTTCACCCTCTGACTCCGCTATACCACGAACAAGCAGCTCTTTGCCACAGCAGCCTTTGGTTGGGACACAAACGGCCACAATGTCAAGAAGAGGTGGTGGTAAGATGTCCACCAACTGGGCGATGTTCAACAGACCTTCCAATCTGCAACGGATTGTGCCTACGGTCCCCTTGTCTAGGAGACAAACATTGTCAAACATTTGAATGAGTATGTGTGTGACACTACCAGCTTCTTAACCGACCCCTCTGTACCCTTTAATTACTGGGTTTCCAAGCTTCACGCTTGGACTGAGCTGTCTTTGTATGCCTTGGAGTTGCTGGCCTGCCCAGCTGCTAGTGTGACATCAGAGCGTGTTTTTAGTGCCGCTGGGGGAATTGTCACTGATAGAAGGTCACGGCTGAATACAGAAAATGCCGACAGACTCACTCTCATTAAGTTTAACAAGGACTGGATATCATCAAAGTTCTTAACCCCTCCAGACGACAGTACCCAAACCTAGAGGGACATAATCAAATTTGATATGTTTGGCTGACTGCGGTTTAAACATTATGTCCTCTTCTGACACAAAGGATAAACAATGTGCCTCTGCTAAGAAGATTTGATAACTAATGTTCCTGCTACATTTGCTGCATGACAACAAAACTACACAATCAGTGTCAGTAATGTTACTTTAATAATGCATGCACTTGTGATGATTTTTGAACGTTGATTTATGTCAGACAATCCAATACAGTCTCTTGGCTGAATTTTTTAAGGCAACAAGCCTATGCCTGCATTGTGGGCATTTCTCAAACTGCAATAAAACATATTGTTTGGCTCAAGTGCCTTGCATTAATTTTAAAAATGTTGATCCCGCCCCTTGGGCTAATTTTTTGAGGCAACAAGCCTATGCCTGCATCGAATTAGTTGCTTGTACTATGCTCTCAGGACAAGCAAGAATATAGTATGGGCCACGCGCCCTCCTCTATTTCTAAAAAGAGTTATCCCGCCCCTTGGGCTAATTTTTTGAGGCAACAAGCCTATGCCTGCATCGAATGAGCTGCTTGTACTATGCTCTCAGGACAAGCAAGAATATAGTATGGGCCACGCGCCCTTCATTTATTTCTAAAAAGAGTTGATCCCGCCCCTTGGGCTAATTTTTTGAGGCAACAAGCCTATGCCTGCATCGAATTAGCTGCTTGTACTATGCTCTCAGGACAAGCAAGAATATAGTATGGGCCACGCGCCCTCCTCTATTTCTAAAAAGAGTTGATCCCGCCCCTTGGGCTAATTTTTTGAGGCAACAAGCCTATGCCTGCATCGAATTAGTTGCTTGTACTATGCTCTCAGGACAAGCAAGAATATAGTATGGGCCACGCGCCCTCCTCTATTTCTAAAAAGAGTTGATCCCGCCCCTTGGGCTAATTTTTTGAGGCAACAAGCCTATGCCTGCATCGAAGACGTGGCTTGTACTAAGATCCTGCTGGAGCCTGACGAAGGGTCCCACTGTACGCTACGGAGATAACGCGTAGACGCGCTGTGTTGCAAGTAGACGTACCAGCCTATCGCATCTGTGTTCCTAGTGTTGTTGCCATACCGAGTCATTAAGTAACCCCCCCCAAACACAGGCACTATTTATTTGTCAGCAACATTTCTATGTGCAGTCATGATTTTACACATAATAACCAAGGTGCCTTCATGCGCCATGCGGGCCGTAAAGTACTTGCTAATGATGATGACTTTAAGCCCACCCGCAAAAAAAACCTACACATCCATTCCCTGAAAAAAGACAGACACAAAGCAGTTTTTGTAAACTGTGTATTATTACGCCTTAATGGCAACGATGTCAGATTTTTTTTTTCCTTTTTTTTTTTTTTTTTTTTTTAACTTTGTCAAAAGTAAGACATAAAACATAACAAAATTAAAAATAAATTGTGCAATGCACAATACAAACAGACAAATAAACAAAAAAAAATGTGCCCTACAGCTGGTGGTAGGTTGGCGCATTCTGTGGGGTTGCCTCTAGCGGGACACCATCACCCTGGTCGTGGAGGAGGTCCAGGGCCCCATGGATTACCTCACCCAAAGGTTGTAACCCTGTAGGGTGGGTCATCTGGGCCGGTTGGCCTTGGGTTGGTAGGCCCCTGTTAGGTGGACACCACCTCTGGGTCGCCACGTAGCTCTCCCGGGGTGTTGGCCTGTCCAGTCTGTTGGAGGTAGACTGCCACCCCTCCAAATATGAAAAGACCTGGCCAGGGTGGTTTGGGGGCCGACAGGCGTCGATAACAATGTGTATTGCTGACCAAGCCCGCAGTCGTCTCTCGAATGGAATATCATCCAAGAATGGTATGAGACTGCGGGCAAAGTCAGCATTACATTGTCCTCTGTGGTCTTTTGGTGCCTCCGGGATCTGAGCAGGGCTGCTGGGGTTCAGGTGACTCCCCACACTGCTGGCAGTCAGCAGTGGAGGAAGATGGATGGCCACAGCTTGGTTTGGTTGGGAGACCGGTGGTGTGGCCTTCATCCTCCTCTTCTTCCTGTGGCCCCAAAGGTGGTGGTGGTGGTGGTACTCCCTCCTCCTCTGGTGGTGGTTCAGGGGCTTCCCTCGCCTCCTCAGGCAGCTGTGCTGGCGGGTGACGACGCCGCCTCCGATAGTGAGCAGCTCTGTGGGTAAATATAAAAAACATTTTGTGACTGGGTTGCGTTTGGAAACAAAACCATAGGCCAAACATAACATGTGCACGCTTTTTTGACTCAGTGTATCTGTGTATTCAGTGTCTTTTCATTGTTGGCCTTAAGATGGAATTGCAGCAAATACATTAAGGACATTTTGGCTCATGCCTCAACCAATATTTTATGTGTGGGTAGTGTTGCTCCACGATTTTTTGCCATTACGTTAGAAATTTAAAAATTTGTCTGCACTATTACACTGTGCCCTGCCTTAGGCAGGACAGCTATGTAGTCACTTGAAGACATATTATTGGCCACAACTATTGCTTAGACTTTTTGTGGAAGCTTTATGTGGACAAAGCTATAGCCTGACACTGTGAGGCAAACACATTCTTCAGGGTTGTTTGCCATCAGATGGACACAAAAAGACACAGTGTGGGTAGCCTTGGTCTCAATGCACATAACCCAGATCTATAGGGCAGGTGAGCAAGACAGGAAATGGAGTCATGCAGCATAGGTGACACATGAGCATTCGGCGTTAGTGGCCTACACTCCTTTTTGCTGCCATGTATGCTAATCAGGAATGTCTTGGTAAAAAAAGCACACCAAACAGATGGCTTAGGTTTTGAAATGACTGTAATGGACATAGAGTATGGGGTTGTTTTTGAGCAGCAGGTCACACATCGTTGGTGCCAAACAAGGTGGTATGCACAGATGGACAGTTTTACAGTTATTCCAACGGGGCCGAACAAAAAACTGGGAGCAGCAAAGGCAAACCTCGGGTTTCCTAAAGGACCTTGGACATAAAAGCCTGTTGCACTTAAAATATGGCCCTCTTTAGTTTGATTTTATACAGCATTAACACACTATGTTTTCCGGAGGATTCGTAATGTGCCCATGAGTTAACGACCAAAAAACTTAAATTCACATGTGGGCCCTAATATCTACACCATCACCTTGCAGCCCCAAATATACCCATGGGAAAACTGAACCACACGTATTTGTAGTGATACAGGGTATGTCCTGAAATGTGTGTGACTGTGTCAACAATCTGGGATGGTGTACAAACAGTTTAGTGCAAAAGGGGTATATCCTTGCAACATTATTTAGCCGAAAAAAACACACACAACTAAACGTGTAGGGATGTATGTGGCCCTTATGCAAGTCGAGGCCATTAGGAACTGATACAAATGAGGCTTATGACAGGCAAACCAGACAAGGCCACACACCTTAGAGGCCATTGCAGGGAAGAACATGGCTTTGTTCCACAAACATGCCAACAATAATAGCTAATTGTGAGGTCACGGAACATTGTGTCTGACCACCCTGCAGAACATTGCTTATTTGTCCCAACGTCACAATGTGACTATAAATGTGTATGTCCTGGATCATTGCCAAAGGTAATAGAATTGTGTTGCACCATGGCAGAAACAAACCCCAGTGTGGGTATGTAAACCACCACACTCATTATAGAGCTTCATACGTAGACTGTGTGCCCTCGTGGACAGGGTCCTCTCCTCTTGTACCTGTATGACCTGATTGTCTTCATGTACTGTTTTTTGTCGTTAACCCTTATCCTCATGTAAAGTGCCATGGAACCTAATGGCGCTATATAAATAAATAATAATAACAATAATAGTACACAACAGTGCAGCAGACACATACCTTGGCATACGGGCCACCAGTTCAAGGAAGGACAACTGGTCGTAGTGGCAATAGATCGGCCCTGGATCAGCTTCCGGTCCCCCCTGCATGATCTTGCGGTGTTGCCGCTTGTGTTGGTCCCGGCAGCTCCTCCACCGTTTCATAATGAAGTCAACTGTGAAATGATTTCAAACCGGGTTTAGACCTCTGTAGCATTTGAAACACTAAAAGTATGTGTACAAATCAACAATAACATTTTATTCATGTTGTGTGTGTAATGTGTATACAAGGCACAGTGACACAACAGTGTGGAACATCATCAACAGCATTGCAGACATTGAGCTCACGTGGCCACAATCACAAATGGGGCAGGGCACATGTCAACGCATAGAGAATGTAATAGTGCGGGCACCAGACTCCGCTCATTAGTGGTATTTATATACACCCAACCCCCTGGCCTTCAGAGCCAGGAGGACCAGCCCTTAAACTAAGTGTACTATTGTGACCCCATTGTGACCCCATCCAAATATAGGCAACCAGGCGACGGCGCATGATAACACATTGAGGGCCCTGTATACCCTACTATGGGGGCCCTGTATACCCACGGGGGCCCTTTATACCCACTGCTGGGGGCCTGTATACCCACGGGGGGGCTGTAGACCCTACTATGGGGGCCCTGTATACCCACTGCTGGGGGCCTGTATACCCACGGGGGGGGCTGTATACCCTACTATAGGGGCCCTGTATACCCACTGCTGGGGGCCTGTATACCCACGGGGGGGCTGTAGACCCTACTATGGGGGCCCTGTATACCCACTGCTGGGGGCCTGTATACCCACGGGGGGCTGTATACCCTACTATGGGGGCCCTGTATACCCACTGCTTGGGGCCTGTATACCCACGGGGGGCTGTAGACCCTACTATGGGGGCCCTGTATACCCACTGCTGGGGGCCTGTATACCCACGGGGGGCTGTATACCCTACTATGGGGGCCTTGTATACCCACTGCTGGGGGCCTGTATACCCACGGGGGGGCTGTAGACCCTACTATGAGGGCCCTGTATAACCAGTGGGTGCCCTGTATACCCACTGCTGGGGGGCCTGTGTACCCACGGGGGGCTGTATACCCTAATATCGGGGGCATGTATACACACTGGGGGCCTGTATACTCTGCAGGTGGAGCTGTATACTCTGCTGGGGGGCTGTCTAACAGGGATAGCCGCTGTATACAAGGATGGCAGGTCAATATGGTTTCCCAGTTTTTTGGGGCTAAAGTAGGGGGGTCGGCTTATACACGGGTCGGCTTATACACGACTATATACGGTAAATGCAATATAATGTGTGAACACATTTAACTCTGCTTGATTGTTGCACGTGTTTGGGCCTGTTCTACCCTCATCCATGGTTGTTGGTTGGGCAGTGTGGGGGTCAGATCTGATAATGTCCGGATGTCATGTCCGGACCTGATCTGCCTTTATCTGCGCTGCTTTTCTGGCGCCATGGGAGTAGTTCAGGAATGCTTCAGGTACGTGTGCATTTGATATGGTTCTGCTTTTAATGCATTCAGGAGGCCGTAATGTCACAGTGAATTAAAAAATGTAGAGTAGGACCGCCCCATCTGAGAATGCCGTGACGTGGCGGGGTAGCTCAAAGAATTGATCAATTGTTTGCCAAATGTCTCAGTTTAAAGTACAGTTAGAAATTATGTGCACATGCACTTTTTGTATTGCGTGCTAACCTTAGGCAGCGCTGGCTTCTTGGCTTTTTTATCTGCAGGTGGAGCTGTATACTCTGCTGGGGGGCTGTCTAACAGTGATAGCCGCTGTATACAAGGATGGCGGTCAATATGGTTTCCCAGTTTTTTGGGGCTAAAGTAGGGGGGTCGCTTATACACGTACACTATAACGGTAAATGCAATATAACGTGTGAACACATTTAACTCACCCATATTGCTCTGTGCATCATGGCCACAGCGATGAAACGTAGGGAACACGACCTGAGCGATCTCCCTCCAGGCTGTAGTCCGCTGGACGTTATCCCCATAGGCAGGGTCAGTGGGCAGCCAAAGCAGGGGCCGAGCCTCCACCAGAGCAATTAATTGCAGGGTGTTGACAGTGGCCATGCTTGCTCTGTGTGTTTGTGTGCGTCCAGCCGGGCAGCTCGAGTCACCTTATTTCCTGTTTGCTAAAACCATGGGGTTTGCTGCAGAAAATCGCTTGCCTCGCCTCATCGGCGCCAAATAAGACAAACACATGCGAATTTGGCCTCGGAGACAGCAGCAAAATACAGTTGCGAGTGGGGCTTCCGACACGGCAATGGAAGCGCTTTCCGAGACACATCTGCGATTTTTAAATCACACATTACTCGCTATTACTCGCTTCCCCATTCATTAACATTGGACTCGCTAGACTCGCAACGAGTAGCGAGTCCCGGGCTCGGACTCGCTAGAGTCAAGCGATTCCGAGTAATTTAGGATTCGCCCATCACTAGAAAAGACCCGTTTCCCAACGGGTATTGTGTGCTATTTAATGACTGTGAATATTGAACTGTAAATTTGAACCGCCATTGCTGCGCGGAGAGCGTGAAAAGAAGGGGCGTTACTGTGCAAAGGGCGTGAAGATAGGCCCCGCCCCCGCTCTGACGAGTTCCGCCGAACGCAGCAGGAACCAGAAACTCCCATGGTGCCTCACTCCTCACCGCTGGGCCGACAACTTCCGTTCATTCAAAAGAGACTGGCCGAGATTATCTAAGAGGGAGCGAGGATGAGTAACCCGGATCCCAGCAAACGTGGTACCCCCGCAAGTGAACCAACCGGTTGCCCCGCCGGGGCCTCAGAACGTACAACTACCCAACGGCGCCATGCTGACACCACCGCCGGCAGCGACGGCTCCGATAATGCCGATATCTCTGCCGTACGTCCCGAATGCAGCCTGGTTACCAAAATACAGCAGCAAGCCCGGCACCCTAGATATGTTCCGGAGGAAGATATGCCAAGTGCTGGATATGTACGCGATGACCGGTAAGCAGAGAGCTTCAGTAATAATGGGACAGTTAACAGATGCAGCAGAGCTGGAGACCTGAAACTGGTCTATAGAGGCTCAGGAGTCTGTTGAGCAGATATTTGCAAAATTAAACCGGGTTTTTGAACACCACATCGAGGTGGAATTAAGACTGTTGTTTTACCATTGTAAACAAGGGGCACAGGAGAGTGTCCTGGACTATGCACTGCGCCTACAAGAGGCACTGAGACTGTTAAAACAAGCTGATCCCGATGGTGTTCGAGATGAAAATAAAGCGCTAATTGAACAGTTTGTTGTGGGACTTAGACTACCTGATGATAAGAAACAGGCACGCTGGTGGGCTCTGTAAAATCCTGATGCAGAGTTTGATACCCTAAGAGACTTAACAGTGCGGGGACAGCAGTTCCCTACAGTGCCAGATCTAACCTCACAGCCGCAGTATGCTAACACCCCTTCCGTGCCAGAAGCAGCATCTTCACTCCCCACGGTTCAGTCCAGTACACAGACTATCACACCTGACCGGTTCAATAACCTGTGCGCCGATGTGCAGCAGCTGACCAAAGAGGTGGCGAAGCTCCGAGGTGAAAGAAGACCCAAGACAGAAGCAAGGCCATCGGACAAGATACAGCTCACTGACAGCCCCGACGACGTCCCGTGGATGAGGAAGAGGACACCGCCGCATCGAGGGAAACCTACAGATCGCTACAGTACTGACGGACATCGCATCTGTCACAAGGGCGACAAAGAAGGAGGTGCCTACCGTTCCAATCCTTTAAACGAGCAGCCTCTGGGAGAGAAGGGCCAAACCCAGGAGTAGACATTCCAGGCCCAACTAACTGGGAGCATAAGTACGTGGAAGACCGTCCGTACTTGTCCATCATCATCGACGGCACCGCTACCACAGCATTGATAGACACTGGATCCCAGGTGACAACCATCCCGAGTATCCTTTACAAACGGTTCTGGTCAGATGTTAAACTGGAACCCCCAAACCCTGACTTGAACATTGAAGCAACCAATGGCTTGCTAGTTACAATAGAGGGGCAATGGGAAGCTACAGTAAAGATGGGGAGGGTGCAGCTAAAAAATCAGGGTATCATAGTGGTTCAGGACAAGCCATATGAGCGGGATCCACACGTGATACTGGGTACCAATGTGATGGTTAAATGCCTAGATGAAGGTTGTTTTTGCTCCAACAGAGTGCTGATGCTGGTAAGCCAAGAGAGAGGAGGGCTATTCAAAGAGAGATCCAAGCTCTGGTGTATCAACAACAGGTAAACATGTCAAATGGTGAGATTGGCAGTGTACAGGTGACAGATCCAATTCCAATTGTCGTGTCAAGTGGTGAGATTGGCAGTGTACGGGTGTCAGATCCAATTCCAATTGTCGTACCACCCAGAAGTGAAATGATGATCTGGTGTCGGGCAGCAATGGGCCTCAGAGGGCAGGACTACCAGGCAGTAGTGGAGCCCGTGATGTCTGATAGTAGTCCTACACTCCTGACAGCCAGGGGGGTGGTTGATGTAAGGAGAGGAAGGGTCCCTGTACGTATACTGAATTATGGTGATGACAAAGTAAAACTGCCAAGGTATTCCACTGTTGCAAAGTTGTACCATGTTGAGAACAATGCCATACATGAGGTAACATCCTTTTCACAGACAGTCACAGACGAAACCCCTCACTCCAAAGGTCAGTTAGAGAAATGGTGTCAGGAGCTCAGTGTAGGAACTGACAACACACCTTCTCATCAGAAAAACGGAGTCTACCGGGTAGTTCGAGAGTATGAGCAGGTATTCAGCAAAAATCCACTTGATTTTGGGAGGATTAAAGGGGTACAACATCACATACCCACAGGTGATTTATGCACCCATCAAAGAAAGGTACAGGCCTATACCACCCGCACACTACCAAAAAGCAAAAGAGATACTACAGGACATGAAAAATGCAGGGGTCATTAGGGATAGTTGTAGTCCCTGGGCAGCACCACTGGTCCTGGTTAAAAAGACGGTAGTATGAGAATGTGCGTAGACTATAGGCAAATAAACAAAGTCACACACAAGGATGCATACCCGTTACCTCGCATAGAAGAATCACTAGCTGCATTGAAGTCTGCCAATTACTTCTCCACATTAGATCTTACTAGTGGGTACTGGCAGGTCTCTGTTGCAGAAGAGGATCGTGAGAAGACAGCCTTCACGAGCCGATGGGGTTATGCGAGATCAACAGTATGCCATTCGGGTTGTGCAATGCCCCTTGAACATTTCAGAGGCTGATGGAGTGTTGCCTAGGTCACAAGAACTTCGAGACTGTCATCGTATACTCCCAGCCCTATGAAGATCACCTGCAACACCTCAGTGAAGTATTTGAGTCGTTATCCAAGTATGGGATGAAACTGAAACCGTCCAAATGTCACTTGCTGAAACCTAAAGTCCAGTACCTGGGATATGTGGTCAGTGCAGAAGGAATAGCACCTTACCCGACAAGGTTACTGTCATCAAGGACTGGCCAGTGCCAACCACCTTCAAAGAGGTACGCCAATTCTTGGGGCTGGTCGGGTACTACCGAAGATTCATCAAAGGCTACACAAAAATAGCAGCACCCATGCAAGATCTCCTGGTAGGTCAATCCAAGAACAGCAAGATCAGGGGGCCCCCGTTCCTGTGGGGACCAGAACAGGAACAGTCCTTCTAGAGGCTAAAAGATGCCTTAACAGGAGAAGAAATCCTGACTTACCCTGATTACAACCTACCGTTCCTGCTGTACACAGATGCAAGCAACGAAGGTCTAGGAGCAGTCTTAGCCCAGCGACAACAAGGCAAAGAGAAGGTGATAGCCTACGCCAGCAGGAAGCTCCGTCCAACCAAGAGCTGGAGTTCTTAGCCCTGGTCTGGGCAATCACAGAGCGTTTCAAACACTACCTGGCATCCTCCCCGTTCACAGCTTTCACGGATAACAACCCTCTAACACACTTAAAACAAGAGAAAAGGGGGGGGGACAAGAGGCGCAATAGTGCCCTTATCACTAGACACTGATGGGTGTAATGGTGAGTAATTAAATCTGCTCACCTGGTCCAGTTGTGAGACCCACAACTGGTTTGAAGGCTTATTGGTAATGTCCTGATGGCTGCTGCTGGACTCCCACCGGCCACACTCACGTGTAGGTTGTAACAATGCTTAGGGAAAAAAAGGTGTGCTGTAGTCCGCGCTGCCAGGATCACTCACTCCAATAAATACGAGTAGAAAATCTTCATCAAAACCTCCTTTATTCTCCTACGCGTTTCAGTGCCCTCCTGGCACCTTCATCAGGGATAACTCCACCCCACCACACTGAATGTGAATGTCGCTATAAATAAGATCAGTGTGGTGGGGTGGAGTTATCCCTGATGAAGGTGCCAGGAGGGCACTGAAACGCGTAGGATAACAAAGGAGGTTTTGATGAAGATTTTCTACTCGTATTTATTGGAGTGAGTGATCCTGGCAGCGCGGACTACAGCACACCTTTTTTTCCCTAAGCATTGCTCTAACACACTTAGAGACAGCAAAGCTGGGGGCCCTAGAACAGCGTTGGGTGGCAAGATTGTCGAACTACGACTTCACTGTTAAGTACCGAGCAGGTCACAAGAATGGCAACACAGATGCCCTGTCAAGAATGCCTAACCTCCCAGATGAAGGAGAAGATATAGATGACTCGGAAGAGATCGAATTGCCAGCGTTCCACTGCACGGGTACAGCATCGTGTCACCAGGCGAGTCAAAAGCGTAAGTAGAGGACCGTGAACCCTTTGCCTCACCATGACTGGAAAGAGACTCAAGCCAATGATCCAGATGTCAGCTTGATCAGGGAACTGATAACTCAAGAACACTCAAGTCTGGATGCAGACAACCCCTTCCCCTTTACTTTGACCACTGGGCCATTCCGGCCTCCCGTACGGAACCGTGACAGTAGCTATTGTGCGAGGCCTGAGCACCCGGCTGTGTTGAGTCATATAATCCCCCAATCATCATCCCCTTCAGCAATTGAGTACCCAGGGCACGGAACTGGGACCCACCAGCCATGATTCCCACCGAAACCACCGTCCTGGTATTCGAGTAACCCCTTCACTGCCAGCCCGACTCAATCTGGCGTCACGAACAGGATCCCATGCCCAGTAAAAATGGGTAATGTGCGCCTAAAATCGGATTTTATTGACTGAACTTTATTTTACTGCGTAGGCCCAAAATGGCGGGCCAAGAGATGTGACTGAGATGTGCTGGCCCAGGGGCATGCCTCGGCCCCTCATCGAAGGAGGGCCATGCAAGAGGCGCCAAACTGTCTCCCAGCCCTTCTTGCCATCAAACAACCAAGGGGGCGGGTTAAGAACCGGACCGCAGCAGCTCAGGACTATAAAAAGTCAACAGGGTGCGGCCAAAAGCGAGAACGAGAGACCTGTTACCCGAGCACGGCCCAGTTAAGAGGGCAGCCCAAATAGGGATGGGCGAATCTACTCGCTAGGACTCGTTACTCGGCGAGTAGTAAGGGACTCGCAGGACTCGGTACTCTGCGAGTTTCCCAGTGATTACTCGCACGAGTCCAATGCAAATCAATATCAATCCTAGTTTTGTCAGAAACGCTGACAAAACTAGGATTGCCATTGTTTGCATTAGACTCGGCTACTGTGCCAGTGATAGCAGGGAAACTCGCAAAGTAACTGCTGTTTCTTTGCGAGCCGAGTCCAGCTGTCTTCTCTGTGCAGCTCCAGGGTCCTAGAGCCCGCCTGCTCACAGACATGATGTAGCAGAGCTGAGATTGTTCTCAGTCTGCTCATTCCCTGTGCATAGAGATCTATATCTATGCACAGGGGATGTAGCAGAGAGGACATCGCGTTTTGGACTACGTCGGACGGAAGAGGATTTTTTTAATTAAAGATGGAGTCCCTAATGGCTTTTTTTTTATTTCAAATAAAAATTTTTCTCTGTGTTTTTTTAACCCTTTATTGGAGATTCTTAGTGGCTGGGTCAAACGTGGCCTGACATTAAGAATCTCGGGCTTAATACCAGCTTGTATAACAAAGCTGGTATTAACCCCTTTATTACCCAGCGTGCTACCGCCCCAGGGACGCTGGAAGAGCGGGGTTCAGCGCCAGAGGATGGCGCTTCAATGAACGCGCCATCTTCTGGGGCGGCTGCGGGCTGCAATTTGCAGCGGGGGGTGCCCAGAAAGCTTGGGCATCCCTGCGCTGCGGATTCAAGCCCCCAGCTGCTTAGCTGTACCTGGCTAGACATAGAAATTGCGCGGAGCCCCACGCATTTTTTTTTAATTATTTCATGAATTTCAGAGTCAGAGTCTCAGAGTCAGAGTCAGAATCTCAGAATTTCATGAAATAATTTTAAAAAAATGCGTGGGGCTCCGCGCAATTTCTATGTCTAGCCAGGTACAGCTAAGCAGCTGGGGGCTGGAATCTGCAGCGCAGGGATGCCCAAGCTTTCTGGGCACCCCCCGCTGCAAATTGCAGCCCGCAGCCGCCCCAGAAGATGGCGCGTTCATTGAAGCGCCATTCTCTGGCGCTGAACCCCGCTCTTCCAGCGGCCCTGGTAGCAGTGGCACGCTGGGTAATAAAGAGGTTAGGGCCAGCTTTGTATTATCAGCTGGCCCTAAGCCCGAAATTTATGGCGGTCACGCAAATATTAGACATGACCGCCATGAATTTCTATTAAATTGTTTTAAAAAAAACACAACACAAAGAAAATTTTTTATTAGAAATAAAAAAAAAAGCCATTAGGGACTCCATCTTTAATTAAAAAAATCCTCTTCCGTCCGACGCAGTCCAAAACGCGATGTCCTCTCTGCTACATCCCCTGTGCATAGATATAGATCTCTATGCACAGGGAATGAGCAGACTGAGAACAATCTCAGCTCTGCTACATCATCTCTGTGCACAGACATTCATGTCTGTACACAGGGAATGAGCAGAACAATCTCAGCACTGCTACATCAGGCAGCAGGCAGGCTCTAGGACCCTGGAGCTGGCAGCCAGCACAGAGGAGAAAGCAGGACTCTTATCTGTGCGAGTTTCCCAGCGATTACTTACAAAGTAAACGAGCAATGCAAATAAATGACAAAACTAGGATTGCTTCAGGCTGAAGCTTCCGAGACACATCTGCGATTTGTAAATCTCACACTACTCGCTATTACTCGCTTCCCCATTCATTAACATTGGACTGGCTAGACTCGCAACGAGTAGCAAGTCCTGTGCTCGGACTCGCTAGAGTCAAGCGATTCCGAGTAATTTAGGATTCGCCCATCACTAAGCCCAAAGACTGAAAGACCTGGTCCGCGAAGTCGAGGAAGACCTGAGGGCAGAAACCGGAGCCCTCTGGAATGTAGCCCTCAACGATTTGCAGGCAGGTTTAAAAAGATCATTAGAAAGGTCTATGTACTGTCCCCTCATCTATTTGTTCACTGTTAAGATCATGCCTAAGCCTTCGTTTTTCCAAACTAAATAACTATACGTTTATTAGCCTCTCTTAGAATTGCAGAACACCTAGTCCTTTAATGTTTTTGGTTGCTCTTCTCTGCACCCGCTCTAGTTCAGCTATGTCCTTCTTATATAATGGAGACGCTGGAGCATTAAGACTCCCAATGTGAGGCGCAGCACAAGGGTGCCAATAAGGATGGTATAGTAACTGCAAAATATAAAGGGAGGGGACAAGAGGCGCAATAGTGCCCTATCACTAGTGACACTAGTGTGTAAATGGTGGTGCTGTGTGGCCGCTCACCTGGTCCAGTTGTGGACCCCACAACTGGTTTAATCGCGTTTTAGGTTCCAAGCTGCTGCAGGACCTCCACCTACCACTGGATCGTGGTATGTTCCAAGAAGGGATGATGGGAGTGATGGTGTGTCACGGTCCGCGCTGCTTCTGGATTCAATAAAACTCACCAAAGAGCCCAGCAATCTTTCATCCTCTTTATTCCTTATTCCTACGCGTTTCAGCGCCACACCCGGCGCCTTCCTCAGGGACTGTCCCTGAGGAAGGCGCCGGGTGTGGCGCTGAAACGCGTAGGAATAAGGAATAAAGAGGATGAAAGATTGCTGGGCTCTTTGGTGAGTTTTATTGAATCCAGAAGCAGCGCGGACCGTGACACACCATCACTCCCATCATCCCCAATAAGGATGGTATGGAAGAAAGACCCTGGCAGTAGGCAGAGGGGAGAAGGGTCACCTTCTGACACTCACCTAAGCCTAAGCTCCCTAACGCTCCTATGCAGGTCTTTCCCTCTGTAGCTGTCACATGCCTAGGCCTAAGCTTGCCTAAGCTTGCCCGGCACTCACCCTAGTTAGTGCGTAGCCTAGCAAGGACACTAGTCTCACCACTGTGGTAATACACAAGGTAATGGAGTCATAGTTAGGGTTTTAAACTGGGGCCTCTGAGAAATTGGGGCAAGTGAAGGGCTTGGCAGGGAGGAGAGACCAAGGAGCAGCAGGGTGACAGGTGGATTAGTCGAGCAGCAGACTTTAGGATAGATTGAAGGGGTGCAAGAGTGCTAGAGGGAAGGCCAGAGTACAGGAGGTTGCAGTAGTTAGTCGAGGCAGGAGATGATTAGGGCATGCACAAGTGTTTTTGCAGTTTCTTGGTCAAGGAATGTACGGATCCATGAAATATATTTGAGCTGGAGTCGACAGGATGTGGCAAGGGCTTGGATATGTGGCTTGAAGGAGAGGGCAGAGTCGAGTATTACCACAAGGCACTGAACATGCGGACTGGGTAGAATGAGCAGCCATTGACTTTGATGGTTAAGTCTGGTGGAGGGGTAGAGTGAGGAGGAAAGATGACAAATTCTGTTTTGTCCATGTTCAGTTTCAGAAATTGAAATTGAGAACTCCACGGAGTAGAAATGGGAGCTTATATACCACGCTACCGTACAGACCAGTAAATAATTTCACTGACAGGATTTATACCTTTTTGTGTGATTAAACTCAACATGATTCTGGGTTTTCATGCCCCTTCATTAGGAGAATCACAGAGACATTATATACATCACTGAGATATCCTGATGAAGGGGCATGAAGACCCCTCAACTACATTGGGAATAAATCACATAAAAATGTATAAATGTGAATTTATTGACTGGTCTTTACGGTAGTGCGGTATATAGGCCCTCATTTCTACTCGGTGGATTTCTGGATTATTACTCATGGAGACCGCTGCACACCGTGAATCTTGGAAATCACAAGATATTATTATTATTATTTTATTATTATTATTTATTTATATAGCGCCATTAGGTTCCATGGCGCTTTACATGAGGATAGGGATACAAGCACAATTACAATAACTCTAGACAATCAGGACATATAGGTACAGGAAGGGAGGGGACCCTGTCCACAAGGGCTCACAGTCATACTATATGCAACTTCAGTGGTTGTGACTTTTCACAACCACCTCAGGTGAGAAATATTTCTCTCACCACAGATAAATTCTATGTGCACCTTGTTTTTCCTTTCCAATAAATTGCAGTTTTAAAAATTGAGCAGAAAAGAAAGATGAAATAGTAGACAGACATTGTGGGATTTTGGTTAGTAAGGAGGTGATGTCAGGTCCAGAGATGTTGAGCTGTGTGTCATCAGCAAAAGACATGATGCCAAAAGCCGTGGGACACTATGAGCTTTCACATGCCGAGGGTGTAGATGGAGAAGAGCAGGGGTCCTGGAACTGAACCTTGGGGGACACTGTCAGATAGGGGGTGAGATGAGCAGGTGGTGTGGGAGAGGGAGATGCTGAATGCCCGGTCTGGTAGATATGAAGAGATCCAGTACAGGGCCAAGTCTTTGATACCATCAGAAGAGAGAATATGTAACAGGAGGGAGTGGTCTATAGTGTCAAAGGCAGAGGACAGGTCCAGGAGAAGGAGGATAGAGTAGTGTCGGTTGCTTTTGGCAGTTAGTAGGTCATTGTTAACTTTAATAAGGGCAGTTTCAGTTGAGTGATGCGGTTGGAAGTCAGATTGTAACCTGCCAAAGAGGGAGCAAGAGGAGAGGTGAGAGGACAGTTCAAGATGGACATGCTGTTCCAGTAGGTTTGAGACATGAAGAAGAAGTGATATGGGGTGATAGCAGTGGCGTAAGGGTACCTTTACACGTGGCAACTTTTCTAGGAATTTCACTGGCAACTTACTGGTTGCAGTAAAATCATGGATACATTGTTCTATCTTGTTGCTGTGTACAAATGGAACAATGTCTCCATGATTTCACTGCAACCAGTAAGTTGCCAGTGATATTCCTAGAAAAGTTGCCACGTGTAAAGGTACCTCAACAAGTCCTCTGTGGGCCCCGGTGCAGCATTTACACCGGGGCCCCTTAGGTGAGGAGCGGGTGGGGGGGTTGGGGTGCTGTTAGGAATTTTTCAATCTGCCTTACTGCAGAGTTGATGAGCGGAGGGGGGGAAGTAATGAAGAAACAGTAGGGAGATGAGAAAAATGTAAAGGGGCACAGAATAGAGGCTGAGCAGGTGTGGGGCTGTATGGAGAGGGGGCATCATGAGAGGACAGTATGTTGAGGATGGGGATTGTTATAAGGGAGAATAGTATAAACAGTGGGCAGTATAGGGGGACACAGTGTGAGAGGATTGTGTGATCAGGGAGCCCAGTATTGAAAGGAGAAGACAGTGTGATGAGGGGGCAGTGTGGAGGGCATGTAGCAGAAGAGGTATCATATTTTGTGTAGGGAGCATTGAGGAGAAGCAATTATTTATTCCGGGACACAGTGTAGGGCAGATATTTTTACTCAAGAAAATGTTGATCATTCTGCTATTTTTAAGGGTATCGTGTCAGGATGTGCTGCAGAGGATCGAGAATATGGACGTCTCCTGAGATGAACTGTGGATGTGAAAAGTCATCATGGTGCCTAGACAAGATGAAGAGAAGAAAAAAACGACCTCGATCAGAGACAGGGTCATCTATAAAGTACCCGGATGTAAATGGTTATTTGTGATAATAACTAACTCTCATCAGTGCTGTGGTTCTTGTATGTGTGGCGTCCCACTAAGGGAGCGTCACAGGAAGGTACTAGACCCCTGACTAAGGTGTCGTATTCTCCGTCCCAGTGGTAAGTAGGATAATCCTGAGGCTCCATACACTGCATGCAACACCTAGAGATTGAGGACCAATTAGGCACCCGTTTCCCGGATAACCGGTCCTCGTGGGAGGAGAGCTAGGGTATATAGCAGTGGGGTAAGCAGCAAGGAGTTAGAACAGTGGAGACACAAGAACAGAAAGGTCAAGTCGTGACAGCAGAAGTGACAGAGTGAAGATAGCTAACAGGGAGGGCACCGTCCATTGGTGGCCCAAAAGTAAAAGAGGGCAAAGTGAGAACGGGTGATTGAAGGCCCGGGCCCAGTCCAAAACCCGGAGTACCAGCAGCGACGTGGCACAGTTGATTCAACCCTGCACCACAGAACCCGGAGTGATCGAAGGCTTCTTTGGAGCCCGATTCACAACTTAACAACTACCGCAGCTGTACCAGGGGGTACCCACCATTGAGGGCCAGGGACCATAAGTTCAGGGTCCAGACGGAAACCCAATCGAGGGTCCTCAGTACCCTGGCAAGGTACATCGGAGCTGTGAAGAGAAAAGGGACAGGAAGGGATAGAGAGGGACATTGTGGAGCCTTGGAGAGACACTATTCACCGCAGGGACCACCCGGTCCACTACCTGGCATTGAGAACTGTTACCTTGAATGCCGTGAACATCCCAGTAAATACCCGTTCAGAGGACCAACGTGTCTGAGCTTTATTCCGGATCTACCGTCTAATTACCTTGCCTTACAGAAATAACCGAGCTGCCCTATTCCACCGCCGCAGCCCTCAACTCTGGGGACCCCGCTCATCCTGTAGGGAGCAGTTCCACCTTGCTGCCGCCCATCACCCCAGAGGTCCAAGCTGCATCGGTGCTATCACCGGAACCTACAGGTGGCGTCACAAACTAATTCTTTATTCCTTTTTTTTATTTTATTTTCCCCTTTTTATTGACTACCTGAGGCCTGACTCCCCAGGCCCACGGTGAGTCAACTTGGCGTCGACGAACAGGATTTGAACTGACCCGTGTCTAACGGGTACTGTGCACCATACGGAACTTTATCGGCCAGAGAACTTTTCGCGCCATTTCCACTGGGCCAAGATGGCAGGTCCCGCCATGTGAGAGACAATGTGCTGGCCCAGGGGCATGCCTCAGCCCCTCGTCATGGGAGGGCCATGGCAGAGGCGCCAAAACACTTGCCCGCCCCGAGTGCTAAGAAACAACCAAGGGGGCGGGCCAGAGACCTTAGCCCGCCCATGGACTATAAACCAAAAGGAAGAGGGTGTGGCCGGGTCTTTGCAGATAGCTTTACCACGGGAACCTGTGCCAGCTGCGACGGGTACGGGTTCTACAAGCAAAAGCATGGCGGCTATGAGGCTAAGAAACCTTATGCAGTAGGTGGAGGAAGAGGCCTGAGCCGCCCTCAGCGGTCCTGAACAGGTCTCCGTCCACACTATCGACGGGGACCCGACCTTTTGGGAGACCGCACTGCAAGACCTGAGAACGCAGTTGATCGAAAGCACGGAGTGAATCATCAGGCGCTGGTGCGCCAATCTTGCAAATAAGTTGCACCGTGCGGCCCTAGAGAGACCAGTTAACCGCCCCGATCCAGAGCCGGAGACAAGGCCTGAACAGCTTGAGGCCCACCTGGTTACTGGAGAAAACCTAGCACCGTCTACGGTTGCGGTAGAGGAAGAAGAGGTGGGCAGCCCTGAAGCCCCGCAGATAGATGACCAGGAGGCGGGTGGACCCTGAAGCCCCGCAGGACGACGACTACGAGTAGAGTGATCATGAGAACGTGCCAGAGGAAGACCACGCGGCCGCGGCGCCTGACGAACCAACTGACCCAGAGCGAGAAGAGGAGCAGCCGCCTGCCGAGGAGCCAGACATCGTGGTTGAAGCTATTAAGTCGGAGGAAGGAGATAATTACCAGTTTTCAGATGTAGAGGAGGAACCAGAGGAGACGGGCTCCGAGGAGGAAGGCGCTTTAGAGATCCCCGCTGACCAGTTACCATCGGAAGCTCGGGTAGAGTGGTGGGGTGTCGCGACAGCGTCCGTGAGCAGCGGAAACGTCCGCACTACAGTGGAAAGTTATCACCAGACCCAGACCCGTAACAGCAACTCCAACGGTTATAATTACGCTCAAACTGATTACCGTGCTGATGATGCAGAAGAGCCAGCGACGTCGAGCCGAGTAGTGGTCCCGCAAGCAGGAGAACTTGCAAATACGAGCAGAGGCCCGCCGCCAACCACCCATGGCTCCAGAGCACAGGAAGAAAGGTATCGTTACCACCTTTAATTTAGAGAACGGGTGGGTTTTGCCCGAGAGCAGGGGCTATATGAGGAAGTTTTTTTTTAAACCAAATGTTTTTATTGAGAATTAACACAGTTACAAAATAAAGCAATGTCATAATCAAAATTTTAGTGAAGGTGAACAAGGGGGAAGAAAGGGGAGGGAGGCAGGGGGGGGAGAATAGGATGCCGCAGGATGAAACAGTGTGTGTTCCCATTATAGCTATAAGTCAGCAAGAAGAAGGATAACAATCATATTCACAGGTAAACGGTACATAAGTGAGTTTACAGTTGATGTTCAGGGGACAATAAAGTCAACAATGAAAGGTGATACCGTATATTTAATTCGACTCGATTAGAATAAAATTTTAGGTCTGGACTGTGTTGTGCAGAGAGCTTAGCCATGGATCCCACCACTGTTGGGTTTTTGTACGTGATGGAAGGTCGTGTACCCGCATAAGCTCATACATGCAATGGGTGTTAAGCCGGGTGATAACTTCCGTCATAGAGGGCGGTGTCGATGTTCTCCAGTGAGCTGCTATCGTCAGTCGCGTGGCTATTAGGACGTTGGTGAGAGTGGGGCGTAGTAATGATGGGAGGTTTTCAATGCCTAGTCCTAACATAGCCAGATGTGCTGTCAAAGTAATAGGAATCTTTAATAAGTCCGTAAGTAGAGACTCTACTTGGAGCCATAAGCGGTGTATGTGAGGGCATGACCACCACATGTGAGTCATAGTGCCCAGGTCCAGACACCCTCTCCAACAACTAGAGGAAGGAGGAGGGACATTTAGTCCAAATTTAGCTAGTTGAACTGGGGTCAGGTACCAGTTGAACATCAACTTTTTGGATTGCTCCAGATGGGAGAGGCAACGAGAATATTTGGCGGCATGAGCTGAAGCTAGATTCCATTCCTCTAGAGATGCAGTGAAATTTAGTCTGTCTTTCCATTTAAGCATATAGGCCGATTTCTCAGCTGATCGTGCTGTTTGTATCGTATTATATATTATAGAGACTCCTCTAGTGACATAATTTGTTTGTTTAAATAAAACCTGGAGGGGGAGTGAAGTGTTCAGCGGGTTAAAGGTCGGAAAATCCACAGCATTAAGGAAGGGTCGTAGACGAATGTATGAAAAAAGGGAGTTTGTGGGGAGACTGAATTGGCGATGGAGGGTTTCAAAAGATGCTGGGTGGTTTTGCTCCATTAGTTTCCAGAGAAGGGGGGGGCCCGGAGAGTCCGAAACTTGCCAATTTTTTAGAGATATGTCACCCATAAGGAGTTCCACCGCTCGAAGTGTAATGTGTCTGAAAAGAAACGTTAAGTGGGTTCTGGAGAGTGCGCGCCAAATGGAGAGAGTTCCCTGTATAGTCTTAAGAGTGAAAGTAGGGGAATGAGAAGCGCAGCAGGTTCATTTCCAGAAGGATGCGTGTGGAACCTGCCGGTGCAAAATGTGATTCTATCTGGAGCCAGCGTGAAGAAGGAGAGTGCGTCCACCAGGATCTTGCTGTTTCAAGGACTATAGCTGTATAATATGAGGCAATGTCAGGAAGTCCAAAACCTCCTCTTTTAATCGGAAGAGACAATGTTTTCATCGCTACTCTAGGAGTTTTATTGTTCCATATGAATCTGGTGAGTATAGATTGCAAGGTGCGCAGGTATTTTTTAGGGAAGGGGAGGGGGACGCAGCGTAAAATATATAGAATCTTGGGGAGGAGCATCATTTTCACTACATTTATGCGGGCCACCCAGGATAAGTGAGATGACGCATAGTCCATACAAGCACTGCGGATGGAGGATGTGAGGATTTTGCAATTAGTGCGCACTATGTGTTTTGAGTTAGTAATTTGTACGCCTAAGTATTTAAATCCTGTTGAAGACCATAGTGAAGGGAAAAGTGATGCTAGGTGTCGACGTGAGTCTATGGGGAGGTTAATAGGAAAAGCAGAGGATTTTGTAAGGTTCAATTTGTAGTAGGAAGCTGCAGAGAAATCTGCGAGAACAGAAAGTAAAGCGGGAGAGAGGTGGTTGGATTGGTGCATGTGAGGAGAACATCATCTGCATAGAGGCTAATTTTGTGGTCTATCGAACCTACCACAATTCCCGCGATCTCAGGATGCAAGCGAATTATAGCGGCCAGCGGCTCCATGACAAGGGCAAAAATTAGAGGAGAGAGGGGGCAGCCTTGTCTGGTCCCGTTAGTGATCGAAAAGTCCGCGGACGTGAATCCACCGGCCTTCGCGAACGCGCAGGGAGCAGAGTATAACGCTAGAATAGAAGATTTTATATTACCTGAGAAGGCGAATTTGTCCAAAACGGCTGCCAAGAATCCCCAGTGTACCCAGTCAAAAGCTTTTTCAGCGTCAAGGGAGACCAGGACACTGGGGGTACCTCTCTTCTCTAAGACTTCAATGAGGTCTATAACCCACCTTGTTGCATCTCTCGCCTGTCTGCCAGGTATAAAGCCTACCTGGTCTATGGCGATCAAGGCCGGAAGTACCCCCTTGAGACGGTCCGCCAGCAATTTCGCATATAATTTTAAGTTCGCAATTTAGTAATGCTATGGGCGGTAGTTAGCTGGATCAGTGGGGGATTTCCCTGGTTTCAGGATCGTCGAGATTGAGGCCCGAAGGCCCTCAGGTTTGATGTTCCCCTCACATTGCCAATGAGTGAAGAGGGAAAGGAGACGGAGGTCGAAAGAGGAGCGAAAGAAGAATAATATTGAAAGGAAAAGCCGTCAGGCCCAGGGGCGGATCTCTTTTTGGACGCTCGAATTACCTCTAATATTTCCTGTAAAGAGAAAGGGGCGTTAAGCGTATTTAGTTGTGACGAGGAAAGTGTAGGTAGATCAGCTTTAGAAAGAAAGGAGGAGATGATGGACTGAGTTGGTTGTGGGGTCGAGGAAGAGGATTGGAGATTATAAAGTTTATTGTAAAACTCACGGAATTGTTCTGCAATATGTATCGGGTTTCGGATTGCTGTGCCTTGGGGAGAGGTAATTTGAGAGATTCGGGCGCGTATCTCAGACTTTTTAATTCTGCGCGCCAGTAATGCTCCTGCGCGGTCACCCATGCTATAGTAGTGAGATTTGGTCTTTTTTAGTTGAAGTTCCACCTTAGTGAGGAGAAGGGCTCTCAGATCGTGACGGGATCTCGTGAGGTCCGAGAGAGTTTTTGGGGATGGGGTGGTTTTGTATAGGGTTTCAAGTTCTTTCAATTTGTTTAATAGGGAAGACAGAGTTGTATTATACTGTCTCTTCTTATATGTTGCAAGTTTAATTAATTGTCCCCTCATTACAGCCTTATGGGCGAACCATAGTGTGTCTGGAGCGACATCATCAACCTCATTTATTTGGAAGTATTCTGTCAGTTGCGAGGATAGCGTATCACAATTTTCTTGTGAGACTAATAGTTGTTCGTTAAGCTTCCAGGCCGGACAAAGGATACGTGGAGTAGAGTCTGTGAAGGTCAGGGTAATAGGGGCATGGTCAGACCATGTGATTAGGTCAATCGTTGAGTTCAGACAAAGGGGCAATAGAGAGTCATTGACCAGAATGAAGTCTATTCGACTGATATGAAGAAGTTTTTATTTCTCGCCGAGTCATTGAATCCCACCTGCCGAAAGGGCACCCTGATCGTGACTTATACAGGAATGAAGCCGTATCCTACGAGCGGCATGCAGGACCTCGAGGGTGGTATGCCCTTCGGGTCTGCAAATGCGAGCTGTAGATTTACAACTTAATAACCATGGTTTAGTGTGAATAATGCGTGTTGCATAGCTTTATTTGCCTTATAAATGCTCATAGACGTTTATGGGGACATTTAAGTTTCTTTACTGTGTGTCGTAATGATGTGTGCTGCGGCCCAGTGGTAACCCGGACATTACTGAGGACATTGATAATAGCCACTGGGTCCGCAAGAGTTAATCCGGTTCCGTTGAACTGGTAGCCGTTCCGTAACGTTAAAAGATAACGCACCTCCCGGACGGGAAGAATCAAAGTACAATGTTATTAATAAAAATGTTATTGTTTATGTATGCTCATGTAAAAAGTTTACTCTGTACCGGGTTGGGTAGCAGGACACTTAGGGACAAGTGTAATTTCCCAAGGGGGAGTGTGGCGCCCCACTAAGAGTGCGTCACAGGAGGGTACTACGTCCAGTTCCACCTTGCTGCCGCCCATCACCCCGGAGGTCCAAGCTGCACGGTGCTATCACCGGAACCTACAGGTGGCGTCACTAATTCTTTATTCCTTTTTATTATTTTATTTTCCTCTTTTTATTGACTACCTGAGGCCTGAGGCCCCAGGCCCACGGTGAGTCATATGCTTTTATTGATGCTGGTAACAACAACTCCCAGTTCTTCTTACCATTGTTAAGCATGTAGTTGGAGTTTATAGTAGTAGGTATGTAGTATGTAGTAGGTTTATGCAGTACAAATTTTTATGGGTCTAGATCTGACATTACAATTGTTTTACCATGTACTGATGGTGGTTCTGATGATGAATTTTGTTACTAATGAGGGTTGTGATTTCTGTAATGATGGGGTTCTATTTACAGTATGTATTTCTGTACCTCTGGTAGGTCTGGTCATTTATATCTGTACTGATGAAGATTTTGACATAGTGTTTCTGTACCTATGGTGGTCCTGGTGATGTATTTCTGTATTGATAAAGGTTTTGACATAGTGTTTCTGTACCTATGGTGGTTCTATTGATATATTTCTGTACTGATGAGGGTTTTGACTTTGTGTTTTTGTAATGATGAGGGTTATATGGAAGTATTTCTGTACCTCTGGTGGGTTCTGGTGATGTATTTCTGTACTGATGGGGGGTTATATGGATGTATTTCTGAACCTCTGATTGGTCTGGTGATGTAGTTTTGTGTTGTTAATTGTTCTGACTCTGTACACATCTAACAATCCATAACTTGTAAGCTTTCTTGATACATGGCTGTATTAATAAAGTGTGCATTCTGACAAGTTAAGAGTTCTATGTTTTTATTTGTTAGGAGAATTAAATGGGTTGTCCCAAGCTTGTGTTGAGTCTGCAGTCACTCTATGTGTCACTCTATGTCACTGCAGACTTTTGAATTCTCACAGTGCGCACACTGCCCACTGTCAGGATTGTCTGGTGGTGGTGGAGAGATTGGGAGGTTATGTAACCATAAGTATGCGATTTACATACTGTACATGCAGTCACATGCTGACTAGATACAAGAGGGTTCGATCAATGAAAATGATTTGAGCGAGGCCGGACACGTCTAGTCAGAATGTGGCCAGAAGAATACAAATCACATACTGCTCACATGACCGTCCACTCTTGTCATTGGCATGAGTGTGCATTGCATGCGCCATAAGAATTCGGAGGCCTCCAGTCACCTAGAGGGACTGCAGACTTTCATCTCATACCTGGATAAGCCCTTTAACTATAACATTAAGCACCTTAGCCCACTCCTAACAACGTGTAATATACTCACTGTCATAAACAACTATTGCTGGTTCCAGCAGTCACTGTGCCTGTAAGTGTAAAAATCGCATATGGATGATTGGTCACATGGTCACATGATGTCTACTCAGGCCACTGGGGGGGCGCCAAACTGAACTCTTGCCCCGGGTTCCACAAAACCTAGATACAGCTCTGGGGCCCATGAAAGACATGTAGCCCTGCCAAGGGGGGACCCATCAGGGACACTCAGCCAGCAGCTAAGTGCATCCGCAGTGCTGCCCGTGCACATGGCTAATTTAAAGCCGATGCAAATTAGCCATGTGCTGGCTCCCAGGGCTGTGGAGCTTCCTTTCTGCAGCAGAGTGATGAGTCATCACCCTGTGACCTCATCACACTGGCGCAGCCGTGCAGGAAGGAAGCACAGACCGGAGGGGACAACATCTGAGGAAGACAGAGCCACGAGGGAGCAGAGAGAAGGTGAGTATGAGCAATTATTTTTCATTTACTGTGTGCAGCATGATGAGAGTTTATATGTAGCAAAATGCGACCAGGGGACAATTATAGCCGGAGGAGAACCACGTTATATATTATCTGGAGGCTGTTCTTGGCTATAGAGGCTGTTTCTGAGCTATGGAGGCTGTTTGGGGATATAGAGGCTGCTGCTAGGCTGTGGAGTCTGCTGCTGGACTATAAGGAAGCTGCAGATTATGGAGGCTGTTCTTGGCTATAGAGGCTGTTGCTGGACTATATGGAGGCTACTGCAGACAATGTAAGCTGCTCTTAGCTATATAGGCTGCTTATGGGCTTTGGAGTCTGTTCTGGGCTTTAGAGCCTGCTGGGCTGTGGAGGCTGCTGCAGGCTGTGGAGACTGTCCTGGGCTATAGAGCTGCTGCTGGCTTCTGAGGCTGTTCTGGGCTTTAGAGGCTGCTGCTGGGCTGTGGAGGCTGCTGCGGGTATGGACGCTGTTCTCGGCTATAGAGGCTGCAGATGGGCTATGCAGGCTGTGCTGGGGTATATGGAGGCTGCCGATGAGCTATGGAGGCTGTTCTGAGCTATACAGGCTGTTCTGGCTGTATGGAGGCTGCTGCTGGGCTATGGAGGCTGTTCTAGGCTATAGAGGCTACTGATGGATTACGAAGGCTGTCCTGGGCTATATCGAGGCTGCTGCTTGGCTATGGAGGCTGTGCTGGGCTATATGGAGGCTGCTGCTTGGAAATATGGGCGTGCTGTGCTGTATGTATTATTTGGAGGCTGTGCTGTATATATGTGGAGCCCACTGGGACGGGGTACAGGACCGGGGTACTGCTGGGGATGTCACAGAGGTCCTGGTCCGGACCGTGTCCCAATTCTCACAAGTAAAAGGGGATATATACAGGGAATAGTGTTTGTCGTGACGCCACCCAAGGGTTGTGGTCAATGATGGGACCACCGCTGCAGCACAGCTCTGCCAGGAGGATGGATGGATGATGGGGCTGCAGCCAGATGAATGACCCCCTGCAGGTCGGGCTGCTCCTGGCAGGGTCAAAGGTATGCAAAGTTCAATATACCTGGAATCAAACACCGACACTCAGGCAGGGTTCACCGGGTTTACTTGTAAGTTCTTCAAAGTCACACAAGTCACGGTACAGTTCTTAACACAGTTCACAGTTCAGTTAACTCCGGACTCTCGATTCCTCTGCAGCCAGGCTGTCACTCTAAGACCCCTCACTCTTCCTAAGTGTCCTTTCAGGCTGTTTTCTCCCTCTCTGTTCTCTCTCTCCGGATTGTATAGCGGCAGCTCAGACCCGTGTGGGTTCCTCGTGGTTGCTGCTGTGCTTCCAACCCTTGTGTTGGGTACTCCAACCTGAAGTTAAAGCTCCCCGTCGGTTTCTGGGAAGCCGGTATGGAATCTCAGTTCCCCTCAGAGCCGACACTCTGGTGTGTGCCTAGTCTGCAGTAACCCTATCTTCCAAGGTGTTACCAGACTCCATCTAACCCGTGTGACTCCAGCACAATTAGGAAAGACTTCTCCACCAGTTAGTCAGTGCCCCGTGTTCCTCGGACCCGGTGATACCGGTCCGGTCTCTGTCCTCACAATCCCCTGGGATGCCGGCTATGGACGAGCTTTCTCTCCATGGTTTCTATGACTCTGTGGATTCTGTGTCTCCAGGGAGCCCAACCCTACCGGGATGTGTGTCACTTTCTGTCTGTTCTTGTCTGCTCGGCTCACTGTGTCTTTTCAGTTCAGCTTCATTATGGCCTACTGGGTCTTTTCTGTTCAGCACCTGTGACCTACTGGGTCTTTTCTGTTCAGCACCTGTGGCCTACTAACTCCTTCCTCCTCTTCTTCCTCTATTTGTGCCCTTTGTCACCTGACCTACATTCTCCACCCACTTTCCTCTAAACCCACAACCCCTTGCCCGCCTAGAGTCCCGGGCTCCGGGTTGGGTGCTGCCTCCTAGTGGGTGTGTGTGCTGAGGGTGTTTGTTGCACAAACTGTCTATCTTTCTGCCTGGCTGCAGTTCCCTATGTGGTCACCCTGGACGCAGGGGCGCCACATTCCCCCGGAGTTAAACCGGCGTGTCCGCACGCCGTCCAGCATGGATCCCCTGAAAAAAGCATTTTATTTTTATAACATAACATTAATCAGCACTTACTCATCCATTTAAGGAGGCACGGGTCTTTTAACATTGCATTAATTAACTATATACATTTGTCCACGGGCGTCTCGGCTTAGGAGGCCTGGATTCGCTACACCACCCCCAGGCACTTGCTTTCCATAACTTAATGTGCATGGGGGTTAATCCAGTTCCTCCACCCTTTTGGACACAGGTCTACCGGGTTAGTGCTAAAACTTCACATTTAAATATTCACATTATTAAGGCATTACTTTTCAGCATAAAAGTATAAAAGTCCTTCAAACAGCTCAGTATTTTCCTTCAAAAAGTATAAAAGTTCCAAAAAGTGCAAAAACTTTCCAAAAAGGCACTTTGCAGTTCAGTTCAAAGTTCTATGCACCATCTTAACGTGCAACCTGGTCTTAAAACCAATTGGGAGCATACCGGTGCTCAATTATATACAGGAAAGTTTATACCATCTCATTGTCCATGGCATCAGTGTCAATAAAACATATAAAACAGACAATGGAAAAGCTATCATTCACTCAGGATTAGGATGGGGCCAATAAGGATCACATCAGATTCACACTTACTGTCCTTGCAGCAGGATCCGGTTTTCACTTCTAATCCTTCTTCTCCACCTTCCACAAAAGCACTTGTGGAGCTTTCCTTCTGGGAAACAGTTCCAGCTCTTGCAAGGCTTGTACTAGCAAATAGCTGCTGGGCATCTGGGTAGCTGAATCTGCTGTAGACTTTGTAGAACCCGTGTTAGCAACTGGATCCGGGTAAACTGTTGGATCCTCTACTCCTGGTGGTTCATCTTCTTCTGGTGTTTCTAGGGATAATCTTTTTACTTGGACCCCATAAGGACCTCTTCCTCCCTGTACAATGTTATAGGAGACCCATTCTCCGATTTGTACTCTCCTGTCCGGATGCTTTGCTGGAAGGTGCGCTTCCACATCACGTCTATTGATAAAATGTCTCTTGGCGCACAGGTTCACGGGCGAATAAGAATCCCTTATCTTCAATTATTTTGACGATCTGCCCTTGGTGCGTGGAGATCTTTGCACCTCTCTATCGCGTCGGGCCTCTGCCTTTGCCTCTTTAGTGCGGGCTATCATAATCTGTTTCTGTACTTGCCGCTCTACCTCCTCCTTCTCCCACTTGCGAATACAGCGTCGCAGGTATTCCTCCAGGGTGACAATTTCTGCGGGGCCTATTGGTCCGCCAGGGTCCCCAAGGAAACCCATCAATCATCACAGGTCTCACTCCTCTCCCACCAGCATCAGAGCTGCTCCCCTCTCACCTCTGATGTTTCAGGCGCGGGTATCAGAGGCTCTGGCAGTGGCAACCATCCCTCTTCCAGGGCTCCAAGTGGGTCAGTCATTCTTGGGGCAGGGCACGGTACAGCTTCAGGAACAGATAAATCAACAAGGGTCGCAGTGTGGCATTCTTCCTCGCTCCGGGTACGACTATTGGAGGCACCAACCCAGCAGGGTTGCGCAGACACAGACTGCAAGTTCTGGTGCACGTCTATCTGAATATGGGTCCTCCGCTCAACTTGGGCCCAGGTCAACTTGTGGGGCAGCAGCCGCATCACACTCGACAAATGTCTCGAACTTCTGGACGTTCTCTGCCGCCTTCCGCCATGCTGTTGTGGTCACCGAAGGTCTCTCCCTGGCCGGGTTCCTCCACTACCTCGTTCTGTGGGCCCTCCGGGATCACTTGGGGTTTTCCTGAAGCAGCGCTCTCCTCGGCGTCCTTCTCTTCTGTCTGCATGTACTGTAATCGCGACTGCTCAGCATCCGGTTTCCTGTCCCGCCTTTCCGGGGTGACGACTTCCTCTTCAGCCTCCACCAGCTTCTCATTGGTGGGTGTACTTGGGGGGAAGGCTCTTCTTTGGGATTGATGGCTGGCTCCCCCGGAGTTAAGGGGAGCCAGGGCAGGCCTTAATTCCGTCTGGGCACGCCTCCTCTGCACATGGTCTCAGGCTTCCATGGCCGCCATTAAGCCCAGATTTGGCGGGAAAGGTCCAGAACACAAGTCTTAGGCACACGGGGTCCAGTTTTTTTGGACCGGGTCCATCCTGTTCATGACGCCGAGTTGTGGAGCCCACTGGGACGGGGTACTCGGTACCGGACCGGGGTACTGCTGGGGATGTCACGGAGGTCCTGTTCCGGACCGTGTCCCGGGTTCTCACAAGTAAAAGGGGATATATACAGGGGATAGTGTTTGTCATGACGCCACCCACGGGTTGTGGTCAATGATGGGACCACCACTGCAGTGCTGCTCTGCCAGGAGGATGGATGATGGGGCTGCTCCTGGCAGGGTAAAAGGTATGCAAAGTTGTAAGTTCTTCAAAGTCACACAAGTCACGGTACAGTTCTTAACACAGTTCACAGTTCAGTTAACTCCGGACACTTGAATCCTCTGCAGCCAGGCTGTCACTCTAAGACCCCTCACTCTACCTAAGTGTCCTTTCATGCTGTTCTTTCCCTCTCTATTCTGTTTCTCCGGATTGTATAGCGGCAGCTCGGACTCGTGTGGGTCCTCGTGGTTGCTGCTGTGCATCCAACGCTTGTGTTGGGTACTCCAACCTGAAGTTAAAGTTCCCCGTCGGTTTCTGGGAAGCCGGTATGGAATCTCAGTTCCCCTCAGAGCCGACACTCTGGTGTGTGCCTAGTCTGCAGTAACCCTATCTTCCAAGGCGTTACCAGACTCTATCTAACCCGTGTGACTCCAGCAAAATTAGGAAAGACTTCTCCACCAGTTAGTTAGTGCTGCCGTGTTCCTCGGACCCAGTGATACCGGTCCGGTTTCTGTCCTCACAATCCCCTGGGATGCCGGCTATGGACGAGCTTTCTCTCCATGGTTTCTATGACTCTGTGGATTCTGCGTCTCCAGGGAGCCCAACCCTACCGGGATGTGTGTCACTTTCTGTCTGTTCTTGTCTGCTCAGCTCACTGTGTCTTTTCAGTTCAGCTCACTATGGCCTACTGGGTCTTTTCTGTTCAGCACCTGTGACCTACTGGGTCTTTTCTGTTCAGCACCTGTGGCCTACTAACTCCTTCCTCCTCTTCTTCCTCTATTTGTGCCCTCTGTCACCTGACCTACATTCTCCACCCACTTTCCTCTAAACCCACCACCCCTTGTCCGCCTAGAGTCCCGGGCCTCGGGTTGGATGCTAGTGGGTGTGTGTGCTGAGGGTGTTTGTTGCACAAACTGTCTATCTTCCTGCCTGGCTGCAGTTTCCTATGTGGCCATCCTGGTCGCAGGGGCGCCACATATATAATTTGGAGGCTGTGCTGTATATATAATATGGAGGCTGTGATGTATATATATTATGAAGGATGTGCTGTATATATTATTTGGAGGCTGTGCTGGGCTATATATATTTATATATATATATATATATATATATATATATATATATATATATATATATATATATATTATCTGGAGACTGCTGCTATGCTGTATATAGTATTTGGAGGCTGTGCTATATATATATAATATGGAGACAGTGCTGTATATATATAATAGGGAGGCTGTGCTTTGCTCTGTTATTTGGAGGATGTGCTGGGCTATATATATTATGCTGTATATATTATTTGGAGGCTGCTGCTGGGCTGCCACAGTCTCCAAATGATATATACAGCCCAGCACAGCCTCCAAATATATACAGCCTGCAGCCTATATATTATATATACAGCCCAGAAGCAGCATCTATATTATATATATAGTCTAGCAGTCTCCATATTATATATAGAGCCCACCAGTCTCTATATTATATATGCAGCCCTGCACAGCCTCAATATTATATATACAGCCCATCCTGGAGCCTCTATATTATATTGTCCAGCCCAGGCCCTGGGGGTACTCAGATCACTCAGGCGCAGTCTCTGGGGGAAGTCACGGGTAGCGGTGTCGGAGGCCGTGGGCCCGGGGGATGCAGATGTAAGATGGAGTGGGGAAGAAAATAATAAAAGTGTCTGTCGTGACGCCACCTGTAGGGTTCCAGTGATAGCACCGGCGCTGCTTGGGCCTCCGGGGCGATGGTCGGCAGCAAGGTCGACCACAATGCACATAACTATTTCTACAGCGACATTCCTGAATACTACGTTTGGAACATGGAACAAAAAACGAGGCAGCCTCATCAGTTAATTGGAAAATGTATACTGTTAGTCTTAAAGACCAAGAACGCTATTTTTTACGTTTGTTGTTACTCATGTAAAAGCTGCTACCATTTTGACAGCATTAAAACCATCAATGGAATTACGCATGAAACCTTTAAGGATGCTGCTTAGCACTCGGATTATTATTGGATGATAACATCTGAAACAAACTTTAATAGATGCTTGCATTCTTAACATGCCTTCCCAACTTAGAGACATGTTGCTTACATCTGTTTTGGCCCCCCCAGTAATCTACTTGAATTGGGGAATGAATTTAAGGACCATTTTGTACAGACTACTGTCATGCATACCACAGTGACACTGAAGAGTGTATACATTGTGAAGGATATGCTATGCAAGATGTCCAAGATATCCTCATAGTCCATGGAAAAACATTTGCTGATTTCAATTTACCACGCCCAGCCAAAAATCGTAAACATCTCCTTCAACAATATGATAAAGATTATGAGTTAACAAAAGCTGCAGACATGAAAGAAACTCTTAATCACGAGCAAACTTTGGCTTACGATCTCATTACTCAAGCTTTACTCAATACCACTTTAACACCAAAGTGTTTTTTTCTTGATGGACCTGGTGGCAGTGGAAAGACGTATCTATACCATCTATTGACTCATTATTTGAGAGGACAAGGAGACATTGTGTCACCTGCAGCGACTACAGGAATAGCTGCTAATTTGATACAAGGAGGCCGAACTATCCACTCTCTATATGGCATTCCTATTCCCATCAACGAAACATCCATGTCCAGGATTAAAAATGATACTAATGCAGCCAAACTAATGCAGCCAAACATTTACAGAGTACAAAACTTCTCATTATTGATGAGTGTACAATGATCCAAAAACATGCCTTGAATGTCATAGATAGACTGCTACGTGATATCATGACAACAAATGTTGCTAACAAAAATAAAACACCATTTGGAGGTAAAGTTATTGTTCTTGGAGGAGACTTCAGATAATGCCTTCCTGTTATTGCTCATGCAACCAGAACCGACATTGTAGATTCCTGCATTAAATATTCACACCATTGGCAACATTTTACCAGACTACCACTAATCAACAACATGCGCGCCACTGATGCTGAATACAGTATTTGGTTGCTTAAACTTGGAAATGGTGAGCTGTCTAATGAACATAACCTAGGAGAGGATGCCATTGAAATTCCTCCAGACATGTTCTGCACTTGCTCTATAGTAACCGACATCTTTGGAGACAATATTTGCATTGATGTACATGACAAACAAAGCGTCAACACTGCAGCATCACATGCTATTCTATGTCCAAAAAATGAGGACGTAGATTTTCTCAACTTGAAAGTAATGGATCGCATCAGTGGTGATTATACGGTATTTACAAGTATGATCTGTCGATGCTGATGAACAGAGAATGTGAACACTACCCACTTGAATTTTTAACTCACTGACACCATCGGAATGCCATCACATCTGTTAAAACTTAAAATGGCACCATTGTCATGCTGTTAAGAAACCTAACACCAAGAAAGGTTGTGCAATGGCACTCGCCTCATTGTCACTGCCTTACCCGCAACATCATACAGCAAAGTATTACGAATCAGCTGAAGAGACATTGGTACCTTTACACGCCGCACGGCAGATGGATGCATCCCGCTACTTCACGTGCATGAGCACGCTCAACGTACAACGCTCAACGCATCACCTTTACACGCCGCCATAAGTGCGCTACCACATGACATCTAAGCAGATACATCGCCGGTGTCTCAAGTAGCCATCTGTACTCATTTACACACCGCTATACCAGCTACTATGGGCTACCTGTGCAGCAGGGCCAGCACATAGCTGCCACAATTGTGGATTACGACCGTCCGTACGCTGATAGGACAAGCAATAACATCCTGATTGGGCAGCAACGCAGGAGGCGAGTAATACAGCACGCTCGAGCGATTGTGTAGTGGACTCGTCAGCTCCTTAAATATGCCTCCCTATGCAGCGACTACCATCGTCATGCACAGCTTCCACAATGATCCACATGGGCGGTAACACGGAGCAGGTCACGCCTAGCTACATTGCAGCTACATCGCAGGGTGTCCAAGTCCCTTCCGTAACGTCTTACACGCCGATGCATCTTGCTACCATCGCTTGTAGCTCTCGTTTCGAGCAGAGGTCGTAAACAGATTACTGTTGCCGGCTGTATCGTCACGTCTTCAGACGCCCTACGACGGCTATATTGGCGCTACAAGCTACATGTAGCCGTAGCAGGATGCATCCATCCTGCCGTAGCGGCGTGTAAGGTACCCATTGTCTTTATTCCACGAATTGATTTGTGTCCTTCAGAAACTGGGTTACCTTTTAAATTAAAACATCTACAGTTTCCCATAAAACCTGCCTTTGCTACGACCATTAACAAATCCCAAGGACAGACCCTCAATCGCGTTGGCATTTTTTTTACCACAACCTGTATTTGCACATGGACAATTATATGTTGCTTTCTCCCGAGTAAAGCAACGCAGCAATGTTAGGGTCAAAGTGGTTGATACACCACTACAAGGACAATTGCTACCTAATAGCCCAAAAATCTTCACTAGAAATGTGGTTTACATAAATGTATTACTTTAAACTCTTTAAGTTGGTGTTGGAATACATTAATATGTATATATATAAATAATAGTTCCATTTAAAATAGATATAGATCATAGACTTCTAAGACTTCTATACATAGCTTAATATGTTACATCTATACATTTTATAAACAGATAGAGATATATCGTACACTAATTATCTCTTTCACATATTTGTCATAAGGCCACTTCACACACACAGATATCTGAGTCCAATATCTGAACAGATCTCTGGTTGCAGTGAAATCATGGATACATTGCTCCATGTTGTACACAGCCACAAAATGGAACAATATGTCCATGATTTCACTGCAACCAGAGATCTGTTCAGATATTGGACTCAGATATCTGTGTGTGTGAAGTGGCCCATACACACATTTAAATCCATACAAACATACATTGGTATAGGTATATATAGATTTAACAAAAAAAAAAGACAAAAAAAATTAGGCACACATAGGTAGATTTCAACTGCATAGGTAACACATACCTTCATAACTTTGGTCACAATAAAAGTTATTTTTTCATTTATTTATAGAGTCTATTATTTCAATAGTACTTTACATACATGAGTAATACTGTCCGTGTGGAGGCTCAGTATGTAAACATCCTATCCACATTGAAGCATAAGTGTCTTACATTCAAACATAATTATCTATATTACTGGAACACACATTAAATAGAAGACAGTAGATGTGTATCATCCAAATTCCTTTATTTGGTGATATGAACCCGCATGTTAAGCTCCAGCAGTACAGCTGCTGAGAAATGTGCTTCTCGTTTTAAACAGTGAGGGGTTTTTGTGAACAGCTAAGAGACGGGCGGGATGGCTGTTCACACACATCTCCATCTCAAGGTGTGCTCTGTACACATACATAGATAGGTAAATAGATAGATAGATATGAAAAATAGAAATTTAGCTTGCACATCAGCATTTTTCTGCTATTTGTGAAAGTTGCGGTGAAAAAAAACCATTTTCCGCACTTGCTGCCTAAGGACTGACCTACGCCACACTTGCGGCAAGTCGCATGCAATGTATATAGGATTTGTGGTTCACTTGCGGCAGGTGCAGCAAACGTGGTTTCGGTAGTTTCGGCCGCGAATACCGCGTTTACCAGCATTTTTTTAGCGGCCGCATTTGCTGCAACTGCTGAAGCCACGTTTGCCGTATCTACACCAAGTTAACCGCAAGTCCTATATACATTGCATGGAACTTGCTGCAAGTGTGCCGCAGGTAGGCCCTTAGGTAGCAAGTGCGCAAATTGTATTTTTTCATCCCCACCTTCAGCAAATAGCAGAAAACCCCTGTTGTGAAAGGGGTCTAAGTGTTAATAAATAGTAATAAGGTAGATTAGGGACCCATCAGATCTAAGGCTACCGTGACGTGGTTGATGGGTAAACACAGACTGGCGAATACGTAGACTTTGAACATTGATTTCTTAAATGGAGCTACTTGATGGGCACACAAGTATTGGCCATTATGTGTACCAAGCGCCTTAGCATATAACAATTAAATTTCCAAAAATTACATACACCATACAAACATAGGTAGTTGATGGATAGATATCATGTATTAATTGCATTATTGTTAACTCTTAATAAATAAACTATATTTGGATTCTAGACTACCCGATTCTTTAGAATTCACCATGTAAATCCCGCAACAACTGTGTTCTTTCTGGAGAGAGGACTGTACTATTCAGAGGCTATTTCTAAGGCACCTGTTCATTTCACCGCACTCCCGATGCGATAGCATCGGGCCTTAATCTAGTCAAAAATAAAATCCAGAAAATCACATTGTCTAAATCATATAAATGTACCGTATATACTCGTGTATAAGCGGACCCGTGTATAAGCCGACCCCCCTACTTTTGCCCCCAAAATCTGGGAAAACCTATTGACTCGTGTATAAGCCGAGGGTGGACCCCAGCACAGGTATACAGCCCCGAGCAGTGTGGTATACAGCAGCCCCAGAGGTATATACAGCAGCCCCAGTGGTAGAATACAGCAGCACCCCCAGTGGTATATACAGCAGCACCCCCGGTGGTATATACAGCAGCAGCCCCAGTTGTATATACAGCAGCAGCCCCAGTAGTTAGTATACAGCAGCCCCAGTAGTTAGTATACATCAGCCCCAGAGGTATATACAGCAGCCCCAGTGGTAGTATACAGCAGCAGCCCCAGTGGTAGTATACACGCAGCCCCAGTGGTATATACAGCCCCAGTGGTAGTATACAGTCCCACCATCAGTATACAGCAGCCCCAGAGGTATATACAGCCCCAGTGGTAGTATATACGCAGCCCCAGTGGTACATACAGCCCCAGTGTAGTATACAGCCCCCCATCAGTATACAGGAGCCCCAGAGGTATATACAGCCCCAGTGGTAGTATATATGCAGCCCCAGTGGTACATACAGCCCCAGTGTAGTATATACGCAGCCCCAGTGGTACATACAGCCCCAGTGGTACATACAGCCCCAGTGTAGTATATACGCAGCCCCAGTGGTACATACAGCCCCAGTGTAGTATACAGCCCCCCATCAGTATCCAGGGCCCCCCTGCCTTGTGCACAAACCTGTAAAGGAAGAGATTAGTATACTTATCACTGTCCCGCTTCCGCTGTCCTGCCGCCGCCAACAGCGCTCCTCCATCTTCTTCCGGTTTCCTCCTCGGTCGCGCCGACAATGACGTCATTGCCAGCGCCGACCGGAGGAAGCCGGAAGCAGACGGAAGAAGACGGAGGCCCGCGATGACGGCGGCGGGACAGCGGCAGCGGGACAGTGATAAGTATACTAATCTCTTCCTTTACAGGTTTGTGCACAAGGCAGGGGGCCTGTATACTCATGGGGGGGCCTGTATACTGTATACACTGTATACAGTGTATACAGTATACAGTGACTCGCGTATAAGCCGAGGGGGGACTTTTCAGCCCAATTTTTGGGCTGAAAAACTCGGCTTGTACGCGAGTATATACGGTATTTGCAATTTGCTGAGAAATGTGGTCACTATTAAAGTGGGTTTTAAATTTTGTTGGAAAAATGAGAAATTGCTGATGAACTTTGAACCTTTCTAACTTCCTACCAAAAAATAAATTGTTTCCAAAATTGCGCTGATGTAAAGTAGACATGTGGGAAATGTTATTTATTACCTATCTTGTGTGACCTAACTCTCTGATTTAATAATCTAAAAATTCAAAGTTTGAAAATTGCTACATTTTTGCCAAATTTCCGTTTTTTTCACAATTAAGCGCAAAAATTATCATCCTAAATTTAACAATACCAATTAAATCCAATATGTCATGAAAAATAATCTCAAGATCACTGGGATCCATTGTTGAGTTATCACATCATAAGTATCACTGTCAGAATTGCAAAAAATTACCTGGTCATCAGGCTGGGGATGAAGGGGTTAAAAAAGTAAAATTTGGGAATTTTATAAAGCCAGTGTCTGGATGGCCTGCACCACGCTGGAGGATTTATGAAAAATTCAGGACCAAAACTTGTAAACAAAAGGGGTTGAAACCGAACATTGCATCTGCTGTTGTACTTGTGGATTTTCTAACTAGGGTCTAGTCGGGAAACAATGATTGTGAAACTACATAGTTCACATATCCTTTTACAACTTTAACAGAAAGAATAAAGAAGGAGATTGCACCACAGCTTGAATGTTATCCATCCAGTTCTACAGCCTTGGTATTTTTACAATTCCAAATTAATCACCAACTTCCTTATGTTGTCCTACAGGCACTATCAAATTTCATTTGTATTTTTGTTCATGTTATACACAATGTGCAACCTTTTACCATGGTACTTAAAGTGTAAATGTCATTTCATTGAAGAGAAAAGAAAACTGCACTGGTTGTTAATGATGGGTCACACAGCAGCTAAGATGATGCTTTTTTCTGTCATATAACTTATTTTCTCACATTTTTCTGTTTTTTTTTGAAAAACAGCATTTTCTGTCTGCGTGGGCATGTCCAGCAGCTGATATGGATGCTCAGCCGGCGCTGAGCTTCAGCACCTGGTGTCCAGCTCCCAGTTGCGGCTCCGGTGCGATCCGGCGCCATAGACCCTCATGTTAGGGGAGCCGGATCACACAGGACCGGGAGGATCCGGGAGGATCCGGGAGGATCCAAGTGTCTAAGATTTTTTATCCCGGACACAAAAATGTTGCATGCAACATTTGTGTCCGGGAAATCCGAATACACCCGGATCCTCCTGGACAGACGGAAGCCGGATGACAGATAGCTGCCATCCGGCTCCATCCTGCCCCATGGCATACTATAGGGCCGAAATCTGATATAGGGCTGCCCGTTCACACTGGACAGCCCTGGATCGAATCATGCCGTCGTGTGAACCCGGTCTTAGATTTATTTATGTCATTTTCTGTGCATGATTACATGGGAGTCCATTTTACCTGAGCTGCTAACAGCATTCAGACATATGCTGTAACGATGGTCTCTCTTACCAGGAATACTTGTGGCTGCTTTTGACCCCAGCCTCATGTCTGTGTTGAGACTTGATGTTAAATGTCCTTTTTCCACAGGCAGTGGAAAAGTTAATGTTAGTCTGCTGCCAGCAAGCTCATTAGGTCTTGCTCTGTTGTGGCCTTTCTGCAATTGCTATTTCCCCTTTATATATCCCTTGGTCCCAGCATACCTTGCTGGAGATTGAGTTCATACTGGCCAAAGCTTCTGGAGGTGAAGAAAGCTTTCTAGAGATTCCTCTGCTGTGAAGTCGTCTGCTGTCTGGTCAGTGCCGGGACAAGGCATTTTGGTGCCCTAGGCAGGTAAGGCAAACGGCGCCCCCCCCCCCCCCCCCCCCCCCCCCGAAATATGTCTGGGAATAAAAATGTCACCATACTTTGAAAGTAAATTTAATTTAACGGGGACCTATAAAAGGTTCGTCCAACCACACTACAGAGACATACTGATAGGTTGTTTACATTGTGAGCCCCAATGGGGACGTGTTCATGATGTATGTAAAGTGCTGTGGAGTTCATAGTGTAATATAAATGCAAAAAGTATTATTCTTAATATTATGTCACAATACCAGGATCTGAGGATCTTCTATTTCGAGGTCAGGGACTCTCTGATGCCATGTTGCTGCTTGTCTCGCTGTTGTCCTCTTTTGACACTGCAGTGCGGTGGACAAGAGAGCATTAACTGGTTAATAACAAGAAGTATGGAGTGTGTACTGAGCCATAAACCCTCCCCTTACCATGAAGTATGGAGTGTGTACTGACTGAGCCATAAAGCTCCTCATACCATGTCCAGCAGACATTGTAGGATTACTACCCGTATATACTCGTGTATAACCCGACCTGTGTATAAGCCGACCCCCCTAGTTTTGCCCCCAAAACCTGGGAAAACCTATTGACTCGTGTATAAGCCGAGGGTGGACCCCAGCACAGGTATACAGCCCCCAGCAAAGTGGTATACAGCAGCCTCCTGTGGTATATACATACCCCAGTGGTAATACAGCAGCCCCAGTGGTAATACAGCAGCCCCAGTGGTAATAAAGCAGCCCCAGGGTAATACAAGCAGCCCCAGGGGTAATACAGCAGCCCCAGGGGTTATACAGCAGCCCCAGGGGTAATACAGCAGCCCCAGGGGTTATACAGCAGCCCCAGGGGTTATACAGCAGCCCCAGGGGTAATACAGCAGCCCCAGGGGTAATACAGCATCCCCAGGGGTAATACAGCAGCCCAGGGTTATACAGCAGCCCCAGGGGTTATATACAGCAGCCCCAGGGTATATACAGGCCCCAGCAGTATATACAGCAGCCCCAGGGATATATACAGGCCCCAGCAGTATATACAGCAGGCCCAGGTGTGTATACAGGCTCAGTGGTGGTGTATACAGGGCCCCAGTGGTGTATACAGGACCCAGTGGTGTATACAGGGCCCAGTGGTTATACAGGCCAGGGGTGGTATACAGGGTCCAGTGGTGGTGTATACAGGGACCCAGTGGTGGTGTATACAGGGCCCTAGTGGTGGTATACAGGGCCCAGTGGTGGTATACAGGGCCCAGTGGTGTATACAGGGCCCAGTGGTGGTTATACAGGGCCCAGTGGTGGTATACAGGGCCCAGTGGTGGTATACAGGGCCCAGTGTGGTGTATACAGGGTCCAGTAGTGGTGTATACAGGGCCCAGTGGTGGTATACAGGGCCCAGTGGTGGTATACAGGGCCCAGTGGTGGTGTATACAGGGCCCAGTGGTGGTATACAGGGTCCAGTGGTGGTGTATACAGGGCCCAGTGGTGTATACAGGCCCAGTGGTGTATACAGGGCCCAGTGGTGGTGTATACAGGGCCCAGTGGTGGTATACAGGGCCCAGTGGTGGTATACAGGGCCAGTGGTGGTATACAGGGCCCAGTGGTGGTATACAGGGCCCAGTGGTTGTATACAGGATCCAGTGGTGGTGTATACAGGGCCCAGTGGTGGTATACAGGGCCCAGTGGTGGTATACAGGGCCCAGTGGTGGTATACAGGGCCCAGTGGTGTATACAGGGCCCAGTGGTGGTATACAGGGCCCAGTGGTGGTATACAGGGCCCAGTGGTGTATACAGGGCCCAGTGGTGTATACAGGGCCCAGTGGTGGTGTATACAGGGCCCAGTGGTGGTGTATACAGGGCCCAGTGGTGGTGTATACAGGGCCCAGTATGCGGGGGCCGGGGGGGAGGCGCGCGCCTTTGCACACTCACCGCGGCCGCCATCACCATGCGTCTGCTGTAAGGCTGCTTTCACACTGGTTTTTCTGCGATCCGTGGCTGTCCGTTGTAAAACGGACAGCCACGGATCAGATTTTGGCCCCATGTTATCCTATGGGCACGGATCACATTATTGGCATCCGATTTTTGTCGGATCTGATTCTGGCCGATTTTTTGCTGTGCCCAAAATCGCAGCCTGCTGCGATTTTTGGCACAGCGGGTCAAATCGGACCGAATTGGATCCGACCTGATCCGTGCCAAATAAGGCTGCTTTCACACAGCGTTTTTGTGCTGTCCGAGGGGATCAGACTTTTTGCAGCACCCCTCGGACAGCAACTGATCCAAACTGATGACTGCAATCGATGCCAAATAGGCATCCGATCCCGATGTTTGGCAGCATCAGTTTGGATCCTCTCCCTGCCCCTCCTGTCACTTCGTCCCCCTCCTGTCACCCTTCTCCCCTCTGTCTGCCCTCTGTCTCCCCTCTTTGTCCCCTCTGTCTCCCCTCTTTGTCCTCCTCTTTGTCCCCCCACTTTGCAGCCCCTCTTTGCCCCCCTCTTTGCAGCCCCTCTTTGCCCCCCTCTTTGCAGCCCCTCTTTGCAGCCCCTCTTTGCCCCCTCTTTGCCCCCTCTTTGCAGCCCCTCTTTGCCCCCCTCTTTGCCCCCCTCTTTGCAGCCCCTCTTTTCCCCCCTCTTTGCAGCCCCTCTTTGCCCCACCCTCCCTCTTTGCCCCCCTCTTTGCAGCCCCTCTTTGCCCCCCTCTTTTGCCCCCTCTTTGCAGCCCCTCTTTGCCCCCCTCTTTGCAGCCCCTCTTTGCCGCCCTCTTTGCCCCCCTCTTTGCAGCCCCTCTTTGCCCCCCACTTTGCAGCCCCTCTTTGCAGCCCCTCTTTGCCCCCCTCTTTGTCCTCCTTCTTTGCAGAGCTTAAAAAATAAAAAAAATCATTATTCTCACCTCTCCACGACACCCGCGCTGCTTCCAGCTTCTCTTCTTCTGATGCACAGGACTTTGGCGTGATGTCACAGTCACATGACCGGTTACCGCGGTAACCGGTCATGTGACTGCACTGTGACGTCAGGCCAGGTCCTGGAAGCACAGAGCCGAGCGCAGGAGGCATCGCTGGATCGTGGAGAGGTGAGAATAATGATTTTTTTATTTTTAACCCTTTCATTTCACTGGATATCACTTCTGCAATGTATGAATATACATTGCAAAGTGATATTATGGCACAGCGATTTTAGTGTACTGAGCATGCTCAGTACACTAAGATCGGGTCCGAGGAGACATCAGCTGTTTCCTCGGGTCCGCGCTCCATAGGCCCCATGTTGGAGGAGAGGAGGGGCGGGCACCGGGCAGAGCTGCAGGACAGGAAGTCCCCTCCTCCCTCCTCTCTGGCCGGCGCGGCCGCCGACAGCCAGCACGGGGCCCCCCAGGGGGTGCGGGGCCCTCCAAGGGGCGGGCAATGGGCCCCTCATGTGGATAAAATGCGCCCTCCACAAGATGGCGCCCTAGGCGATCGCCTAGGGTCGCCTACCTATCGTCCCGGCCCTGGGTCTGGTGAAGTGATAGCAGACGTGAAGTTGATGGCTTGTTCCTTGTCTATCTTCCCTTTTCCTCGTGTCTCCTATAGTGCAGTGGTTGTAGACTAGTGTTCTCGCTGGCCATTCCCTAGTGAGGACTAACATCAGGGCCAGCGAAAGCTCCAGGTATCCTGCTCGGCAGCGAGTTGAAAGAACTCATATAGGGACGGTAGGGAGATCAGGGCACAGCTGCAGGCGAGTGCAGGAGGTCGCCTCTCCCCCGTTCCCTATGTGCAGGGCCCTCAATTGTATTTATCCCCCTGGTGTTGTTCTGTGTAGCGCACCAGACATCGTTGGTCCGTGCTATGCTGTCACACACGGTTGTCGGACGTTCCCTTGTCCAGCATGACATAATCTCCAGCCTGAGATACTTTTTTTTGGACCCATTATGGATCCTGCAGCTGTGTTTGCTCAGTTCAAGCAGACTCTGTCACAGGAGGTGACAGAGCTGTGAGAACAGGTGGTGCAGCAAGCAGCTACGATATATCGCAGGTCTGCTGGTCTCAGCCCAGGCTCAGACCCAGCCAGAGCCCAAGATTCTTCTCCTTGATAGGTTTTCAGGGGGCGTGATAAGTTTCGGGCATTCTAGGAGGCCAGCAAGTTATACTTCAGGCTCCGCCCACGTTCTTCAGGGAGTGAAGAACAGAGAGTGGAGATCATTGTCTCCCTGTTGTGAGGAGATCCCCAGTCCTGGGCTTTCTCTCCACTGATCGACTCTCCATCTATGCGGTCGGTAGATGAGTTTTTTTTACAGCTTTGGCCCTTGTCTATGGGGACCCTGATGGCATCTTTCTGGCAGAGTCGACTCTGTAGAGTCCAGCAGGGGACACGGCCAGCTGAGTACTGTTCAGAGTTCCAGAGGTGGACCACGGACACCCAATGGAATGACCCAGCTCTTAGGAGTCAGTTCTGTCATGGGTTGTCTAGTAGGCTCCAGACTCCATGGCTCAGTACTCTATTCCAGAGTCTCTGGAGGCCGCTATGTCCCTTGCCATCAGAGCAGATCGACGTCTCAGGGAAATGCCCACCCGGCCACAGCCCCCTGTTCTCTCCATGGCGGAGGTTCCACAGGTGCAGGTGGATGAACCTATGCAGATGGAGGGGTGTCACCTTGTGTTGGGTCACCTGTGGTTCGCCATGGTATGGAGGCATGTTTTACTGTGGGCTTAAGGGTCACTTTGTGAGTGTCTGTCCATCCATTCCTAGACGCCCATCCCAAAAGCCGTTTCCCCCAGGTCATGTAGAGGGTGGCGACCTGGGCGTGTATGTTTCATCTGTTTTTCCCTCTTTTCTGGCTGCTATCTCTCCAGGACAAAGAGGGGATCCCATTCCCACTCTTCGGAGTTCTGCTAGGCCTCAATCTCTCCTCCAGGGATCCGTGGGAGGTGTTGTCCATACTGGGGACCCGACTCCTGAATGTACGGTTTCTCAGCTGGTTCTGTCAGAGGTGTATGCTCCCACTACACTATCTGAAGAGCCGCCCTCCCCAAGTTGTTTTGAGGAAGGCGACTTGGGCATATACATTTCTTCTGTACCTCCCTGTCCAGTTACTGTGCGCAGGGTGCGACCGGAGAGAAGGCGCACTGTTTCTCCCTCTGCCCCGATCTATTTGGACCTATGTACTCCCCTGTAAGAGGTGGTGGAGAGGGGGTGGTTGTCCCTACAGTAGTTCCTCGTCCTGAGGGTGGGTGTTGCCGGTTTCAGGGTACCTCCTCGTTTGTCGGTCCTTCAAGGAGATGTTCACGTTCCAACGGACGCTTGCCTGGTAATAAATGCACATGTGAATGACTGTGTGTGGGTGTCCACTAATGCCATCAAGTGGACGTGTGCTTCGGGGGCTCTGGGTTTGTCGGCCCATATCGGGTGACGGACATTGTTGACCCATCAGCTGTCCTGTTGGAGCTACCCTCTGTGCTTGGTACCCAAATCATGTTTCACAGGTCATGGCTCCAGAGATGTGTCGTGTCTCCTGAGCCGATGTTTCATACGTCTTTACCTTGCTGCGCAGGTGATTTCCTTGAAGGACGGGGGTTACGGAGGTGAACGCTGGTAGTTCGTGGCATTCTTTCCGTAGGTGTTGTCCTGGCTGCTCCACTCTCGAGGGTCCGGAGGCCCCTTGTTGAAGGGTAGGTACTGTCACGATGGTCTCTCTTACCAGGAATAATTGTGGCTGCTTTTGACCCCAGCCTCATGTATGTGTTGAGACTTGATGTTAAATGTCCTTTTTTCCACAGGCAGTGGAAAAGTTAATGTTAGTCTGCTGCCAGCAAGCTCATTAGGTCTTGCTCTGTTGTGGCCTTTCTGCAATTGCTATTTCCCCTTTATATATCCCTTGGTCCCAGCATACCTTGCTGGAGATTGAGTTCATACTGGCCAAAGCTTCTGGAGGTGAAGAAAGCTTTCTAGAGATTCCTCTGCTGTGAAGTCGTCTGCTGTCTGGTCAGTGCCGGGACAAGGCATTTTGGTGCCCTAGGCAGGTAAGGCAAACGGCGCCCCCCCCCGAAATATGTCTGGGAATAAAAATGTCACCATACTTTGAAAGTAAATTTAATTTAACGGGGACCTATAAAAGGTTCGTCCAACCACACTACAGAGACATACTGATAGGTTGTTTACATTGTGAGCCCCAATGGGGACCGTGTTCATGATGTATGTAAAGTGCTGTGGAGTTCATAGTGTAATATAAATGCAAAAAGTATTATTCTTAATATTATGTCACAATACCAGGATCTAAGGATCTTCTATTTCGAGGTCAGGGACTCTCTGATGCCATGTTGCTGCTTGTCTCGCTGTTGTCCTCTTTTGACACTGCAGTGCGGTGGACAAGAGAGCATTAACTGGTTAATAACAAGAAGTATGGAGTGTGTACTGAGCCATAAACCCTCCCCTTACCATGAAGTATGGAGTGTGTACTGACTGAGCCATAAAGCTCCTCATACCATGTCCAGCAGACATTGTAGGATTACTACCCGTATATACTCGTGTATAACCCGACCTGTGTATAAGCCGACCCCCCTACTTTTCCCCCAAAACCTGGGAAAACCTATTGACTCGTGTATAAGCCGAGGGTGGACCCCAGCACAGGTATACAGCCCCCAGCAAAGTGGTATACAGCAGCCTCCCCAGTGGTATATACATACCCCAGTGGTAATACAGCAGCCCCAGTGGTAATACAGCAGCCCCAGTGGTAATAAAGCAGCCCCAGGGGTAATACAGCAGCCCCAGGGTAATACAGCAGCCCCAGGGGTTATACAGCAGCCCCAGGGGTAATACAGCAGCCCAAGGGGTTATACAGCAGCCCCAGGGGTTATACAGCAGCCCCAGGGGTAATACAGCAGCCCCAGTGGTAATACAGCAGCCCCAGGGGTAATACAGCATCCCCAGGGGTAATACAGCAGCCCCAGGGGTTATACAGCAGCCCCAGGGGTTATACAGCAGCCCCAGTGGTATATACAGGCCCCAGCAGTATATACAGCAGCCCCAGTGGTATATACAGGCCCCAGCAGTATATACAGCAGGCCCAGTGGTGGTGTATACAGGGCTCAGTGGTGGTGTATACAGGGGCCCAGTGGTGTATACAGGACCCAGTGGTGTATACAGGGCCCAGTGGTGTATACAGGGCCCAGTGGTGGTTATACAGGGCCAGTGGTGTGTATACAGGGCCCAGTGGTGTATACAGGGCCCAGTGGTGGTATACAGGGCCCAGTGGTGGTATACAGGGCCCAGTGGTGGTATACAGGGCCCAGTAGTGGTATACAGGGCCCAGTGGTGGTATACAGGGCCCAGTGGTGGTATACAGGGCCCAGTGGGTGTATACAGGGCCCAGTGGTGGTATACAGGGCCAGTGGTGGTATATACAGGGCCCAGTGGTGTGTATACAGGCCCAGTGGTGTATACAGGGCCCAGTGGTGGTGTATACAGGGCCCAGTGGTGGTATACAGGGCCCAGTGGTGGTATACAGGGCCCAGTGGTGGTATACAGGGCCCAGTGGTGTATACAGGTCCCATGTGGTGTATACAGGGCCCAGTGGTGGTATACAGGGCCCAGTGGTGGTATACAGGGCCCAGTGGTGGTATACAGGGCCCAGTGGTGGTATACAGGGCCCAGTGTGGATACGGCCATGTGTATACAGGGCCCAGTGGTGGTATACAGGGCCCAGTGGTGTATACAGGGCCCAGTGGTGTATACAGGGCCCAGTGGTGGTGTATACAGGGCCCAGTGGTGGTGTATACAGGGCCCAGTGGTGGTGTATACAGGGCCCAGTATGCGGGGGCCGGGGGGGAGGCGCGCGCCTTTGCACACTCACCGCGGCCGCCGTCACCATGCGTCTGCTGTAAGGCTGCTTTCACACTGTGTTTTTCTGTGATCCGTGGCTGTCCGTTGTAAAACGGACAGCCACGGATCAGATTTTGGCCCCATGTTATCCTATGGGCACGGATCACATCGGATTTGGCCTTATTGGCATCCGATTTTTGTCGGATCCGATTCTGGCCGATTTTTTGCTGTGCCCAAAATCGCAGCCTGCTGCGATTTTTGGCACAGCGGGTCAAATCGGACCGAATTGGATCCGACCTGATCCGTGCCAAATAAGGCTGCTTTCACACAGCGTTTTTGTGCTGTCCGAGGGGATCAGACTTTTTGCAGCACCCCTCGGACAGCAACTGATCCAAACTGATGACTGCAATCGGATGCCAAATAGGCATCCGATCCCGATGTTTGGCAGCATCAGTTTGGATCCTCTCCCTGCTCCTCCTGTCACCTCGTCCCCCTCCTGTCACCCTTCTCCCCTCTGTCTGCCCTCTGTCTCCCCTCTTTGTCCCCTCTGTCTCCCTTCTTTGTCCTCCTCTTTGTCCCCCCACTTTGCAGCCCCTCTTTGCCCCCCTCTTTGCAGCCCCTCTTTGCCCCCCTCTTTGCAGCCCCTCTTTGCAGCCCCTCTTTGCCCCCCTCTTTGCCCCCTCTTTGCAGCCCCTCTTTGCCCCCCTCTTTGCCCCCCTCTTTGCAGCCCCTCTTTTCCCCCCTCTTTGCAGCCCCTCTTTTTCCCCCCTCTTTGCCCCCCTCTTTGCCCCCCTCTTTGCCCCCTCTTTGCAGCCCCTCTTTGCAGCCCCTCTTTGCCCCCCTCTTTGCAGCCCCTCTTTGCCGCCCTCTTTGCCCCCCCTCTTTGCAGCCCCTCTTTGCACCCCTCTTTGCAGCCCCTCTTTGCCCCCCTCTTTGTCCTCCTTCTTTGCAGAGCTTAAAAAATAAAAAAATCATTATTCTCACCTCTCCACGACACCCGCGCTGCTTCCAGCTTCTCTTCTTCTGATGCACAGGACCTGGCGTGATGTCACAGTCACATGACCGGTTACCGCGGTAACCGGTCATGTGACTGCACTGTGACGTCAGGCCAGGTCCTGGAAGCACAGAGCCGAGCGCAGGAGGCATCGCTGGATCGTGGAGAAGTGAGAATAATGATTTTTTTATTTTTAACCCTTTCATTTCACTGGATACACTTCTGCAATGTATGAATATACATTGCAGAAGTGATATTATGGCACAGAGCGATTTTAGTGTACTGAGCATGCTCAGTACACTAAGATCGGGTCCGAGGAGACATCAGCTTTTCCTCGGGTCCGCGCTCCATAGGCCCCATGTTGGAGGAGAGGAGGGGCGGGCACCGGCAGAGCTGCAGGACAGGAAGTCCCCTCCTCCCTCCTCTCTGGCCGGCCGCGCCGCCGGCAGCCAGCACGGGGCCCCCCAGGGGGTGCGGGGCCCTCCAGGGGGCGGGCAATGGGCCCCTCATGCGGATAAAATGCGCCCTCCACAAGATGGCGCCCTAGGCGATCGCCTAGGGTTGCCTACCTATCGTCCCGGCCCTGGGTCTGGTGAAGTGATAGCAGACGTGAAGTTGATGGCTTGTTCCTTGTCTTCTTCCCTTTTCCTCGTGTCTCCTATAGTGCAGTGGTTGTAGACTAGTGTTCTCGCTGGCCATTCCCTAGTGAGGACTAACATCAGGCCAGCGAAAGCTCCAGGTATCCTGCTCGGCAGTGAGTTGAAAGAACTCATATAGGGACGGTAGGGAGATCAGGGCACAGCTGCAGGCGAGTGCAGGAGGTCGCCTCTCCCCTGTTCCCTATGTGCAGGGCCCTCAATTGTATTTATCCCCATGGTGTTGTTCTGTGTAGCGCACCAGACATCGTTGGTCCGTGCTATGCTGTCACACACGGTTGGTCGGACGTTCCCTTGTCCAGCATGACATAATCTCCAGCCTGAGATACTTTTTTTTGGACCCATTATGGATCCTGCAGCTGTGTTTGCTCAGTTCAAGCAGACTCTGTCACAGGAGGTGACAGAGCTGTGAGAACAGGTGGTGCAGCAAGCAGCTACGATATATCGCAGGTCTGCTGGTCTCAGCCCAGGCTCAGACCCAGCCAGAGCCCAAGATTCTTCTCCTTGATAGGTTTTCAGGGGGCGTGATAAGTTTCGGGCATTCTAGGAGGCCAGCAAGTTATACTTCAGGCTCCGCCCACGTTCTTCAGGGAGTGAAGAACAGAGAGTGGAGATCATTGTCTCCCTGTTGTGAGGAGATCCCCAGTCCTGGGCTTTCTCTCCACTGATCGACTCTCCATCTATGCGGTGTTTTTTTTTTACAGCTTTGGCCCTTGTCTATGGGGACCCTGATGGCATCTTTCTGGCAGAGTCGACTCTCTGTAGAGTCCGGCAGGGGACACGGCCAGCTGAGTACTGTTCAGAGTTCCAGAGGTGGACCACGGACACCCAATGGAATGACCCAGCTCTTAGGAGTCAGTTCTGTCATGGGTTGCCTAGTAGGCTCCAGACTCCATGGCTCAGTACTCTATTCCAGAGTCTCTGGAGGCCGCTATGTCCCTTGCCATCAGAGCAGATCGACGTCTCAGGGAAATGCCCACCCGGCCACAGCCCCCTGTTCTCTCCATGGCGGAGGTTCCACAGGTGCAGGTGGATGAACCTATGCAGATGGAGGGGTGTCACCTTGTGTTGGGTCACCTGTGGTTCGCCATGGTATGGAGGCATGTTTTACTGTGGGCTTAAGGGTCACTTTGTGAGTGTCTGTCCATCCATTCCTAGACGCCCATCCCAAAAGCCGTCTCCCCCAGGTCATGTAGAGGGTGGCGACCTGGGCGTGTATGTTTCATCTGTTTTTCCCTCTTTTCTGGCTGCTATCTCTCCAGGACAAAGAGGGGATCCCATTCCCACTCTTCAGAGTTCTGCTAGGCCTCAATCTCTCCTCCAGGGATCCGTGGGAGGTGTTGTCCATACTGGGGACCCGACTCCTGAATGTACGGTTTCTCAGCTGGTTCTGTCAGAGGTGTATGCTCCCACTACACTATCTGAAGAGCCGCCCTCCCCAAGTTGTTTTGAGGAAGGCGACTTGGGCATATACATTTCTTCTGTACCTCCCTGTCCAGTTACTGTGCGCAGGGTGCGACCGGAGAGAAGGCGCACTGTTTCTCCCTCTGCCTCGATCTTTGTGGACCTATGTACTCCCCTGTAAGAGGTGGTGGAGAGGGGGTGGTTGTCCCTACAGTAGTTCCTCGTCCTGAGGGTGGGTGTTGCCGGTTTCAGGGTACCTCCTCGTTTGTCGGTCCTTCAAGGAGATGTTCACGTTCCAACGGACGCTTGCCTGGTAATAATATACATGTGAATGACTGTGTGTGGGTGTCCACTAATGCCATCAAGTGGACATGTGCTTCGGGGGCTCTGGGTTTGTCGGCCCATATCGGGTGACGGACATTGTTGACCCGTCAGCTGTCCTGTTGGAGCTACCCTCTGTGCTTGGTACCCAAATCATGTTTCACAGGTCATGGCTCCAGAGATGTGTCGTGTCTACTGAGCCGATGTTTCATACGTCTTTACCTTGCTGCGCAGGTGATTTCCTTGAAGGACGGGGGGTTACGGAGGTGAACGCTGGTAGTTCGTGGCATTCTTTCCGTAGGTGTTGTCCTGGCTGCTCCACTCTCGAGGGTCCGGAGGCCCCTTGTTGAAGGGTAGGTACTGTCACGATGGTTTCTCTTACCAGGGAGACTTGTGACTGCTTTGACCCCAGTCTCATGTCTGTGTTGAGACTTGATGTTAAACGTCCTTTTTTCCTTAGGCAGTGGAAGAGTTAATGTCAGTCTGCTGCCAGCAAACTCATTAGGTCTTGCTCTGTTGTGGCCTTTCTGCAATTGCTTTTTCCCCTTTATATATCCCTTGGTTCCAGCATGCCTTGCTGGAGATTGAATTCATACTGGCCAAAGCTTCTAGAGATTCCTTTGCTGTGGAGTCATCTGCTGTCTGGTGAAGTGACAGCAAACGTGAAGTTGCTGCCTTGTTCCTTGTCTGACTTCACTCTCCCTCGTGTCTCCTATAGTGCAGTGGTTATGGACTAGTGTTCCCGTCGGCCATTCCCTAGTGAGGGCTAACATCAGGGCCAGCGAGGACTCAAGGTATCCTGCTCGGCGATGAGTTGAAAGAACTTGTATAGGGACGGTAGGGAGATCAAGGCACAGCCGCAGGTGAGTGCAGGAGGTCACCTCTTCCCTGTTCCCTATGAGTAGGACTCTCATGTATCTATCCCCCTGGTGTCTCCCTGTCTGTTGTTTTGTGTAACAGCCAGACATTGTTGGTCCATGCTCCGCTGTCACACATGGTTGTCGGACATTCCCTTGTCCAGCGTGACATATGCTTTGCAGCAGGGGTTTCAAACTTGGCTGAGTACTTAAAAAAAGTTTAATTTGGATGTTCTCATTGTTTGTAAAACTAAATTCCATTTTTAGTAATACCATATTTTTTGAATACACCGTTTTGATCACTTCTTAATTTTTTTTTGCTCAATTCGTTTATTTTCTTAAATGGCATTTATTGCATGGGTTATGGTGCCTTTTTTATAGCTTGGGTTGTTATGGATGTCGTGATAACAAACATGCAGATTTTTGTTTATTTTAGTTTATATATGAAACAGGATTTTTGGTGGTAAAAAAAATTCATGCCTTCTTTTGAATTTTTTTTTTTACATTTATTCCCTTATTTGTAATATTGTCTTTAGGTACCTTTACACGCCGCAATCTCGGCTGGCGATATGAGGCGATCTAACGTCCATGTGCATGTTTTTCATGGTCGCCTCAGATCTCTGATGGCTCTATTACACGCCGCAATCTCGCCCTGAAAGAAAGGCGATGCTCGCACCGGAAATCGCCTTACCCACAGCGTAACCAATCCAGTCGACTTCCCTCGCCGCTTCACACGCCGCAATCACAAAGGTAATGTGGGCGTACATGTTCAGCGGGTGAGGACATAGGCGTGTTACAGTGGTTTACACCGCGCCCCCAAACACGCTCATTGGCCAACGCAACAGCGCTATGATTGGGCAGCCTGCTCTCGAAGGCTGGCTAATACATGATGCCATTGTCTATCGGACAGTCATGCATCCATTTGTCAGTACTCAATTGAGGTACCAAACCCACCATCAGTACAAAACTACATACCCCACCACTTGGGCGTCTGCTACACTAAACAAGAACGATCCATAGAGCCAAGCTGCTTCAAATGCTACACAGCCATATCACAGTTCATGTGTGAACATCAGTACTTACTTAATAACTCTGGGCAGCAAGCGTGCCATACCTCACCCGTCAGCACTTTTTATATGCTAACCAACCAATCACACAGCATCTGCGCCATGTAATCGACATAGCCGCCTGGGCTACGCAGGTGCGACCAATGATTATGCGCCAGTGCTGATGTTTGATTGGTCATGTTGTATTTAAATAGGGATGTGCTGGGGCGCCACCCATGCTCCTACTTCAATGTGCATTGTGCTAGTAGCGTCTCATCACAACAACTCTGTTGGACAGACGGTAAGTCGAGGGACATGCTATTGTGCTTATCATGTAGGTTTGTTTCTGTGTGGTGCAGACCCATCTGTTGCCACATGTTTTGGGCCTTATGTACAGCTTGATGTTGCGTCCTGTAGAAGTGTATGTTGCGACGGCTACGCATTGTAACACCCCTACGTGTCCTGTTGCACACATAATGATCCTGGAGGTCAATGCCAGGACAATGTGTTGTACAGCACTATCATTACACATAAATATGTGTGGAGGTCATGAGTGTCTGTTTTATTTGGTTGTAATGCCATGTGTGCCAATTCTCCATTACAGACCTTGGAATCTCTCCCTGCACAGCCCCAAAATACATATAGCCCCTGCTATGTCCACCATGTCCCATCTATGTCCACATGTAAAGGCCACTACTGATTATGCATACCCAAGCAGAGTAGCAGACCACATGTCATTGGTAGTGCTGGACATGGGTTGGCCACACAGAGTTGGGTGTGTCCTGATATGTCCATGTATGTTTTTGGCTGAGACAATTTTTATTTATATTTGCAGATGGCTGGGGTTCATGATTTAGTCCACAACCTCCTAACTATGTACCAGGAACACGAATGCCTGTGGCGGGTGTCGCTGCCTGAGTACCAAGACAAGGCAGCGAGGGCTGTGGCCTTAAGTCACCTCGTCGAGCTGGCCATCCGGCTTGACCCAAGTAAGAACTGGATGGTGACCCTGGTTGCAAGGAAAATCAAGCACCTGCGCACCGTGTTCACCAAGCCCCACAAGAAATGGATGAATGTCCGGTCCAGGGCTGGAGCTGAGGAGATCCCTAAGCCATGTCTGTGGTACTATGACCTCCTCACCTTCACCGTGGGCCAGGAGGGGCCTCGGGGACACGGTGCATCAGGCGGCTTGCGCAACCAGCTTTGGCCACAGCCCAAGACCCTGCCCCGTCACAGGAGGTGGATAATTGTGTTTGTGTGATCTATGTACACAGCATGTTGGTTGCACTGATGTGGGGTTTGCAGCACATGTTGAAGGCACAATTGTTGGTTTCTTGCACTTCTTCTGTGTGTTTATCTTTGTGTTGCGTCGTGGCTGGTGCCACAGATTGTGCTGTGTTATGTGTGGTCACTTGTCAATACAATTTGGAGCATCAGGTGAGTACAGTGCACTGGTCTACTTCTTTCTTCATCTCTTTTTCCAACCCAGATACTGTGCCTTTGGGTGTTAGCTATGGTCAGATAGGCACAATGTTGTGCTGGGTGTTTGGTTGTGGTAATTGCTGTCATGACATTGCAAAATGTGACTGATGTTTTGTTTCTTCTGTTTCATTTTCAGGCGCCTCGGGAGCCTGGCTCCAGTAGCGAGGACCCACCTGCTGGTGAGGCTCTCCCATCAACATCTTTGGGAGAGCCGGTGCCTGAGACCAGTGGTGGGGGGCCGGGCCCAGCTCTGGCATACGGCGAAGATGAACATCTGCCCCACCAAACACGAAGCTGGGTACCAGGGTAAAACGGGTCCTCTTGGACCGGGAGAGGACCCCCTGGCTCTGGAATCGAGCACATCAACAGCGAGATGGTGGCGTGCATGGAGCCAGGGCCGGCTCCAGGTTTCTGTGGGCCCCGGGCGAAAAGGTCTCAGTGGGCCCCCTTTAAGTACATATCGCGGACTATATATATATATATATATATATATGTATATATATATATATTGCCGCACACTTACCGCAAGCCCCATAGACAATGCATGGGGCTTGCCGCAAACGTGCAGCAAGTGCAGCCGCTAGACGGAAAATGCGGCAGATGCAGGTTTTTTTTACCGCAACTGCCACATTTTAAAAAAAACTCCTATGTGAAGGCAGCCTTACAGGAACAGTGATTGCCGAATCCAGCAAGAGCTGTTTCTGACAGTGAGTATATTACACATTGTTAGGAGCGGGCTAAAATGCGATTGCATTCCCTTGCGCCTTTTAAAAATACCCTTCAAATGCAAAATGTTGCATTTTTGTGCGTCTGAGGATGCTTGGTATATACACAAGCATCCTGAAGCACACAAATAATGCAAGCAGCTCAATGGAGCCGCACTGCCATATGATGGCACCGCAGCCAAGCGGAGTGTCTGGCCGTCCAGATCTCTCTTTCTCCTCACCTTTCTTCTCGCTGCTCCGGTCTCCTCCGGTCGCTCTGCACATATCAGCACAGTGATGACATCGTGCCCCTCCATGCTGAGCTGCAGAATGCAGACAGCGGCAGAAGAGACTATGGAGAAGAATGCTGCTGGCAAAGGTGGCTGAGACTATAGGAGCGGAATCCGCGGGGGGCTACCACTGGTACACATACTTCGTACACACGCGGCTCTGCTCCGTACACTTCGTACACACACGGCTCTGCTACGTACACCTCATACACACGCGGCTCTGCTCCATACACCTCGTACGCAAGCGGCTCTGCTCCGTACACACAGGGCTCTGCTCCGTACACCTTGTACACACACGGCTCTGCTCCGTACACCTCGTACACACAGGGCTCTGCTCCGTACACCTCGTACACACACGGCTCTGCTCCGTACACCTCGTACATACAGGGCTCTGCTCCGTACACCTCGTACACACAGGGCTCTGCTCCGTACACCTCGTACACACAGGGCTCTGCTCCGTACACCTCGTACACACACGGCTCTGCTCCGTACACCTCGTACACACACGGCTCTGCTCCGTACACCTCGTACACACACGGCTCTGCTCCATACACCTAGTACACACTGGCCTCTGCTACATTCACACTGTAAATCCCTCCTGACCCCACACATAACCTTCACCTAATTGCCATACACCTAGTACACACTCACCTCTGCTACATTCACACTGTAAATGCCTCCTGACCACACACAAACTTCACCTTATTTGAGCATCATTGATGGCCAGCAGAGTCCTGGATACACTGAGGAGCTGATCATGAGACCCCTGACTCCTCCCCTCCATGTGACATCATCGCAGGTCCTGTAAGCACAGAGTGTGTGCAGCTCTGTCGGCTCCCGTGGAGGGGGGAGGAGGGAGACCTCCGGTGCTGCAGCCTGCAGGAGCCTGAAAATGACCCCCCAGCTGCCCCCTGGATATGGCTCTGGCTGTGGGGGCAGTGCTCAGGGGCCCCTGAGGCTAGGGTCACACTTGCATTGTGACCCTAGCCTTATGCAAGTATACTATGTTGCAACGCTGCTATGCGCTGGAGGCAGCCCATAGAAACCCGACGTTTACCGTGACAACCACTGGTTGTCAATGTAAACTGCGGGTTTCTATGGGCTCAGTTGCTGGCAGCGCATAGCGTTAAACGCTCTGCGCTGCAGCAGACAATACTTGCGTCAGGCTAGGGTCACAACACAAGTGTGACCCTAGCCCTCAGGGGCCCGGTGGGCCCCCTCCAAGCCGTCGGGCCCCGGCACTTGCCCGGGTACGCCGGGTGCTGACGCCGGCCCTGCATGGAGCCAGAGCAACGTGACATCGTCAAGAGGGCCATATTTTGTGTCCTGGAGGCGGGTGTAGATGGGTTTCTGCAGTGGGGTGGTTCTTTGTCGTTGCCCAGGAAAACCAACCCCAGGCCCACTGCACCCCAAAGACGCATGGTGATGAGACGACAAAATCCTAAACCTCCACCTCCCCCCCGAAGACCGCCCCGCCGAGCTGGCCCATCCACCAGTAGGTGGTATTACGAGGATGAGGGGGAGGAGCCATTGTCTGACCCAGCAGAGGAAGAGGGAGAAGATGGACGCTACTAGGCAATGCACTACCTTGCAGCCTGCAGTTTTCATTTATTTTTGTTAACACTAAACCAAGTGTTTTTTTCTTATTATTTGGGGGAAAAAAAACACCCTTTGATTTGCCTTAACTACGTCCACATATGTGTCTGGTTGTGCAGTATGGTTGTGTGTGTAGTGTGTTGCGTGTGTAATGGTGCTGTTTGTGTGCCAAATGGAGAGGCCTAATGTCCACAATAACATATTTGGGTCATTGTAGCACACACAAGCCTATCTATAGGAGACATGTGTGATAATGGGGAGATTAGGAGGCTTCTGTGGCCGACATAGGGAAGTCTGTGTGTTTGTGTGTGTTTTGTAATGTGTGTATGAATTGGAGACATCCATGTTCAATATGGCTTGTTTCCAGTTCCAATGGTACAGTATGGTTGGTTTTTCATAATGTCACACTGCACACCTATGGCAAGTAATTGGCCATTTGTTGTGTTTCACATTTTAAGTGGGACTAGGTGTACCTGTGTGTGCACAGACAAGTGTTCACACCTTATAATTATTTTCACAAACCTTTATATGTAAAATTTAACATTGTTCAGAAGTGGTTTGGTCCGGTTAGTAGTAGACAAAACATACTACCCACTTTCCCAACGTAGGATACTATAAGAAAAGAGGCCAACGGGGCCTAACAAACTAAGGTGCCTACATGGCAACAGGGAGAACAACAATGGTCCAACATGGACAACAACTTGAATGTGACAATGAGCACATTATTGGGGGAAGTTTGGTGGAGTATGGGCCCTGCCGGACTGGGCTGCCTGGAGGGCATAGATCATGGCACCCAAGCGGGCAAGGTGTTGCTGCCCTTCTTGGTGTACCCTCTCCAGATGCTGCTGTGCCTCCTGGTGAGCCTGCAGCAGCTCCTCAATAGTTGATACACCTGTATGGGAAAGAAGGACATTATTCAGTTACCTGTGTAGGTGTGTGTGGGTGTTTGAGGGCATTGTTATGGATTATACGTACACAGCACATCACCATCCCGGGTGCCATCTGTAGGAGATGGGGATGGGCTGACAGCCCAGCCTGCAGCACAAGCTCTTTCTCCTTGACAAAAAAAAAGGAGAAACACATCAGGACTCACATACTGCTGTCTGGGCCACACACCAATAAGTACATTAGAAAACCTGTAGCCCTTTGCAGAAACTTACCACCATACACAGGACCAGCAGGCTCAAGGTGAGGTTGTGGGGACCACAACACACTAGGGCTCGGGCGGGAGCTGGAGATGCTGGGGGAGGGGGGTTGCTCCTGGGCTGGGTGTGTGTGGCCACAGGACGGGGTTTGGTGGTAACAGGGGTCCAGGGCTGGCTGCAGCCAAGGTTTGTGCCCCAGGTGTGGAGGGAGTGGCTGGGCCCTCCGGGGCCGCTGCGGCTGGTGTCCCTGGTGTGGGGGGACTGGCTGGACCCTTTGGGGCCGCTGCGCCTGGTGTCCCTGGTGTGGGGGGACTGGCTAGGCCCTCGGGGGAAGGTGGTGGGGGTGTTCCGGGTGGACTCGGGGACTGTGGGCCCCCTCTCAGACGCGGAGTCCTCCTCATCTGTAATATCAAACAAGACAACACACCGATTTAAGGAAAGGACCACAACATAGGGAAAACACCTAGTGTGTGTGTGTATGAATGTCATGACGGCGTGAAGTGTACAGTGAAAGGTTAGGGTTGGCTGCAACCCTATGGTGAGGGCCCAGTCTGTGTTAGGACATGATAACAACACCAGTGCCCACATATTTTGGAATTCAAACAGCCTTGGTTTCGCATGGGATGTATTTTTTACATTAACACAAGAGCAGCCCGTAAGCATCAGGTGGTGGCACCATGGGGCCAAACACATAGCAGTCAGCTTGTATTGAGCTTGTATTGAGTTTTCCGTATTGTTCTCAATGTGTTGCAAAATGGTACGTGTCACAGTGCACACATATGTGCTGCGAGGTGTCATGTGGGTCTTCCAATTCGCATATGTTGTTGTCACCTTTGCGGTCATGACAAAACTATTTTTGGCAAGACACAGGTCAAGGACCACTATAGGCGTCACTATTTGGATGACAAAAGAGTGTATTCTACACCTTCATGTTGCATTGTGACCAACATGCAGATGCACATTGGTGACGCATCCACGTGGTGGCTTAGAGCACACTATGTGCCATGGCACAATATCACATGATGGTTGTGTAGTGTTTGGAGTAGGATGAACGGCATGTGTGTGTTTGGCATTGCCTGGCAATGCGGGCCTGGTTGCCTTCTTGTAGTACTGTCCCCATCCTGGTCCCCTTATTGTAGTAATGTCTCCATAATGTAGTGATGTCCCCATTCTGGTCCTCATATTGTAGTGATGTCCCCTTATCCTGGTCTTCCTCTTATAGTAATGTCCCCATATTGTATTAATGTCCACATTCTGTTCCTCATATTGTAGTGATGTTCCCTTATCCTGGTCTCCCTCTTATAGTAATGTCCCCATATTGTATTAATGTCCACATTCTGTTCCTCATATTGTAGTAATGTCCCCTTATCCTGGTCTCCCTCTTATAGTAATGTCATCATCCTGGTCCCCATATTGTAGTAATGTCATCATTTTCATCCTCATATTGTCTCCAACCTGGTCACCATATTGTAGTAATGTTCCCATCCTGTTTCTCAATGTAGTAATGTGACCATCTTGCTCTCCTTTTTTGCAGTAATGTACCCTATTGTGCTGAATTTTCACACATACTATTCTCACCTGCTCTCAGTTCCCTCAGTGTCTCAGTGTCATCTTCTGCTTAATGACGCCATGGTCCATGCTTTATTAATTATGTATTCATGGCGCGTTTTCTTCCTTCCAGAAATGAAAGTAAAAATGGAGGCTGAGCTACCAAAATGCATTGCAAGAGGGAGGAGAATTAGACATAGAGATAGACTGCAAACATAGCATTGGCCACTAGCGGGAGCAGAACACTACATATGAGATAAGCTCATTAAAAATCTACAGCTACAAATTAATAACGACATTATGCAGAAACAAACATTTGGAGATGGATTGGATGTCAGAGACAGAACACTCCCTGCCTGTCATCATCGGATGTCACTATCCCTGTCTTCTGAGGGTAACAGCAGGACCAGTTCAGATACTGGTCTGAGAAATGTCTTAGGTTCATTTCCCTTAGTCATTCTTAGTTCAACCTTGTGGACATTACCGTCATTGCTCGGGAATGTTGCAGTAACTAGACCAAGTGGCCACTGGTTCCGGTGTACTTGAGAGTCTTTCACAAGGACAAGGTCACCTATGTTCAGATTGGGACAAGTAGATTGCCACTGTTTTGGATGAACTGATCTCCTAATCCGTTGCACTCTGTTGCTAACATAAAATAGAATCGTCTGGTCTCATTGTGGATATATCCCAAGACTACTTTGCTGTCCGAGTAGAATTTGGCCTGTGTCAAGTCGATAGCCCTGGAAATTGATAATTCAGCTAACTCAATGGCTAGGACTGCGGCACAAAGTTCTAATCTGGGTATAGTGTGCTCTGGTTGTGATGCAAGTTTGGCCTTCCCCATAACAAACCCAATGTGGCTCTGACATTTGGAGTCTACAGTTTTAAGGTAGGCAACTGCGGCAATTGCTGTGACAGAAGCATCTGCGAATACGTACAGTTTTTGGCTTTGTATTTCTGTTGATGGTACAGGGGTGTATGGTCTCGGCACATTCAGGTGGGAGAGGGCTGCTAATGAGTTCTTCCATTCTTCCCACTGGATTCTTCTATCCGGTGCAGAGGTGCATCCCAGTCAGATGTTTGCTTAGTTAAGTCTCTTAGAAGGGCCTTGCCTTATATCGTGACAGGAGCTGCGAAACCCAAGGGATCGTACAGACTGTTGATGGTAGACAGAACACCTCTACGTGTGAAAGGCTTTTATCCTTGACTGACTTGAAAGGTGAAAGTGTCTGACCGTAGATTCCAGAGAAGGCCGAGGCTACGTTGCATTGGTGCGGGGTCTGACCCCAAGTCTAGGTCTCTGAGGCTGTTACATAAGTCTTCAGAAGGGAATGCATCCATGAGTTCCTGGCTGTTTGAGGCTATTTTGTGAAGCCTGAGGTTTGAGCAAGCAAGCATTTCTTGGGCTCTCCTGAGAAGACTGATGGCGGTTTCATTTGAAGGCATGGCTTTCAGACAGTCATCAACATAAAAGTCTCTTTGTATGAATTGTCTGACATCTGCTCCGTATTCTGTTTCTCCTTTCTGGGCCGACCTTTTGAGTCCGTAAATGGCGACTGCAGGTGAAGGACTGTTTCCAAAGATGTGCACTCTCATGCGATACTCTGTGACTTTCTTAGTAGGATCATTGTCTCTGTACCAGAAGAATCTTAGGAAGTTCCTGTCTCTCTCTCTCACAAGAAAACAATGGAACATTTGCTGGATGTCAGCGATGAAGGCAATGGAATCCTTACGGAAGCGCATCAGTACTCCCAGTAGTTTGTTATTGAGGTCTGGACCTGAAAGTAGAACGTCATTCAGAGAGACATTATCAAACTTGGCACTGGAATTGAACACCACTCTAATCTGGCCTGGTTTCTTAGGGTGTACAACTCCAAACATGGATAGGAACGAGCATTCTTCAGAGTCTTTGAGAGTGAGCTAATTCTGCATGACGGTTTAGGAAAATCTGTGACATGAAGGAGAAAAAGTGATCTCTCATCTCTGGTTTCTTTTGCAGATGGTGCTTGAGAGAGGAGAAACGCTTTAATGCTTGATTCCTGTTGTTCGGTAGACGTGGTCTGTTGGTTTTGAAGGGAAGAGGTGCGACCCAGCTGTTGGTCTCATCCTTAACAAGCCCCTTATCCATCATCTCTAGGAACAATTTATCCTCTACCGACATTGCTACTTGGTTGTCCTGTTTAGTTCTCTGAAAGACTGTGTAACTCCTCCTCACAGCCTCCCGACACTATACTGTTGTCGTGTGTAAAGTCTATTAGATGCTTGGGCAGTTGGATGCTGTGTGGCAATTCTCTGATGTGAAACTAATTATTACAAGGGTTAAACAGAGATGGGCGTCCTTTCTCCAGAGTATTTGTTAGCATGCTTGTCACAGAAGAGGGGGCGTGACATGCGTCCCAGGCATACGTTTCCTATTATGACCCATCCTAGGTCTAGCCTTTGGGCATAGGGAGCATTGTGGGGTCCGTTGATATGACGTCTCACTTTATGCACCTGCAGGATATCTCTTCCCAACAGCAGGATTATCTGGGCCTGATGGTCTAGTTCCGGTATGAGGTGAGCTATGTGTTTTAAGTGAACGTGGTGAACTGCTACATCTGGGGTAGGAATTTCAGATCTGTTGTCTGGGATCTGGCTGCATTCAATGATCGTGGGTAGTGGTAGGCAGAATTGTCCATCTAAGGACTCGATTTGATAGTCAGTAGCTTTCCTGCCTGCTGTTGTCACAGTACCTGCACACGTCTTTAATGAGTAGGGAGTGCTTGGCCCTTTGATGTTGAACAGGTCAAAGAATGTTGACCTAGCCAGGGATCGATTACTTTGATCATCCAAGATAGCATCAGTTTTATAGCTTTGTCTCTGTGGCCCTTTGGGTACACTCTGACGAGGCATATCTTAGAACAGGACCTGCTGTCTATTGTTCCTTTGCAGACTTCTGTACATTGTGAAGTGATCTCTGGCATAGGTGTAGCAGTGTTCCTTTCCTCCCCGCCATGCTCACTGTCAGCTGATGTGTTTTGTGTATACCATGGAGCTGGGCCAGGGTGTAGAACTGTGTTATGGTCTGTGGTGCCACACTCTGTGCATTTTTCACTGACTTGCAATCCTTGGCGAGATGAGCCGTGGACGAGCAGCACTTATAGCAGATACCGTGCTCTTTCAGGAAGCTTCTGCGATCTGACATAGATTTTCTTCTGAAGGTCCTGCATTCGAGAAGAGGATGGGGCTTCTGATGGAGCGGGCACTGCTTGTCAGGGTCCTGCATCTTTGTCTCTGATTGGGAGTAGTCAGCAGACCTGTGATTGGAATCTGAAGAAGAGACATTAGTCTTGTGTACAGCCACAGACGTTCTGCGTGGATTTGTTGCTGGTGACGGTGCGGCATATGACATTGTAAAGTCGAAGCTGGGATCATTCCTAATTCTTGCTTGTTGGTGTATAAAGTCTACAAAAACAGAGAAGGGAGGGAATGGAACACTGTGCTTGTATTTGTATGTGGAACCATGTGTGAGCCACTTCTCCTGCAAATTGTAGGGTAACTTTTGGACTATAGGGTTCACACCTCTGGCTGTGTCGAGGAATGCAAGTCCCTGTAGATCATCTTCATATTTGGCAACTTGGACTTCCATTAGCAGGTCACTAAGTTCTGTAAGTTTCTGTAGCTCTTTGTTAGAAATTTTGGGGAAGTCATCGATTCTTTTGAACAAAGCACTTTCTATTACCTCTGCTGAGCCGTAACGCTCATCCAGCCTCTTCCAGATCTCTCTGAGGCCAATCTCAGGGTGGCTTATATTAGCGTCTCTGATCCTTATTGCATGTTTGACTGACTCTTCTCCCAGGTACTTAACTAAGAGGTCTATCTCTTCCCTGTGTAGCAACCCCAAGTCTCTAGTGACATTTTGGAAAGAGGCTTTCCAAGCTCTGTAGCTTTCAGCTTGGTCGGTGAATTTCATTATTATTATTATTATTATTATTTATTATATAATAGCGCCATTATATTCAAGGCGCTTTACATGCTAAAAAGGGCAGACTAGGACAAGTAACATAGTAACAATACAAGTAACAATAAATGTTGACAATTCGGTCATACAGATACAAGAGGGGAGAAATCCTGTCCACAAAGGCTCACAGTCTACGAGGGGCGGGTGGGGATACAGTGGGAAGGGGAAATTCCAGTCATGAGGCGGTGTGGTGGACCGGGTCTTATTGCAGGTGGTAGGCTTGGAGGAAGAGGTGGGTCTTCAGGCTTCTTTTGAAGGTTCCCAGGGTAGGAGAATGTCTGATGTGTTGGGGCAGTGAGTTCCAGAGTCTGGTGAAGCACGGGATAAATCCTGTATGCGGTTTGCGAAGAGGAGATGAGGGGGAAGTAGAGGAGAAGCTCATGGGAGGATTGCAGGTTGCGTGAGGGTAGGTATCGGGAGACCATGTCAGAGATGTATGGAGGGGACAGGTTGTGAATGGCTTTGCATGTCATGGTTAATGTTTTAAACCGGGATCTCTGGGAAGTAGGGAGCCAGTGAAGGGCTTGGCAGAGGGGGAGGCAGGGGAGTAGCGGGGAGACAGATGGATTAGGCGGGCACGGAGTTCAAGATAGATTGGAGAGGTGCAAGGGAGGTATTGGGGAGGCCGGTGAGCAGAGGTTGCAGTAGTCGAGGCGGGAGATGATGAGAGCGTGAATAAGGGTTTTAGCAGTGTCGTGGTCAAGGAAAGTGCGAATCCTATAGATGTTTTTGAGCTGGAGTCGGCAGGAGGTGGCGAGGGCCTGGATGTGGGGCTTGAAGGAGAGGGAAGAGTCAAGGATAACCCCGAGGCACTTGGCATGGGGACTGGAGAGAGAGAGCAGTCGTTGACGACGATGGATAGGTCAGGTAGTGAGGGGGAGCGTCTTGGGGGGAAGACTATGAACTTTGTTTTGTCCATGTTCAGCTTAAGGAAGCGAGCAGAGAAGAAGGATGAGATGGCGGACAGGCAGTGTGGAATTTTGGATAGAAGGGAGGCGATGTCAGGACCAGACAGGTATATTTGGGTGTCGTCGGCGTAGAGGTGATATTGGAGGCCATGGGACTCAATGAGTTGCCCTAGGCCGAGAGTGTAGATTGAGAACAGTAATGGTCCAAGAACCGAGCCCTGGGGGACCCCGACAGATAGGGGGTAGGGCGGGGAGGATGTGTGGGAGTGGGTGACGCTGAAGGTGCGGTCCGTTAAGTATGAGGAGATCCAAGAGAGGGCAAGGTCCGTGATGCCAAGAGATTCCAGGATCTGTAGTAGAAGGGAGTGGTCAACAGTGTCGAAGGCGGCTGACAGGTCGAGCAGGAGGAGAACAGAGTAGTGGCGCTTGCTTTTGGCAGTCAGTAGGTCATTGGTGACTTTGGTCAGGGCTGTTTCAGTGGAGTGGAGGGGTCGGAAGCCAGATTGCAGGCGGTCAAAGAGGGAGCAGGAGGAGAGGTGAGAGGACAGCTCAGAGTGGACATGCTGTTCAAGTAGTTTAGAGGCAAAAGGGAGGAGAGATATAGGGCAGTAGTTGGAGACAGTTATGGGATCGAGGGAGGGTTTTTTGAGGATGGGTGTGATCAAGGCGTGTTTGAAGGCTGAGGGGAAGGTGCCGGTGGTGAGTGATAGGTTGAAAAGATGAGTTAGGGCTGGGATGATAACGGAGGTGAGGTTGGGAATGAGGTGGGATGGGAGCGGGTCTTGGGCGCTGGTGGTGAGGTGTGATTTTGGCAGGAGGGAGGAGAGCTGGTCTTCAGTTATAGGGGGGAAGCAGTTGATGGAAGTAGAGGGCAGTATAGGTGAAAGGGGAGGCTGTGGGGACGGTGGATCAAAGCTGTCTCTGATTCTGTCAATCTTTTCTTTGAAGAAGGAGGCAAAGTCTTCTGCAGAGATAAGGGGAGAGGGAGGGGGAGCAGGTGGGCGGAGTAAGGAATTGAAGGTTTTGAAAAGTTGCTTGGGATTGTGGGACAGGGAGGTTATTAGGGATAAGAAGAAGGTTTGTTTGGCGGTGGCAAGTGCAGTCTTGAAGGCGATGAGGGACTGTTTGAACAGCGCAAAATGCTCAGTGGAACGTGATTTTTTCCATCGCCTCTCGGCGACCCTGGATGCCCGTCTCAGGTCTTTAGTGAGGGTGGTGTGCCAGGGTTGCCTATTAGTGCGTGCAGCGTGGTGTGTGAGGGGGGCTGCTAGGTCGAGCGCCTTTGTTAATGTGGTGTTGTAGAGGGTGGTGGCAGTGTCTGTGTCACGTATAGATGTTATGTTGGTGAGAGGGAGAAGGGATTCTGAGAGTGAGTGTAGATCAATGTGTTTTAGGTTTCTGCGGGGATGATCAAGTTTGCGGAGAGGAGGTGATGTAGTAGGGGAGGTGAGGGAGGAGAAGGTCAGCAGATTGTGGTCAGACAGGGTGAGGGTTGAGTTTGTGAGATTAGTAAGGGAGCAAAGACGGGTAAAGATGAGATCCAGCGTGTGGCCATCTTTGTGGGTGGCAGAGGAGGACCATTGGGAGAGCCCGAAGGAGGAGGTCAGGGAAAGAAGTTGAGAGGCGGTTGGGTGGGCAGTGTCAATGGGGATATTGAAATCGCCCATAATGATGGTGGGGATGTCATGAGTCCTTTGGCAACCAGCTCACGTCGCGTCAAGAACTTAGCAAATTCTGTTGTGAAAAGGTTGTCAGCAGAGTATACTAGTGATGGGTGCACCGGTAAGGGTAAGTGGTGTGAGGTGTGTTCGTACCTGTTAGTATCCTCTGGGTGGCGCCAGCCGGGGTCATGTTGCTTCGGTCTGACGTACGATGTGTCAGCAAGGTGGTTTACGTTGGTTACCTGTTGAGGGGCAAGGTAGTCATTAGCAGAGTTGTTTTGTGCAACATTTTCAAGTTTGCGTCTGTTCTGGAGCTGAGGCTCATGATGGCTCCTGCTTTCTTCACTGGAGGTGTCGTGTTCGCGTTTTGGGTCCAGATCAGGATTGTAGTTTGGATCGGGGAGTTCATTAACGTACTGAGATGTGCGTTGTGGAGGATCTTGCAGTGGAAACTCCAGACTCAGCACACTGTTTCGCCTATGCAGCTCTGGGTTTTGTGCGGCTTCTAGTGACTCTGCTTCTGCGATGGCGGCTGCAGCCTCCCTTTTCGCTACTAGATTTTCTAAGGCGGCATCCAGGCGTGCCTTCTCTAACTGTGACCTTCTGTCTTGGTCATCCAGGCGTGCCTTCTCTAACTTAAGTTGCATCTCTTGTTCAGCAAAGCTTGCTCGCATTTTGGCGGCTTCGGCATTTGCGCGGGCGATGGCAACCGCACTGCTGATGGATGTTGTCTTTGAGGAGGTAGAAGTATCGGATCTTGTCCTGTGTGATCTGTGGGACATGGTGTTCTGGGGAAATTCTTGGCTGTGCAGAGATTGCTGTAGCTGTACAGTCTCTGTGTAGCCGGTGACTTGTATCCCACTATCTGGATGGCTGCTGCTTCACTGTTTCCCAGTAGGATGGCTGCCATTTTACTGTTCTGTTCTCACTAAATGGGCCAGGGGCTCATGAATTTAAACAGACAGCTAAACCTTTATACTGAGTCTAATGAGAAGACTGTGGTGAAGTTTGTGCTTTTATTGAACGTTGCAGTATATTTGTATTTGGTAAAACTGTAAACAATCAGAATACAGAACAATCAGTACATAGTACAGCAGAACACACATTATACATAGATATACAATATGCATGAACTAGTAACTAATCTAGACTATAACTGGATGAGCCAGGCTAAAACTAGAGCAGAAAACAACTAAAGAAGGCATGAATACATACCGGCAATGCAATCGCATGGGCACAGTAATTCTGAGTGTTTTCTTCCTTCCAGAAATGAAAGTAAAAATGGAGGCTGAGCTACCAAAATGCATTGCAAGAGGGAGGAGAATTAGAGATAGAGATAGACTGCAAACATAGCATTGGCCACTAGCGGGAGCAGAACACTACATATGAGATAAGCTCATTAAAAATCTACAGCTACAAATTAATAACGACATTATGCAGAAACAAACATTTGGAGATGGATTGGATGTCAGAGACAGAACAATTACTAACCAGATGTATTCACTCTAGAACCAGGCAGCAGGGTCATATTTGTAGACACAAAGCGAATACTCAATTCTGGAACATCTTAATCAGCACCACACAACTTAAAAGGTAACCCCGCTGCTTCCTGTTGGAATGTTCTAGCACCAGGAACTTACAAAATCCAACTTTATCTGTGTATTTAAGGAGGAAGAAACAGCGACACCTAGAGGCAAAAAGCGAGGACTCCAAAACCCCGAAGAGTAACTCAACACCAAGCACTATAGATACCCCTGTGTAGGTAAGGTTCGTCCTGCCACTGTAAAGCACATAAGGTAATACTACCATTAAATGGAACTAATGGGCGCTATCTATTTACGTTATAGAAAGTAGTCTTCAAGGAATAATAATACAAGGCACAACTTATCGTTCCAGCCTGAAGTCGCTTTTGATTCACTGCAACAAGCAGAGGAAAGAACAACCCTGGTTTAGATATTAGTATTGGCACTTTAATTGGTCTAATAAAAGAGCCTGGACAGTTTTAATTTTAATTTTATGTTAAAAAAAAAAATTATTTTTGAAATTTATTTCAAATTTTATTTCTGACAATATAATTCTGATACAAATAAATTTTTCAAACCATAAAAGGTTGGTATGCGCTAGATCATTACACCTTCTCGTTATCTTTATGGACTTCCAATAGAGAGTTTTGATGAGCAATTGTAAATGGTTTGAGCCTTCCAAACACTTTTTACATTTGTCAGTCTCTCAAGAGGTCTTGAACATATAATCCTTTAATCGCTTGCAAAACTACTTTTGAGGTAAAATTTATTAGGTGTGGCAATTCATTAGCACCTAGCAACAGGGACGGACCGCCACCCCAGGGGCCCTGGTGCAGCCGCCACGTTGAGGAGCGGAGGGGAGTGCTGCTGGCCGTCGGCGCGGCCCGGGGGAAAGGGCTTTGCTCTGTGGTCTGCTGTGCTGGCCGTCGGCGCGGCCCGGGGGAAGTGGGGGGGGCTGGCGGCCACCGAGTGTTTGCGGCGGCTCTCCTACCTGGTGTGCCGCACCGGGGATGTTTTTAGCTGTTGACTCGCAGAGGAGAAGGGGGGCGAGATCAGGCAAGGGAAGCAGGTAGCTTTCTGCTTCCCTTGCCTGACCCTCCTTTCCTCTGCCAACGACTTACGGGGGTCAGCTGGGGGACCCCTGCAGGCTTGAAGGGGCCCCCTAGCCGGTCATGGGCCCTGGTGCAGCTGAACCAGCTGCACCACGGTAGTTCCACCCCTGCCTAGCAAGTCATGTTGCAAAGGCATCGATGAGCCGACAACGGGGCCCTCTGGAACTCCTTACAAAGCAAAATCATTATTTGTGGAAACATATAAGGAATTAAATAGTAATGACTCGAGTGAGCTGTAATCTTGGCTATTGGAGGATGATGTCAGCAGTATATTGTAGTTGCCATTAGTGATGAGTAAGCGTGTTAGCAACTGCACATTACTGCATCGAACATCGAGGTCCATGGGCGTGCTTGTTATTTGTTGAGTATCGCGGGTAGTCCAGTGGCATGCTTGAGTCCTGACCCCACTTGTTTTGCGTCTGTTAGACTGCCAATCAACATGTGGGGATCACCTGGTATTTAAGGAAATGCCGTAGCCATGTAGGCTACTGGCATTACTGTAATTGGCTGGTCGCACCGCATCATCAAGTCTTATATAGGACATGGTGATGTGATACTCATCACACTGCAGTTGAGGAAGGGTTGATCTATCTAGGAGGGAAAGCTTAGATTAGAGCAGGCATATAGGCAGGGTTTATTGCCTTACAGTTTTTCTATAGGTTTACTGATGCTGCAACCTAAAAACAAAAGTCCGTTTGAGGGCTAAATACTATTCTTTATTCAAGTAAAACCAGTGTTACCTGCATTCATTGTAGGGATAGCTGCTGGAGCATGGCTAGATTTGGAATAGGGGCATATAGGCAGCTTTATTGCCTTAAAGTCTCTCTATAGGTGTACTGTGCTGCAATCAAATAAGAAAATTCCTTTTGAGGGATAAATAGTGTCCTGTATTATGGGTACATGCATTCTGTGTCGAGATAACTGCTGGAAAGTGATTGTTTTGGATTAGAGGTATAAAGGCAGGGTATATTGCCCTACAATCCTTTTATTGGTGTACTTCTACTGCAACCTAAAAACAAAAGTCCTTTTGATGGCTAAGTACTGTCCTTTATTCTAGTACAATTGCTGTTACTGTGTTTCCACAAAAATAGGATATCCCCTGAAAATAAGACCTAGTAAAGGTTCTCCTTTATTGCTCTATATATGGCCTCCCCCAAAAGTATGATTTAGCAATTTTTTTAAGCATTCTCGCCAAATAAAAGACCAGGGCATGACACAAAGCTGTGATTATACTGGTGAAGATGTGATTATACCAGTACTGTAGTCCTCATAGCCCGCCGCCATTGTCTAGGTGACCACCACATAAATTTCGGGTGCCGCTCTGAGCGCTCTCCTTCCATAGATGTACAGGAAGCCACTGGCCTATCAGGGGCCAACAGCTAATGTCGGCGCATGAAGTTACATGCAAGCCTCTGATTGGCCGGCGACATCCCGTACATCTAAGGCAGGAGAGGGCTCAGAGCAGCCCCCGAAATACATGCAGCGGCGGACCAGTGAGAAAATGTGTGTGTTTTGTTTTTTTCTTTTGCAGGTATCATAATGGAGATATTGGGGGCTGCAAGGGGATGATGGGGATATTGGGGGCCGCAAGGGGATGATGGGGGCTGCAAGGGAATGATGGTGGGCTGTAAGGGGATGATGGTGTTTGCAAGGGGATGATGAGGATACTGAGGGCTGTAAAGGAATGATGGGAGCTACAAGTATAATGGGATTTTGGGGGCTGCAAGGGGATGATCAGAGTGCAAGGAGATGATGGGGGCCGTAAGGGGATGATGGGGATAATTAAGACATCCCCTGAAAATTAACAACTAGTGCATCTTTGGGAGCAAAAATTAATATAAGACGCTCTTGTTTTCGGGGAAACAGGGTAGCTGAATTCAGTTAGGCATGGCTGCTGGAAAAGGGATAGTTTTCAATTAGAGGTATATAGACAGCGTTTGTTATCTTACATTCCTTCTATACTTATACAGTTGCTGCAACCATCAAATAAAAGTCATTTTAAAGAGGACCTGTTACCTCCCTGGTGCTTTCAAAAGTGACAGACAGCACCACTGAATGCAGCTGTGCATTAAGGCTCTAGCCCCCTGTACCCTGAAAATAACACTTTGCAAACTTTATAATTAAGAGGTCCTGTGGGTCGGGTCTGATTAAGAGGTCCTCTCTGCTGGCACAGTCCTCCCACCTCCTTCTTGTGTGTTCTGCCCCCTCTATGTGTCTGCCGCCGCCGCCTCCTCTTGGTCTGGGTCTGCCACCTCTTCTGCTCCTGCTCCTTGTGACATCACACAGGTGCACAGCGCTTGAGGTGAGCAGGGCCCGGAGGCTGTAAGGCGCAGATGCAGACTTGACACGGAGTAGGGAAGCAGAGTAGGACAGACCCAGAACAAGAGAAGGTGGCGGCAGACACATAGAGGGGGCAGAACACACAAGGAGGAGACAGGAGGACTGTGCCAGCGGCGAGAACCTCTTAATCAGACCTGACCCATGGGACCTCTTAACTGTAAAGTTTGCAGTGTTTTTTTCGGGATACAGGGGGCCTAAGGCTACGTTCAAATGCGGAGCTTTTTGCCGAGTATTTGGCAGTGATGCAAAAAAGCGTGACTGCTATCTGATGCCTGGCTTTTTCTGGCTTTTTTTTTTCTTTCCCTCAGGCCATGTTATCTTGTAGCCTATGGGAAAGCGCGCTGAAAAAAGAGCAAAGAATTGACATGACAATTCTTTTTGCGTGCATGCTTTTGCAGTGAAAGCACACGCAAAAAGACACAGCAAAACGCCGTGTTTACACGCCTTTCAGCAAAAACTATGGCTTTTGCTGAAAAGGGTAACCAGCTTTGTTATGCATTGCTTTCACGCAAGCGCTTAAAAGTGCAGGAATACTCGGCCATTACGCGACGTGTGAACTTAGCCTTAGTACACAGCTTCCCTGAATGCAGCATACACGCTGCATTCAGTGTTGCTGTCACTTTTGAAAGCACCAGGAGGTGACATGTCCTCTTTAAGGGCAACATATTTTCTTTTCCATATTAATACAGGAAAGTTTGCAGGTATATATAATATCTATCTAATTAAAATGCCCAAGGCGTGTAGTATGAGATGGGCAATTGGCCATGCTTCTGATGGTTCATGAAGAGACTGAGGCCGTGGGCCAGGTGAATTTGTGCCTGCTGCGAGAACACTATAAACATGTTCCTTCAGGAGACGTAGCTGAATGTCTCACTTTGCAGGGGGGCGCAGGACATCTGTCTTGAAGCCAAACCAGTGTGAATAGGTGGTCGGTTGAATGGCTTATAATACTTTCAGTATATTTCCCTACACCACCTTGCCTTCCACACGGTGCAGACTCACTAGCAAATGAGTCAGGGCCACATAATACTCACCCTGATCCTTCTTCCTCACACCATGGTGAATCCCAGGAAACAAGTGATCCCACACTCGGACACTCCGAGGAACTCTTTCCATTTCCGTTTATTAATCCTGGCCTCTTGCCCTGCATGTTTCAAAAGGTAGACAACTAATAGAAGGAAAAGGTTTTTAACCGAAACGCGCCTGACTTGGCTCCACGCCTGACAAGATGCATATTTTAATGTGTATGTGAGCATATAATAAAGAAGAATTTTCATTGGAATTGGATCAGTGTGCCGGCTTTTCTTCAATTACTTGTACACCTTTTGAAACATGCAGGGCAAGAGGCCAGGATTAATAAACGGAAATGGAAAGAGTTCAAGGACTTGGTGGATACCAGCCACTGCTGAGCACCTGAATCGGATCACTTGAGGCGAGGGTGAGCTATCCACTTTCCACTCATTATAATTATGTTTCAAAAGGTACATGAGGGGATTTTGTGTAGTAATGCTCAAAGCCATTTCCGCAAGTCAGATACAGCTGCTGCCGGTCTGGCAGTGCTGCAGCAGTGCTTGCAAGTGCCAGCTCACTGATTGGTATGCAATGCTGAAACTCAACAATGCAAATGTTGGCAAGGGTTTGTCAGCACCAATAGGCAGTATTTGAATACCAGCTACAAGATGTATATCAGTATTCTGGTCAACCTCCACACTTAAGAACCAACAAATAGCCATAGATGTCTGACATCTGTGAGGTTCTACAAAACTTTGAGGAATCAACCAAGATGGTGAGAAGCGATGACACTATAATCAGCGTAACCATATCACTTCTGTATCTACTGAAGCACTCACTATTGACAACTAAAGAGGAAACTTTGCATGTGGACCAAGTAGAGATGGAGGAAGAAAGTATATAGGTTGATATTATCTTCTCAGCACGGATTGGGTGATAATGAGGAGGAGGTGTATGAGGAACAGGAGGTTGGTGCTTACGCCACAGAGGATACTACTCACACCAGCTTCATCCAGTACGGGTTGAAGGAGGAACCACACATGGCTGACTTTATGCCCTGCATGCCTTTCCCGTAAACTCCACGTTATAAGCAGTTTGGTTAACACTGAATACTGGTTGTTCACCCTTCTCGACCCAGGCTACAAGGAGGACTTTCCATCTCTCCTCCCTATGGCAGAGAGGACTAGTATAATAGTGTGATACCGCAAGATCTAGTCAAACAATTAGTACAAAATTCTAGTCAAACAATTAGTACAAACTGGCAGCAAAGGTCATAGTTTCTGGGGCAACCAAGGAGGAGAGATGAGGAAGACATATACCAGCTACAACAGAGGTAGAACACTATCAAAGGTCTACAATAATATAATTAGACCCTCCCAGCACCCAGGCCCTGATGCGTGAGGTAGTTTGACAAGTAGGGCAACGTTTTGGAACATAGTGAAGGACTACCATACCAGCATCCTCTGTGATTCCTCTGTGCCAGTGTCCAAGGTGTCCCCAGAACCCAAATAATCTTAAATAGATAAAATAGTTTACTGAAGGAAAGCTATGAGACTCTCAATACATCGACTCCAACCATGAGCGAGCATGCTCGCCGGTACTCGGTACTCACACGAGCATCTCGGTGCTCGGGATGCTCGGAACTCGCCGAGTACCGGCAAGATGCTCGGGCTCATGCTCGGCTCCCTCTCCCTGCATGTTGGCGCTCTTTACAGAGCCAGCCCCCATGCAGGAATTGGCTGCAACACACTGTAATGCTACAGCCATGTTGGTTGTAGCATTACAGTGATTGCCTGGCCGCACAGCGCCATCAGGTCTATATCAGACCTGACCGCGCTGTGCTCGAGCTGGCGGCGCACAGCTGATCTGACAGCTGTTTAAATTTCCCGCGCCAACATCAGCTGTTGGGTGTCTGCGCGGGAAATTTAAACAGCTGTCAGATCATCTGTGTTTAAAGCTCCTGCACCGACACCGTCGTGAAATCAGTGGCGCCGACGCTGATCTCCCGGCGTGCTAGTGCCGCTCATCTCCCAGCGGTGTCGGCCCGGGAGCTTTAAACACAGCTGATCTGACAGCTGTTTAAATTTCCCACACTGACACCAATAGGTGATGTCGTCGCGGGAAATTTAAACAGCTGTTAGATCAGCTGTGTTTAAATCTCCCACGCTGACATCAGCTGTTGGTGTCAGTGCAGGAAATTTAAACTAATAGCTGTTCTGACAGCTGATATAGGTCCTTGAACCTAACATTGATCATCTGATCGGTTTGCCAGCCAGCAAACCTATCAGATGATGTTGGATCTGGATTGGACGTCGTGGGAACCCTAGACCCTGGACTATGTTGGAGGGGGAGGACGACTCTTTAATAAAAATGGAGTCTCTACGTGTTTTTGTTTTATTGCTAATAAAATATTTTTTCTCTGTGTTGTGCTTTTTTTAATACTTTACTAGAAATTCATGGCAGTCATGTCTAATATTGGTGTGACCCCATGAATTTCGGGCTTAGGGCCAGCTGATAATACAAACAAATACTTAATTAACTTAAGACATATAGCGTTGAGAGAAACGACCCACAGAGTGTATTATTTTACAGAGCATAAGCTTGTTTGAGACCGAAACATGGCTGCCATTTCCTGTTTCATCACACCATGCCACGGTATGTAAGATGGTGACTTGATCTATGACTACATCCTGTTTCTAATAAGTTCCTGGAGGAAGCTGAATTACATACAAGTACTGACCAATCACAGAACGACACATCATCTGGAGATACTCTATCAAGGCCACACCCCCTGATGACCTCATGGATCCGCCCATGGACAAGCCGATTATCCAACCCACTAACCAATGAATAACATCTGAGTAGAGCTAGTCGAGCCTCTTACTCAGTTTATATAAGTTCATATCTGTTCAAATAAAGCTCACTTTTTCACAGAATTTTGATGATGGTTGTCATTGCGATATCAGGGGCTGCACGTTCCAGTGTTGAGGCACATGCCCATGATCTCCTTTTGGCAATATTTACATAGGGGAAAGTGACGTTGACAACTTGGCTTTGTGTTCCAGCCTGGAATGTACACCATTGTGTTGACTGCACATTTGCTGATTAGTGCCAGATGAAGTGACATATGTGATATAATGGTGTGTTCCAGGTGAGAATACATGCAACTGTTTCGCCTGCACATACGCAGAATACTTGCACACTTCCACTTCTGTCATTTCCCTCATGGTGGGTTAAAAATTAGCACATTCGCTTGGCATTTTAGAACACATAGCTGAAAAAAATGTTGCGAATGTTAAAATTTAATCCATCAACTGTACTCCATCTATGCGTCTTGTAACTTATTCCCCTGATGAACCTCCCAAATTGGAGGGGAATTATGAAATTCTATTAATCTTGATGGATATGTGACATCATTACAAATTAGATAAATATCTTACTTTTAATTTTTGAATTTTTGAAAATCATTCTCTATATGGGAAAGCATCTTAACTTGTTGTCCGTATGGATCAGTTTTGTATACCTTCTTTAGTGTAACTAATTTTATTAACCTTAAATAGGTATCAGGATGCTGTACTTTGAAAATCAATTTTTAGAATGGCAATATTAACCTTTTTGAAAATTTAAATAATGTCCATTTTGTTTGACCTGTGGCCTAAAACCCTTGTACATCCCCAACCTACCCTCACTTCCGCTGCCCAATTAAATCACCTCTCCCATCTCTACTCCTTCCTTACCTGGGTTTCCAATTGGCCAGCAAATAAAGTTTAAATGACCAACAATGATTTACAAGGCTGTCCGTAATAAATCTCCAAACTAATCTCGTGATTCCTCCCAACACGTAATTTCTGATTTTCACAAGAGCTTCTTATTTCTTCCACCCCCATTTGTTCCACTCAAAACGTTTCTTGAACATGCTCCATAGAGTGGAACTCACTTTTTCAGCATAATAGACTGTATTCCCCAAAGTTTCAAATGTAACCTGAAAACCCACCTGTTTTGAAAGGCCTACAATATGCCATCCCATTACCACCAGAGCTGTTTTAACCCCTTTAACCTAGAGAATCTACTTTCCAATACCTTAAAGCAGGGGTCCCCAACCACCCGTCCGCGGACCGGGTCGTCAGGGTCCTTGCGCCGGTCCGCGGCGAGCTGCCGGATTCCCCGCCCCCTGTGTGTCCCCGCCCACCGCACCCTCACCTCCTGAACTATGCAGCTCTGAGCCGCAGCCGAGGCCTCTGCTGCCTTAGCTGCGTGCATATGTATGAGGGGAGCTGTCAGCCAATCAGCAGCGGCCATGCCCTGCCGCACTGTTATTGGCCGACGGCTTCTCTCATACAGCAGCAGCTGAGGAAGAGACATGGCTGAAGTTTTTTCATATCTTGCGCTATTTCCAAGCGCAGCAGTGATGTGTGCGTCACGTGATGCGCTTGGAAATAGCGCGAGATATGAAAAAACTTCAGCCATGTCTCTTCCTCAGCTGCTGCTGTATGAGAGAAGCCGGCAGGAGCGGTGAGCAACAAAGCATCTATGTGTGAGTGTGTTTCAGCAATGCCTGTGTGTGGGGGGTGGATTGTATTGGGGGCAGCATGTCTGTGTGTGGGGCATTCAGGGGTCAGTGTGTGTGAGGGGTATTTACAAGGGGCAATGTGTGTGTGAGGGGTATATACAAGGGGCAATGTGTGTGTGAGGGGTATATACAAGGGGCAATGTGTGTGTGAGGAGTATATACAAGGGGCAATGTGTGTGTGAGGGGTATATACAAGGGGCAATGTGTGTGTGTGAGGGGTATATACAAGGGGCAATGTGTGTGTGTGAGGGGTATATACAAGGGGCAATGTGAGTGAGGGTATATACAAGGGCAATGTGTGTGAGGGGTATATACAAGGGGCAATGTGTGTGAGGGGTATATACAAGGGGCAATGTGTGTGAGGGGTATATACAAGGGGCAATGTGTGTGTGTGAGGGGTATATACAAGGGGCAATGTGTGTGTGCGGGGGTATATACAGGGGGCAATGTGTGTGTGTGTGTGCATGGGTTATACAGGGGGCAATGTGTGTGTGTGCGGGGTTATAGGGGGCAGTGTGTGTGTGTGTGCGGGGTTATACGGGGGCAATGTGTGTGTGTGTGTGTGTGTGTGTGCGGGGGTTATACGAGGGCAATGTGTGTGTGTGTGTGCGGGGGTTATACGGGGGCAATGTGTGTGTGTGCGGGGGTTATACAAGGGGCAATGTGTGTGTCTGGGGGTTATACAAGGGGCAATGTGTGTGTGTCCGGGGGTATACAAGGGGCAATGTGTGTGTGTGTGAGGGGGGTTATGCAAGGGGCAATGTATGTGTGTTTGGGGGGGGTTATACAAGGGGCAATGTCTGTGTGCGGGGGTTATACGGGGCAATATGTGTGCGTGTGCGGGGGTTATACGGGGACAATGTGTATGTGGGGGGAGAATTTATGCTATATGGAGGGATGCGACGCTGCATTATATTATATGGAAGGATATGAGGTTGCATTATACTTTATGAAGGGCTGTGACGCTGCATTGTACTATATGGAGAGCTGTGAGGCTACATTATATAATGTGGAGGGCTGTGACGCTGCATTATATTATATGAAAATAAGATGTAGCGCATCTTTTGAGGAATCAGGGCAGTAAACTCCACCCCTTCTCCATAGCCCTGCCCCATAAGTTCAAAGCCCCGCCCGCCGGGCCCCGGAAAAACGGTCTTGCATGAAGCTGGTCCCCGGTGCAAAAAAGGTTTGGACCCCTGCCTTAAAGAATGTAAGTCCACAAGAGATGGATACTCTCCCTTTAGGTACCAGTAGTGTCACTATTAGTTTGCTTATTGTACTTGCATTTTATATGTGTAAACCCTGTTCACATGTACCCTGGAATTAATGCTTTAAAAAAAAAGTAAATAACTAGTGATGTATACAGTTTGTATTGTGAAATCTGCTGATCACTCTTATGAGGTCATTCATTTCTGATTAAGTCTGCCTTTCCATTACCGGGTTCAAAATGACACGATAGCTGCTCTCTACTCTGACTAGTGGAAAATCCTGAGTCGAGGACCGCCTTGTTTATGTAGATATACCTTATTACTGTGTTTCTTAAGAGGCAAACTACAAAAGGTTGGTGGACCTCTGGACATGTGAACTTTGGCATTTGCACCTATTAATACCATGTGCAGTACTTAGAATTTTTTTAAATATTGCACAAGTGAATGAAAGAGAAATTTTAAAACCTAAGTACAGCGCAGAAGTTAGGTCACAGGTTGTAGATAAACAGTATTTCCTTGGACAAACAGAAGAAATTTAGAAACAGATGCTATTCTAAAATGAACATAGCTAGATTAGTTAATAATTCATGTGGTATTCAAAGTACAGCAAAAAACAGCAGAAAAGATGTGCATGGTGCTAATAAAGGGCAAGATGACTCTTAAGTTGCATACATTTAATTGTCGTAGAAAACTAAAATTTGAATACTTGTAATAAAATTGCTATGTATCAGATTTCCATTCACTACAGTCATCAAAGCTTTAGCTTCTATTAATGAAAAATTCTTTAGCACCCTCTACTGGATGGAAACAATTAGATATATGGATTTGACATTTTCAAAAGTAGCTATATTATTTGTGATAAAAAAACGGCAAGTAAACGACAGTTTCCATAAGAGGTACAGGGGTCAAATATATGCTAATGAGTTGTAAGTATCTCCTGTCACATAATTGCTAGTGTTACATACAGGGGATCTAAAATATAAAAGTTTACACACCTGACAAAACAACAGATTTTTGTTCATGGAAATCAAAAATCCTACTTAAAAAAAAAACTTTTTCTCCCTTTAACCTCACCTATATAATCTGTACTATTCAATTGAAAAAAATATATTTTTGGGTGGAGAAAGAAAAATAATGAACAAAAAAAACAATGTGGTTGCAAAAATATGGCCTCTCTTAAACTAATACCTTGTTGAAGTACCCTTTGAATTTATGACAGCATTCAGTTTTTTGGGGGTTGAGTGTCAGCATGGCACATCTAGAATTGGCAATCTTTGCCCACTCTTCATTGCAGTAGTGTTCCAAATCTGTCAGATTGCAAGGGAAGCTCCTGTGTATGGGAATCTTCAGGTCAAGCCACAGGTTTTCGATTGGATTCAGATTTGGGCTCTAAACCATGTTCCAAATTAATATGCAAATTGGTTTTAAGTGTCATAGGTTTTTTTTTTTTTTCTTTTTAATCATATGTACATGACCCATTTGATATGGTTATAATTGGTTGTCTTTACAGGGTAACTATTGGATCACTGAAAATTTCAAATCTCACAATATACCTGTGATAATTAGTTTGGCAGGTGAGCCCAATAAAAGGAAAACTGGGTGTTCCACAATATTGAGCAGGCCACAGTTTTCAAGTAACATGGGAAAGAAAAAGGATGTCTCTGCTGCCGAAAAGCAACAAATAGTGCAATGCCTTGGACAAGGGATGAAAACATTAGACATTGCACGAAAACTTAAGTATGATCATTGTACTGTGAAGAGATTTGTGGCTGAGTCTGAGCACAGACATGTTTGTGCAGATAAAGGCAGAATGAGGAAGGTTTCTGCCAGACAGGTTCATCAGATTAAGAGGGGCAGCTGCTAAAAGGCCTTACAAACCAGGCAAAGACATATGTGAAGCTGCTGGTGCCTCTGGAGTCCCTCAAACCTCAAGGTGTAGGATCCTTCAAAGGCTTGCTGTGGTGCATAAACCTACTATTCGGCCACCCCTAAACGTTACTCACAAGCAGAAACGGTTACATGAAGACTAATTTGCAAACAGTCTTGTTTACTGATAAGTGCCGAGCAACTCTGGATGATCCAGATGGATGAAGTAGTGGATGGTTGGTGGATGCCCACCATGTCCAAACAAGGCTGCGATGTCAGCAAGCAGGA